>LZPO01044266.1:31126-50618 GCA_001675575.1 Neotoma lepida
AAAAAATGCGAGGAGTGCCAGCTTCTCTCAGGGCACCCAGCAAAAGACTGATACAGCCATGCAAAAACTTGCCCAGGGCAATAAGCACTATATCAACGAAGTCAGCGGACAAGTCCATGGCTTCTATAGCCTTCCCAAGCCAAGCCAACATAATTCACACAGCCAACCAAGAGCCCATCTCTGAGAAATACAGCTGATGTGCCTCCACCCCTATCCAGCAAGCCTCCACCTGAGAATTACCATGAAGAAGCCCTTCCCCTGGGGCCTGGCAAGTCCCCTGAGTACATCAGCTCTTAGAATGGCTGCAGCCCAGCCCAGTCAATGTAGACGGCTACTATGAGGATGCAGACAGCAGCTACCCCTCCACAAGGATGAATGGAGAGCGGAAGAACTCCTACAATGACTCTGACACTATGAGTAGCTCCTATGAATCCTATGATGAGGAGGAGGAAGAAGAGAAGGGGCAGCAGCCCAGGCACCAGTGGACCTCGGAGGAGGCCTTCATGCACCTAGTTAGGGATTGTAGGATAAGTGCCTTCCTGCTTCGGAAAAAGTGCTTCGGGCAGTAGCCAAGCAGCTGACAGTCATCAAGTAGGAGCAGCTACTGTGTTACAAAAACTCCAAGGACCGGCAGCCACATCTGAGGCTGGCGCTAGATGCCTGCACTCTTGTCCATGTGCCCAAGGACAGCCGGCACAAGCGGCATGAGCTGCGCTTCTCCCAGGGGGCCACAGAGGTGTTGGTACTGGCTCTGCAGAGTAGGGAGCAGGCTGAGGAGTGGCTGAAGGTTATCTGAGAGGTCAACCAGCCTAGTGGTGGAGCCAAGGGCTTGTAGGCCCCCAGATCTCCAGTCTTTCTGTGCAAGCTGGGTCAGGACAAGAGATTGTCCCAAGGGAAACAGAACTCAGACTCTGACAGCCTGAGCATGGATGACGGCAGCTCCACCCTCAGCCGCCAAGACATGGCAAAGGGAAGACTTGCTGAGCTAAACGGCTCCAAGAGCAGGGCTGTAGGCTGAAAGATCATGCGCAAAATGAGAAGCTGGAAAAGGAGAAGGAGATGATTCCGACAGAACTGATGGCTTTGCGACAGAAGGAGCTAAAGGAGCCTGCAGATCAATGTCAGTGGTCAGTGTGTGCTCACGCCCATCTGCTCTTTCTCTACCCGGCACCCAGGCCTTGGCCCAAGAGCTTCTCCGATTGAGAGCAGATGAAGGACATTGACTGTAACCGAGCGCCTTGGAAAGACCATCCATCGGCTCATTGCAGACACGAGCACCATCATCACTGAGGCACGCACCTACATGGCCAATGGGGACCTGTTCAGACTGATGGACAGGAGGACGACTGCAGCCGGATCTAGGAGCACGAGCTGCTCTATCGCATCAAAGGGCAGATGAAGGCTTTCCACAAGGAGCTGCAGACCTTCATCGACCGCCTGGAGGTGCCTAAGTCTGAGGATGACCACAGCGCCGACGAGCCCATATCCATGAGTCAGATGTTCCAGCCCATCATTTTACATATTCTCATCCTTGTATTATTTCCATCACTTTCCTATCCTTCATCGTTTACCATTTGTTGTAGTGTTTTCAGTTGTTTTATTTTGTCCACCCTTCAAGACAAGACGAGAGAGAGAAACAACCAACCAACCAAGTAACCTGTTTCCTGTCCTCCTGTATATCTGAAAAATCTAGTTTTAAAAGCTCGGTTGAGAAAGTGTCATCCAACTGGAACCTATGTGTTGTTTTCTTGTGACCCTGAGGGGCTTCTGTGGAAGAACTGATACAGGGCTAACTGCAAACTCAGAAGGCTCTGCCGCATGGTGTGGGTTAAGGGGGCCGTTTGCAAACTGACTGTAAAGCAAAGCTGAGGCCCAGAGGAGCAAGATACCCATGGGGCTCACTGGTAAAATGCCAAGAGCAAGCCGAGAAGCAAGAAGCAAGGAGCTTTCCTGGCCCCCCCAGTTTTGTTTGTACCTGGACCTGTATATTTGTAAAGCTATTTATCAACCTGTAAAGCCCCAAGCCACATCCCAGGTTCATAGCATTTAACCCCAGGATATTTGAACAGCTGAAGAGGTTTATGCTGAATTTAGGGGGTTGCTGAGAATGTGCATCTGGCCCACACCAAGGCTGGAGGCGGCCCCTTGAAAGCTTGAGCAGCCCTCATAGTTAAGAGGTGGCTCCAGTGAGCATTTTTTTATTTCCCTTGGCTCTCTTTTGTGGGGAATTAGATTTATATAGGACCTTCCTTTAAGAGATTTTTTTTTTTTAGTTTCAAGGTGACTGGTATTTTCATGCAGATTGTTCTAACTGATACGTATTCCAGGCAGAAGCCTGTGCCCAGGGAGGGGCCAGCCCTGCCTGAAGGTTCAGATGTTAATAGATGTTTCAAGTTTACAAGTTGTATTTGCTGTAGGCTTAACACTTTCTGTGCAGTGCTTCTAGACTTTTATAGCCTAGACTGCTACCTTTCAAAGCTTGGGAGTAAGAGTGGTGAATTCAGTTTCATTACTTCTACCGGGCCTGAGGCTTGGGTGACTGTCCTTTGCCTATCAGCCAGCAGGGCCAGGACAGTGGCTCAGGGTGACCTTTTTTGGGGCCTAGCACATAGTTTGTCAGCCCACACTGACAGATGTGATTTTTTTTAACATAGCCCCCTTACTTTCCGAAAAATAAAGTGAGAAAAGGGGGGAGGGAATCTGTGGGGGCCTGAAGAGCCAAGTTGTTTACAAGTAAAGATGGCCCTGGGAGGAGGCAGGGAGGAAGGAACCCAAGTTGTTGACAAAGGTCTGTGGGGGTCTGTGGCTGGGAGGCGAGGAGGGAGGAACCTAAGCTGTTTATGGCTGGTGACCTTAGAGCTGATTGGCCCGACAGGGTATCTACCCACCCCTCTCTCTAGCCTTGTGGTTTTAGGCTTTAAAAGGGGTTTGCTGTTCTTCAATAAATGAGTTCTTGCTGGACTTGACTCCCTTGTGGAGTCTGATTGTCTCCTGAGAAAGGGAGGCTGGGAACAGGTGGACAGTCGCACTTACCTTTTCTAGGTTCCAGGTCCCTTCTCGGGAGACCTAAGTTCTCGGTGGGGCACATGCCCTCCCCCAACAAAGGTTGACCTTGAACCTCCTGCTTCTACCCCTGGATTGCTAGGATTATAGGTGTGTGCCACCTGGCTGAGTGTGTGTGTGTGTGTGTGTGTGTGTGTGTGTGTGTGTGTGTGTGTGTAAGAACTCCTGGGTACATTCAAGCACAAATACAGAAGTCAGAGGAGCCAGCTTAGCACTGAGCTTTGTGACAAGATGGTTCCCTGAAGCAGTTTCCAGCAAGTAGAGCAGAAAGCTGGCTACTTGCCTAGCTCCCCACCCTGCAGCCACAGATAAAACATGCTTCAGGACAAGAAGACTGTGCCATGCCCAGTTCCCTGAGAGAGCTCTATCTCTATATCAAGAGCTGCTAAGCCTGGTGTGGTGACCTGTGCTTTGGAAACGCGAATGTCATCTTATCAAGCGTATCTTTAGTTCTTACTGTAAATCAGCAAGAAGCCACTCACTGCCCCCAGCAGCAAGAAACTCCCTCCTGCCAATCCAACTAGGTAGTAACTATTAGCCCTGTTCTGAGGAGGGGAAACTGAGGCTCCAGGGCTCTTAGCAAGGGGTAGCTACCGCATTAGTAGGTACTCTGTAATTACTGATTTAATCCTTTTCACATTTTTTTATTATTTGTGTGGATCCTCACAGAGGACAGTCTGCCTCAGCCGCTTCTCTTCTTCCACCGTGTGGGTCTGGGAATGGAGCTCACTTCTTCAAGCTTGGTGGTGGGTACCTTTTCCTACTGAGCCATCTCCCCAGCCCTTATTTCTTGAGAAAGGGTTTAATATATCTCAGACTGGCCTCAAATTCACTCCATAGCTGAGGATGACCTTGNGCTGCTGATCTGGTCTCTACATCTGGAGTACAGAAGTAACAACTTTTCTGGTCTCTACATCTTGAGTGCAGAAGTAACAACTTTTTGCCCAAGCCGGAGCAAATTGCTACATTTCTGCAGGGGTTTCCCCCTTTCGCAGAGTGAAGCAGAAGATGTAACAACTTAGGCCGGAGCTAAGAAGAAACCGATACCTCTGCTCCTTGGTTCCCTTGGGGGAGCAGTGCAGAAGAAGAAACCGGTAACTCGGCTGGGAAGCTCCCTTGTGGGTGAGGGGTACGGAGCAGAGCTCAGCTATAATGGCTCAGGCTCTGAGAGGAGCAGGATTACTACATCCTGCGGGGAGACCATCCCCCACTTGACCCCAGCTTCAGGTATAGCCTGACTTCCGACAAGTCAGGATACCTTTCTCCTCACAACTGTAGGTATAGCCTGACTTCCCAGACATACAGGATGTACCTAGTTTCTGTGGTCCTAGGGATCAAACCCAGGGCTTCATCCATGCTAGACAAACACTCTACCAACTGAGCCACACCCCCACCCCAGCCCAAGACTCTTTAGATCCAGCAACTGCTATGGTGGGGTCGCTGGTGGTGATGACAGTCACCTGCATTTTGTAGCCAGGGAAACCGGGTCAAAGAGGGAAAACATATCTCCAGGCACATCACTACCCTATGGCTAAGTGTACCAGCTGAGTGGGCTTCACACTGGTTGCCCCTAGATCCCCGTTGCTTTAAGGCACTGGCCAGGCTGATGTTGATGTCCCTCTGGGACTATCAGGATTAGGTTACTGTCCCTGGGGTTCTAGTTGATTGGAGAATGGAATGAGCAAGCAAGATTGCCTTTCCCCAGGCCATACTCCCGAGTGCAGAGAAACAATCACCAGGGATGANACNCAGCCTGCAAGGGGTTCGAGGGTCTTTGTAACAATCAGGCTCTTTGCTGGTAAAGGGTCTCCCAGAAATTTAGGGGGACTCCAAAGAAGACATCAGAACTGTGCCAAGCTCCCACAGCTGCTGAAGTGACTTCACAGAGATAGTGGGAGCGATACAGAAGCCCTTGAGCTTAGAAGCTGGGACTGGGGCCGAGCACGGTGATGGCATAGGCCTGTCACCTCCACACTGGAGAGGTACAGNCAGAAGGAGTGGGAGTTTAGGTCACACTTGGCTAAGGAATGAGTTTGAGCCCTAGTTTTTAGATGCTGTTAGACAAGGAAAGAGATAGGAGGAGGGTCAAGGGGAGGTAGATGGCTCAGTTGATAAAGCAGGAAAACCTGGCTTCTGGCAGGAAAACCTGGCTTCTGGCCCCCAGAACCCACTTAAAAAGCCAGCCGTGAAGATGTCTATTTGTAATCTGCTGGCCACAGAGACAGGTGGTGCCTGGAGTTCACTGGCCTGCCAGTCTAGCAAAAGGATGAGCCCCATGTTCAGTGAGCGACCATGGCTCAAAAAGTTAACTTGGGGCCAGGCGTGATGGTGCACGCCTTTAGTCTCAGCACTCAGGAGGCAGAGGCAGGGGATCTCTGTGAGTTCCAGGCCAGCCAGGACTAGATAGATAGTGGTTGGGCCAATGAGACCTGAATTCTATCCCTGGGACTCACATGGCAGAACAGAACCAACTCTAGCAAGTTGTGCTCTGACTTTCACACAGCTGCTATGGCACACACACAATAAATAAATAAATAAATAAATAAATAAATAAATAAATAAATAAATAAATAAATAAATGTAATTTTAAAAGAAACTAAAAGGAAAAAATAAGGTGATGGGCAATTGAGCAAGTCATGTGAAGTCAGCTACTGGCTTCCACATGCAGGTGCACACATGTGTACCCTCACGCATATGCACATGTACACACNCAAATGAACACCCCCTACACACACACACACACACACACACACACACACACGAGTCTGAACTGCTAGAGGATGGCAGAAGCATCTACCTCCAGGCTGAGTGTCTAGCATCACAGAGACAGTGCATTAGCACAGATGGCCCGGTTCTCACGCCCTCTACTGCCCTCCCCCTTTGGAAGGTGGGCATGCGTCAGTGATAAATTCCGCAGACCAAGGTCGATGACCTGGAGTTAAGATGAGAAACAGATTAGGAAGTCTGAGGCTTTGCCAGGGAACAATGGTCCAGAGTCAAGGATGGCGTGGGGACACCTCCCCTCCTCTGTTGCTCCCAGCACTTGGAGCAGAAGTCCCTGTTTTCTTCTTTCCTGGAGCAGGGGGCCTGCTGTGGGTGCTCAGGGTGGGCGGGGAGTGGGCGGGNCGACCGCAGGCCGCCTACTCAGGGCTTGGCCCGCCTCCTCCTCCTCCCCACAGGCTGCCTTATGGGACAATCTCTCTCTCTGTCATCGCGTCCGGGAGTTGGGAGCCCAAGCCTGCTAGCCAAGATGCCTTCTCTGGGCCAGGTGCTCCCGGCCTTCCTGCTCTGTAGCACACTGCTGGTCATCAAGATGTACGTGGTGGGTGTCATCACAGGCTACACTAGGCTTCGGAAGAAGGTACGTGAGCTGGGGTGTGTGTGTGTGTGTGAGGGGGGAATTAGTACTCTGATGGCTCTTCCCTGCAAGAAAGTCTGGGAACTGGATAACGTGGTGGAGGCGTGGCTGCCAGCCTGCAGACGAAGCTGCTTCAAAGCTGCCGCCTCAGCCCTTCCGGATGGCTGGCTTGGGCTTCAGCTGCTGAACCCGCTGGCATGAGAGCACTCGGGTTCCCTCTCAGTGCCAGGTGAAGCGACTGCCACCAGGAGACGCACGTGGAGCCCAGGGGCTCTGACAGCGAGAGGTCTCCTGACCTGGCGGCTTCCTGGCAGGCAGGCAGGGGGAATTCGTATCTGGGTGGAGTGGGGACCGGCAAAGCAAGAGCCCGAGAAATCTTTCCGTGGAAATTCCCACTCCCCATGGGCGTCACACACAGACTCAACAGCAGCCTTCGAGGCTTGGTCCTAGCCAAAGGGGTCACAGACGACGACACGCTCTAATCCCAGTCCTGGCAAGGGAACAACAGTAAAAGAGCCCCCACGGAGCCGGTGGGAGTGGCCAGGACTCCCCGACCCATTCCTCCGCATTGGATGGACCCCTGGAAGCTGCTGGAAAGCAGAACTGTACCAAGTTATCTGTTGCTTACAGGCGCTCTTTAAAAACCAGCCGTCGTCCAGTCCATTGGCAGCGGGGACGGAGTGCGGGAGTGCGGGTGGGATCCCCGGGTGAGACTCTTGCCCTCCAGGCGGGTTCAGCCCCTAGGGCAGGTACTGTCAGGATTAAAGGCAGGGCTACCACATACTGGCTTTCTCTGGTTCTCCTGTTTGNTCTGACCTGGAATGTAGGGACACAGATGCCTATAGCAGAGATAGCTATATTCTGTCATCGTCCGCTCTGCATGGGCCCCAAAGCTGAGCACTAAATTACCACCAGAGNCTGGGGGAGGCAGTNGGAGTTAGGTTCCCTCGGTTTTTCCAGTGAGAAGTCTGGGCTGGGGAGATGTCGGCTTCCTGTGGCTCCTTCCATCCCCTTTGAAGCTTAGTGTCTGGCTGCTGAGCCTCACTTCCTCCTGGGCTCCATTCCCCATGATTCCAGATGCAGGGGATGAGAGAAACCTCCCCTGCTTGGGGCCCTGGAGATCCTGGGGCGTCTCTCCTTTCTGTCAGGACGGACCAGAAGATCACCCTCTGCAAAAAAGGATGGGCACAGGCTCAGGATCCTCTCCCCACCGGCCTGGGGACCTGGGCAGTTGAGAGCTCAGTGTCCCCCTCTGCTCTTTGAACATGCCGCCCACTCTGGTCCTTAAGACTGCTTCCTACCGGAATCTGATGTGAACAGCAGCAGCCACAGATCTCCCCTGGGAGTGCACGCTGAGTGGTCCTCGACCTAGTAGAGGTGGCTCCCTAATATCTGACTACAGGGCTCTATTGGTGGCAAAGCTGGGCCATCAGAGCTGGGGACTTGGGAGCCAGCAGGGAGGAATTCTGGGTGGGAGTTCTGGTCTAAGTCTGTCATTTTACATTTTCCTCAGGGCAGGGCAGAAGCGGGCCCCAGCTGGGGCTCCAGGGACAGACCCGAGTGAAGTGCCATGTTCACCTCGGTTTAGAAAGGTTGATTCAGACTTCACCAGAGTTGATGGGGTGGCTTTGNCTGGGCTGCAGCATGGAATAGCCGTGAGTGAGTCATGGGCACAGGCCCCAAAGACAGAAGTATGACCTTGAGCCTCTACTCTCTTTCCTGCTATGGAAACGGAAATCTGCCAGCGCCCTCCCCAGGCTGTCCCTGCTCTTCCACTGAGGCTCAGGTGCTCCATTTCATCCTGAGTCTATAGATGAGAAAGTCCCTGCAGCAGGAAGCTGCAAGCCTGGTGGTCAGAGAGGGGCTGAGTGTCTGACCAGCAGGCTCTTGAGCGCCCCTAATGGCTTCTACTTACTTGTTTTTAATCTTTTGAGATTAATCTTTTGAGATGTAGACCAGGCCGTCCTTGAACTCACATCTGCCTACGTCTGTCTCCAGAGTGCTGAGACTAAAGGTATGTGCCACCACACTCTGCTAAATATCTTATTTTAATTTACTTTTCGAGGTTCCTGGACTAGAATCTAGGGACTCATGCGCACTAGGCAAACAGAGGACCATAGATACACACCCTGAGCCCCTCCTGAGTGCACTAGGCTAGCTGGTCACACTAAATCCCAATCTAATGGTCTCTTAACCTATGAGAGAGGGCTTTTGCCACTATGCGCTCCAATGTGTAGCTCAGAGGAGAGGTAGGCCGTGTAGGTGGCTGTGTTGTTGCCTAGCTCCTGAGCTCTGTCCTCAGACAAGGACCTCCTCAGGGATGGTGACCCTCAGTCAATGTGTTTCAGGCTTTTGCTAACCCCGAGGATGCTCTGAGACACGGAGGCCTCCAGTTCTGCAGGAGCGATCCAGATGTGGAGCGCTGCCTCAGGTGAGTACCTGTGAGTTCTTGGACTTGGCCACAGACCTGGCTGCTACCTGTCCTTNCTGAGTTTCTGAAATGGGGACNNGAGAGTCACCTGTGTGTCTAAGGGCGTCCGTGGGCCTGATTTCCTCTCAGATGATTATAGTTTGCTCATTACATTTGTCTTGGAAAGGAAAATTCTCACGATCCAGAATTAGAAGTAGTTCAAGGTTGATGGTGTATGTCTGAGATGCCAACACTTATTTGGCATCTCAAATCTCAAAAGATTAAAAACAAGCTAAGTAGAAGCCATTAGGGGCGCTCAAGAGCCTGCTGGTCAGACACTCAGCCCCTCTCTGACCACCAAGCTGGCAGCTTCCTGCTGCCGGGACTGTCTCATCTGTAGACTCAGGATGAAATGGAGCACCTGAGCCTCAGTGGAAGAGTTGGCATGGGAGGTGGAAGCAGGAAGCTCGACCAGAGTTCCAGACCAACCACAGAGTGAGACCATTTGAAGCAAGCAGACAAACAGAAAAAGAAATAGAAGTGGGATATAGTGGCTCACACCTGTGAGCCCAGCGTTTGGGAGGTACAGGCAGGAGCGTCAGGGGTTCAAGACCAGCGTCTGCTATTAGAGAGACCTGCCAGTGGACCTCTGACTTCTTGTCTCAGTGCATGTGCACTCTCTCTCTCCCTCTCTCTAAATGTCAAAGTTATTTTAAAGTGAGTCTTTAGGCTAGGTATAGTGGCACACACCCATGATGCCAACGTTTTGGAGGCTGAGACAGAGGCTTGCCTTGGGTTCTAGGCTGGCATGGGCTATAGGTAAAGCCCAGTCTCAAAAAGCAAAACAATCTGGGCGGTGGCGGCTCATGCCTTTAATCCTAGCACTCGTGAGGCAGAGGCAGATGGATCTCTAAGTTCGAGGCCAGCCTGGGCTACAGAGCAAGTTTCAGGACAGCCAGGGCTACATAGAGAGACCTGTCTTTAAAAAGAAAAAGAAAAAAAAAAAGAAAAGGAAAGCAAAACAAAACCAAAAAAGTCTTGGCTGTGTAAACTTCTTCCAGAGAGTAAAAGTCGATTTTTAGCAGCCAGCTCAGTATTGGAGTTTGGGCCGTTTCTTTCCCATCTCATCAGTCATCCAGAATGAGGAGGGGACACTGGGGTGATGGGAGAGAAGATGGGCAGCTGGACCTGGTGAGATGTGAAACAAACCACCATACCAGCTCCCAACATAGCCCCTCGTGTCACAGGCAGGGATGGGTGGGGCAGTGTCACTTCCACAACAGAATTCCCCTCTGTAAACAAAGTTTGAGGAGGGTTTCCTTATGTTTTTCTTCGCCATTGACAATAATGTGGTTTTAAACACTTGTGGTTTTAAAAAAATGACAGCAATGTGTCATAGGAAGTAAGACTCCAGGCCGCCCTATCCTTTCCAACAGAGATATGGGCTAATCTGTATGTGTTCCGTCAGGCCATTGTCCATTCAGTGTTTAATGAACAGCTACTATGTGGCAGGCATTGGCTGGTTTCATGAATAAACGGCCTTGTACAACCATGACCCCATATTGGTGACTCTTGGTTGTCTGGGCCATTCTGAGCCACTGAGAGAGAAAGGCTGAGTGGCCCAGGCAGCCATCCCAGCCAGCTGTCACAACAACCCAGGGACTGTGTGTTGTTGCCTCCTAAAGACATAACCTAAGTCAGGGAAGATGAAAGAACTTCAAGGGACCCGGCATTCCATCTACCCGGGAGGATCTTCTTTTTTAATATTTGCTTCATATTCATTTCATTTTATGTGTATCAATGTTTTCCCTGCCTGCAGTATATGCACTACATATGTGCCTATTGGATCCCTTGGAACTGGGGTTTCAGATAGTTGTAAGCCTCCATATGGGTACTGGGAATTGATCCTGGTGGTCCATGGTGGTCCATTCCTCACCCCTGAGCCATCTCTTTGGCTGGATTTTATTTCTATTTATTTATCTATCTTTACATGCCAGAAGAGGGTGCCAGATCTCATTACAGATGGTTGTGAGCCACCATGTGGTTGCTGGGAATTGCACTCAGGACCTCTAGAAAAGCAGCCAGTGTTCTTAACCTCTGAGCCATCTCTCCAGCCCTAGGGTTTGTTTTTTTTTTCTTATACTCTCTAGTACTGAAGCTTAAGTGGTTGGTATTCAGTCTAGCATTTTCTGAACATTCCTACCTAATGCTGTAGATCCACCTAGTGAAGTTCATTCAGGACTTACTAGGTACTCGGGCTAGGGGCTGAACTCCCGGGTAGCTGAGAACCCTCCTGACTCCATAGGACATCACAGACAGTTGAGGGTCGGAGATGAAGCCCAGGTTGGTAGAGTGCTTGCATAAAATAGAGTTGGAGGCTAGCCTGGACTACACAAGACCCTATTTTACAAAAGAAGGAAAGCAGCCAGCCGCTTGTGGTAGCACATCTTTTTAATCCCGGTACTTGGGAAGCAGAGGCAGGAGGATCTCTGTAAGTTTGAGTTCAGTCTGATCTACACAGTGAGTTCCAAGCCAGCCAGAGCTGTGCAGTGAGACCATCTCAAAGAAGAAAATGTGTCAGCTGAGGGTGTAGAATCACACCAGCTGCCCACCTCTAGGAACTGGCTGGAGAGAGAGACAGAGACAGAGACAGACAGAGAGAGAGACAGAGAGAGAGACAGAGAGAGACAGAGAGAGACAGAGAGAGACAGAGAGAGACAGAGAGAGAGAGACAGAGAGAGAGAGAGAGAAAGAGAAAGGTTAAATATTGGAACCAGAGCAGGCGCCCCGAGGCCAATGCTGCTGTGTACACAGGAAGCATGAAGCCTGGATCCTGGGTCATAAATCTACCTTGCAGATTAGCACATGCTGGAGACAAGCCAGGCTGCTTCTGGGGCGATCAGGGACCAGGTTTAAAGAATGGAACCCAGGCAGCTGGAGAGAGCGTACCGTGGTTAAGAACACTTGTTGCTCTTGCAGAGGACTCCGGTTCGATTCCCAGCACCCACACAGTACCGTTTTCTGATCTTCTCAGGCACTAGGCACACATGTGGTGCACATATATACATGTAGGCAAAAATACTCCTACAGAAAATAAAATAGATAACCCTAACTTAATTTTTTTTCAAGACAGGGTCTCACTATATAGCCTTGGCTCTCCTGAAACTCACTATGTAGACCACGCTGGCTTCAAACTCACAGAGATCCACCTGCCTCTGCCTCCTGAGTGCTGGGATTAAAGGTGTGCACCACCTACAAAATAAAAAAAAGAAGAAGAAGAAGAAGAATGGACCTGAGGCCACCTGTAGTGGCCCAACCTGGAATTCTAGCACTGAGGAGGTGGAGGCGGCAGGATCAGAGTTCAAGGCCAGCCTTAGCTGCACAGTATACCATCAGAGGCTTGCACAGACTACATGAGACAGGAAGAAGGCCAGCTGTGGGGCTCCTGGAACTGGAGTTAGAGATGCTTGTGACCCACTCTGTGGGTGCTGACATCTGAACCTGAGTCCTCTCCAAGAGCACCAAGTGCTCTTCACTGCTGAGCCGGCTCTCCAGGCCCTGACCTGGAGCTCTTGGTTGTAGTTATTTTTCCACTGCGCCCCGTTTTAAGCAGAGCTGGGGATAAGTACTCCACCTGCTAAGCTACATCTCCCCTGCTTAGGAATTTTTATGCACTTGGCTGAATTTCATTTCTTCCTGTGTTACCAGGCCCCCTCCTCCCCATCTGCCTCACTCCCCTCTGTGTACTTTACTCCAGCAAACAGGTCAGTTTTGAACTCTGTGCTGTTCTTACCACAGGGCCTTTGCATATGCTGGGTACTTCCCAAGAAGGTTCTTCCTCTGCCTGGCCAGCTTCTCATCATTTAGGCTCTAACACATATCTCCACTCNTGGCTGCTGCCTCAGTCTCCCTGCAGCATTGGGGTGCTGGGTGTTCCAGGCCTCTACCAGGCTCTNCCTACTGCCTTTCGCTCAGTAAACAGCTGATGGCTCTTGCTAAGACTCATTTTCCAGCGGGAAACAAGATGAGGCCTCTGAAGTGGTTCACCACACAAGTGCTGGGGCCAGGCTGGACTGGCCAGGGGCCTGGTCCTGCCGGTCAGATGGACTGCGGCTGGAAGCTAGAGTCCTCAGACTGAGTGATGGGGCCTGTCCCGGGGAAGGTCATGGCTCAGTCACTGGGTTCATGTTTATCTAAGCAGTCATTGATGGCTCCAGGGCCTTCGCTGACCCTAATTGATGGGGTTTGACTGCCTGGTTCATTTTAGAGAGAGGCAACAGTCCAAAAGGGGTCATGGAAACTGAGTGACAGCCAGTAAGAGTTTTCTTCCTTGGTCGTCATTTACAGTTGGGTTGTAAGCAGCCTTCCTGCCANGCATGCTCACAAAAGAGCAGCATAGCATGCCTGGAGGAAGGGAGGGCTGAGCAGCGTCCTGTGCTTAGCTGGGCTGGTGAATGGAAGAATCCTACGGCTAGTCCTGCGAAGATGATGCTTAGTCAGCTTTTGGGATGGAAAGGGACAGAGACAGCACCAGAGGGGGCCCCAAACCTGCATTCAGAGGGCAGGTGGTCTCCTCAGAGAACACCTGTTACTCACCCAACCCTGTCCTCTGGGCTCCTCCTTTTTCTGCCTGGTGTCTAAGGAACAGAAGAGACAGCATGAGATCACAAGCCCCGTGGTATGTTAAGAAAGCCCTAATCCAGTGGCGGCCTCCCCATCACATGTTACTAACAGGGCTTTGAGCCTCAGCAGCTTCTGGGTAAAAGCTTGGAGTCACTGTCCCCTTGGCCCTGCAGCATCTAGCTTATTGGCCAGCAAGGGATTGGGGTGTCTGGCAGTCCCAGAAGGTCCCTGGTGGGGTGGGAGCCCCAGTACTAAGGCTACTGACTGTACCGCTCTGCACCCCAGGGCCCACCGCAACGACATGGAGACTATCTATCCCTTCTTCTTCCTGGGCTTCATCTACTCCTTCCTGCGACCCGAACCTTTGATCGCCTGGATACATTTCCTTGTTGTCCTCACAGGCCGTGTGGTGCACACGATAGCCTACCTGGGCAAGCTGAATCCACGCATCCGCTCTGGAGCTTATGTCCTGGCCCAGTTCGCCTGTGTCTCCATGGCCCTGCAGATCCTCTGGGAAGTGGCCCACCACCTGTGACCAGTGGCTGAAGCCTCTTCAGCTACCACATTGTGGGCAGAAGCCACAGAGGCTGAACCTGGGGACTTGGTGTCCCTTCTAGAATAGGGATGGGCTCAGGTCCTGGGTTCCTGGCCACCTAGGTGTGTTGAATCCCTGGGCCCAATGAGCACGTGTTTCTTAGTCTCTTGGGATCTGGATGAAGTGCCCAATTAGAACCACTTATAGATGAGTTGTCAAGATTGACAGAACATCCTTGACCTCACAAAAGCCTTAAACATCACCCCCACTCCCTCTTGCCCCTTAAAACTGAAAGAATAGCTGGGCAGTGGTGGCGCATGCCTTTGATCCCAGCACTTGGGAGGCAGAGGCAGGGGCAGGTAGATCTCTGTGAGTTCGAGGCCAGCCTGGTCTACAGAGCAAGTTCCAAGACATCCAGGGATACACAGAGAAACTCTGTCTTGAAAACCAACCAAACAAACACAACTAAAAGGGCAGAGGACTCTCCAGTATCACCATCATTCCATCTAGGGCTAAAAATGAAGGCTTCTCAAACATACCCACAGTTCTGGGCCAGCCCAAGGAGAGACTTGGCTGGTGTGTGTCCCAGGAAGTCCTCACAGGAGCCCAATGATGGCCAGCTCCCTCTCAGGCCATGGAGCTTGGGGACTTGTTATTTTTCAGAGGTGGGCAGGTNTGCACATCCCTGTTCCCTGTTGACACCTCCCTCTCCTTTGTTCCGAGTGCCTTAGTTAGGACAGACTCAGGAATGGTGAGTGCTCACGGTAAGCTCTGCCTGCCTGGTCAAGGCCTTAGCTTCTCCAAAAGGCCGTCAGTCAGGGATGGGCTTTGTCTGACCAACCANCGAAGGGGATTTGGGCTTCTTCAGCATCTGTGAGATTTGAAGACGCCAAATGTCCACCCCTGTGGAAAACCTCACGTGTGGTGGTGATCCTTCAGAGTCCTCCTAAGACCTGTTCAGGGTTAGTCATTAGACAGCAATGTGTGACCTGTGAGTGCCCCGTGTTTCCTATTTCCAATGTCCATGCTGTCCCAGCTGGCCTGGTGCCTGCTGGGAATTTTTGGGTTTTTGGTGTTTGTACGTTTTGCTTTCTTGAGACTGGGTCTCACTTAGCCCAAATTGGCCTCAAACTTGCTATGTAGCCGAGGACAACCTTGAACTAACNGCCTGCCTGTACCTCCTAAGTGCTGGGGTTATAGATCTGCATCACCACAGTGGGTTCTTTCCTGGGGCCAAGCCAGCACAGGCGACCTGTTTGTGGAAATCACACACTTCAGGCTGCTCCAGGGAAGTCCCTTTCTTCAGCAAGGGGATCTCGAATAAGGTGGTGTTTGGCTTGGGATCCAGAGATGTCCAAATCCTGTCCTCCCGGGTGACCTTCCCTGCAGCTCTGCCACCTGGAAGGATGCTGTGTTTCTGCTCCACGGGTGGAGACACAGGAGTGACCCCCTGGAAGCTCAGGGGCTGCCCCAGGGGGGCCCACGCCCCTCTGTGTTGAGATCTGCCCTAGGAGGCCTCACTGGAAAGCCCAGCTAGCCTAGGCTTCAGCCCTGCAGAGCCGCAGCGCACTGTGAGTGGATAGCACTGCCCTCTGGTGGTGAGGTGAAACCTTTGCTCTGTGAGTGCTCATGAGAGGAAAACAAACAAAAACCATAGCTGGGGCNNTTTTGAGNGCCAGCTGCTGAGCATTAGGCTGGATGTCCCTTCATCTGTCATCCCCCTCACCGCCCCATTTAATACTTAAAATAATTTTAAGAAGGAGAATTTCTGCATTTTAGACAAGATCAGGTGAGTTCAGGCGGTATGGCCAAAGACTTCATTTCTGCATTTTTATTTTACGTATATGGGTATTTTGTATGACGGCATGTCTGTATCATATGTGTGCCTGGTGCCCATGGAGGCCAGAAGAGGGTGTTGGATCCCCTGGAACTGGAGTTACAGACAGTTATGAGCCACTATGTGGGTGCTGGGAACTGAACCTGGGTTCTCTGAAGAACAGCCAGTGCTCTTAACCACTAAGCCATCTCTCCAGATCCATTTCAGCATTTAGCTGAGGGATTCAAGGGTCCAAGGAGACAGATGACTTGCTCTGAATTCCTGGGCTAGGACAGGAGAGAACACTGGACAGTAGGGCCCAGGAGGGATGGGGGCCGGAGGCCTAAGCAGGGCAGATGAACATCTGTCCATTTCTGTGTTTTCCNTCTTGAAGAAGGGCTTGTGAGGGCCAGGTGTTCTAGTAAGAAGCTGCCAGTTGACTGGTGCAGAAACATGTATCACCCANGACGACTGCATGATCTGGGGCCTGGGTGATGGAGCCGGCCCTCTTGGAGGCCCTGAAGGTCTGCTCATTTGTCCACTCCTGCAGTACTTCCTCAGTCCTGTCCCCTAGCACTGCGGTGGGAAAGGCATCACGGCAAGGGACAGTGACAGCCCCACTTGGGATAAGGCTGGAAGCACTTCTCAGGGGTCCTCTGATCCCTGCTGGGATAGTGACACTGAGGTCCAATGGGGAGGTGAGTCATGCTGACATTGGCCAGGAGATTTAAAGAAATTCAAGTGGGCGGCGTGTGGCAGTGCACACCTTTAATCCCAGTGCACAGGAAACAGAGGCAAGTGGATCTCTGAGTTGGAGGCCAGCCTGGTCTGCAAAGTGAGATCTTATCTCAAAAACAAAAGAAAACCTACTGTGAGGGTGGGAAGAAGTCAGTACCAGTGGGCTGTGGTGTGAAGTTGGGGTTGGAGGGAAATCAGGGAATGAGGCCCACTAAGGTGGCCAGGGAGAACACAGTGGGGTGGGTACCTAGGCAAGTGGGCCATTATATGACCCTCACTTCCCAAGTGGCTTGGATACTGGAAAGCTGTGCTTAAGAGTAAGAGAGAGATGGGGTCAGTGACTCCAGCAGGGTGTCGCTGGGTAACTGGCAGGAGCAGAGAGACAGGACCTAGTGGCCTGTTCTGTTCTGGCCCTCATGGTAGGGAGTGGTCTCCTGACTGCAAATCTGGGCTCAAGACAGGCAGCAGCTTTGCTCCAGCCCACAGCACAGGGTAAGAGCAGATGCACTGCCCAGGGAGGCAGCTTAGTCAGTACCATCTGCTGAGCCAGCCAGAGGTGGCAGCACACAGTGNCTGCAGACCCCTCCAGCCCTGGCACCACACCAGCAACTCCTGGTTTCTCTTCCTGGCCTGGTCTCTTGTCCGAGGACATCTATTTTCCAAACTCCAACCAGACAGCACCAGTCCCTCCTCACCCTGGGGTCAGACACTGGGAACGGTGTGGCTGGATTCATGGGGTCCTGGGGTAGAGGTGACCGAGCAGCAGCCTGGAGTCCTAGAGTACCAGACATAGGAGCTGGGCAAGGACTAGGAGCCTGGGAAGCTAGAGCTGTCCCTAGTTGGTCAGTGTCTTGGGGACATGCCCTAACCTCTGAGTGAGCAGGAGGAGACCAGGGCCAAGATGGGGTTCATATAAACCCANGGACCAGTAGCCACACTGTAATCCTGCCTGTCTGCATGTATGTATTCTTTGTGGGTACATATGTCACGGTTCATATGTGGAGGCCAGAGGACAACTCGAGAGTCAGTTCTCCTATCTTGTGGGCCCAGGGATCGAACTGAGATCCTTAGGCAAGAAATGCCTTTACCTGCTGAGTTATCTTGCTGGTCCTTGCAATCTGTGGCTCCCACTCTGTAGACGAGGCTGATCTTGAATTTGCCTGAGATCTGAGACTGCAAACATGTGACAATGACATTAAGTATCACCCTGCCATTCCACCTTCCTGGACACCTTGCCATTCAGTCAGCCCTGGTTGTTGGGTAATTATTTCCCAGGATGCACTGCATGTGCTACCCAGGTATCTTCCCACATCAATCCCTACTGGAATCACAGGCTGACACCACCACACCAGCTCACATATATTTCCTTTTGGTCTCCTCTTGTATCTCAGGGTAGCCTGTAACTCACCATGTTGCCTATGCAAGCCTAGAACTCAATATAGGCCAGGCTGGCCTCAATCAAACAGCCAGACATAGTGGCACACACCTTTAATCCCCGACTCAAGAGACTGAGGCAGGCAGATCACAAGTTTGAGACACCACAAGTTTGAGGCTAACCTGGTCTATTCGGTGAGACCTTGCATCAAACAAACAAAAAACTGAATAGTATGTTTTAGCCCAAGCTTGCCTCCAGATCTAGGCAATCCACTTGCCTCAGTCTCCTAAACCTGGGGACTACAAGTATGAGAGTTTGTGGGTTTTTTTTAGATTTATTTATTTTATTCTGTATGTTATGAGTGTTTTGCCTATATAAATGTATGTGTACTAGGGGTGTGTCTGGTGACCTCAAATGTCGGAAAAGGGCATTAGATCCCCTGGGACTGTAGTTTCAGGTGGTTGTGAGCCACTATGTGGGTGCTGAGCACCAAACCTGGGTCCTTTGCAAGAGCAGCCAGCGCTCTTAACCACTGAGCCATCTCTCTAGTCCCAGAAATGTTTGTTGTTGTTGTTGTTTTTTATATCAAAGGTAATTAGCAAACCAAGGACTCATATTCCTGAACCTTCCCTTCCCCAGTCTCTTCACAGAGATTAGCCAATCACGTCAGATTGTGAGGTTGCGCTCCCGCCAATGGGATGGGCTGCAGCCACTGCCTACATCCGGGATAAAGGAAGCCATCTTGGCCAGGTTGTGTAGACAGCCTAGTTTGGGCTGTGGCTGTGGCTCGTCCTTTTTACAAAATGAATTGCTTGGCTGAGATGCTTTGGTTTTATTTGTGTGTGTTCCTTTGTGCTACACTGACATTATTTCTAATGCAGGCAAGAGTCACCATGTCCAGGTTTTTAGAGTCTATTTGTGAGGCTTGAGGTACCTACAAGGACTCTCTAAAAGGATGGCGTTAATTTGGATAGGACACATATTTTTAAAGTTTTGTTCATCCTTGCCTTTTACAAGGGTAAATCTCCCCAGTTAAAGGATTATAAGAGTGCACTACTGCAGCAGGCTGTACATCTTCAGTTTTAATAATCACTTCTCTATGGTTTAAACAAAGCCTCAAATTAATTCAAACATGTTAGAGACAGTTATTGGCCTGTGTTCTAAAGGAGCTTTCAGAGGATAAGAAATTCAAATGAAATCCTGCCATGATCTCAATCTTTGGAGCTGGACAAAAAATGTGAAAGAAATGAGACACCCTTTCCTACAGATCTATAATAACTGAGTCTACACAGAATATAATCTTCAGAAAGATACAAGGGTGTAAGGACAGGAGGGAGACCATCCATGTCCTGCCTCCCGGAGGAAAGCACCAATCAATCATGTGATGGTTTTTGACTTTCCTTTCTTTTTTTTAATTACTGAAAATTTTAAGCACATATCTGAAATATAACAGACACATGTCGTGTAAGACAGTGGCCCAGCCGGGCGGTGGTGGTGCACGCCTTTAATCCCAGCACTCGGGAGGCAGAGGCAGGTGGATCTCTGTGATTTCGAGGCCAGCCTAGGCTACCAAG
>LZPO01044266.1:59261-70435 GCA_001675575.1 Neotoma lepida
CCTGCCTCTGCCTCCCAATGAGAGGCTTAAAGGTGTGTGCCACCACCACCCAGCAAAAAAGTTAATTTCTTTGCCAAATCGTGCTTGGCACTGCGCTAGGCTCTCATCTCTGTGTGTATGTGGTGTGTGCATGTATATGTATTCATCTCTGTTTTGCTCCACAATTTTCTTTTTCTTTCTATTTATTTGTTTGTTTGTTCGTTTATTGAGAAAGAGTCTCTCTCTGAGCCTGGAGCTTGCCTGTTCTAGACTGGCTGCCAGTGATCCCCCAGGATCCTGCTGTCTCCACCTCCCCAGCACTGGTATTACAGGTGTGCAGTGCCTCACTCAGTTTTCTACATGGATGCTGAGATCTGAACTCAGCACTTTACCTGCTGAGCCATCTCTCCACCCCTGCTCCACTTTTTCCACGAACATCAGCTCCCTGAATCATAACATAACCTGCACTGCAGTGCATCTATTCATTTGCAGGGGGAAACTGATCGGGGTTAGACATCTCTCTCCTTCCATGTCACTAGCTGTAGCAAGGCTTCCATCTGAACTTTGTTTTCCTGGCTCCAGATGCTCTGAGCTAACCCCTCTCTCCCCTGGCAAGTGCCTGCTCCTGGGCCACCACTCTGGATGTGGGCTCTCTGGGAGCCTCTGGATGGGTCCTGCTTACCTGGACACGTGCCTCGCTGAGGTTGACATGCCGGGCCAGCTCCTCACGCACAAAGGTGTCAGGGTAGTGTGTACGCACGAACACTCTTCAATCCATCTGTTCGTCTGTCCATCCATCCATCCATCCATGCATCTGTCCATCCATCCATGCATCTGTCATTTATTTGGGACAGTGTCTCTCTCTGAACTAGAGCTAGGCAGACTTTGTGGTCAGCAAGCTCCCCAGGATCTGCCTGTCTACACCCCCACCCCGATGCTGCAGTTACAGTGCCCAGGCTTTTCACAAGGATGCTGGGGATCTGAACTTGGGTTCTCATGCTTACATAGCAAGCATTTTACCCACCGAGCTACCTCCCAGCTCCTAAAATGTGTGCTTTAATAGCCAAGAAACATCGCTTGTCACATGCCATGTCCAGCTGACAGGAGGGTGTGAAGCAGAGCAAAGGCCACAGGTTCCCCAGTCCCGTATCCCATGGTTCATAAGACTGCAACATCACGGTTCAAACTTAAAGGCCAACAAGCATGCTGCCATGCCACGTGTGCTGGGGCTCTGACTGGGCTGTTTTATTTTCTAATATTCTGGAAACTTCCACTTCAGTTCTGGGCTCTGTTTTCCCTCTTGTTCCCCCCTCTCCCTCTAGGAGTCAGTTCTTTAATTGGCTTTTGTTTTTTAAGGTTGATTTTATTTTATGTACACTGGTGTTTTGCCTGCATGTATATGTGTGAGGGTGTCAGGTCCCCTGGAACTGGAGTTACAGACAGTTGTGAGCTGCCGTGTGGGGGCTGAGAATTGAACCCAGGTCCTCTGGAAGAGTAGCCATTGCTCTTAACCACTGAGCCATCTCTCCAGCCTTTTAATTCGTTTTTGCTCCATCCCTCCAGTATTGTCCTTTTTGTTCAAGTATAATAAAATGTGCAGTATTTTCTTTCTCATCTAGGGAAAGTGGCGTTTGCACTACTCATCGCCCCCCTGCCCCGTAACAAGCCTTCCTGGGGCTCATTATTCAGTTGGTGAAGGGAACCTCTCGCTCCTCTTTGAAGCTGCACAGTATTTATTCCTCAGACAACTGTGCTGTGGTTTGTTCCCAGTTTTTTGAAGCTGAAATATTACAACGAATCCCCCGTGAAACAGGAGCATCTGTTTTTGCTGCGCACATTTGCTCCAGATTCCTAGAGGTGGGAGTTGTGGCCAGTGAGTAAGTGCTGGGTGTGGCCAAGCACCCCTATAGGTCTGTCCTAGACATTTCCCCCCACTGCTGCTTGGGAGGCCTTGGTGTCTGCTGTTCTGCTATCAGGCCGTCTTTGGGATTCTAATCCATACTTTGTATTTTGTTTCTTTAGTGACGCATTCCTCCCTGGTTCTGATACTCAAAGCAAACCCTGTGGCTTGGGGGCAGAGCACCTGCCTGGCAGCGGGGAGGCCCTGGGCTTTGTCCCTAGAACTGCAGAAGAGAGCGAGAGTGCAAGGGCTCACGAGTGTGTTAGGTGGGGGAAAGAGAAATGAAAAGAGGGGCCAGCAGGTACCTCAGTGGCCAGGGCACTTGCAGACAAACCTGACTGTCTGAGTTCAACCCCCAGAACCACATGGTAGGAGGCAAGAATTGACTCCCGTAAAAAATGTCCCCTGACCTCCACAGGAGCACTAGGGTGTATGCATCTCCGACTCAACTGTGCACACATTCACAACATAAATAAAAATGTAATTTTTTTTGAGACAGGTTTCTCTGTGTAGCTCTAGCTGCCTTGGAACTCGCTCTGTAGACCAGGCTGGCCTTGACCGCACAGAGATCCTGAGGCCTCTGACTCATGAGTGCTGGGATTAAAGACCCATGCCTATGCATACCACTGCGCCCAGCCCCTGATCCTACTTTCAATTTATTTATTTTCAATGCTGGAGATGGAACCAGGGTCTCATAATCCACCAGCAAGCACTCCACCACTGAGCTACAGCCCAGCCCTGCAGACAGTTTTTATCAGGGGTGCTCCTGGGACTAACAGTAAGTTAGGGAGGCTAGTCAGTGTAGTCCAGCACACAGGCCAGCCCCGCCCCCGTGTCCAGGCATCCTCTGCTCCAAAATGCAGCAGGGCTGACTGACAGCAGGGGGTTATATCCAGAGTTTTCCCTCTTTGGGAAATACTTGCAAACATGAGCCAAACGTGATGGGGGAGGCGATGGTGAGGGAATGCAGCATAGTTGGTGCAAGCTGGCCTTGTCACCTGCTCCCCTCCCCCTGCTTCCTTGTCACTCCACACCCCTGTCTGATCTTATGAGAAAAGGCTAAGATGGATGAGTGTACCTGGTGCCTGGGAATGTCCCCGTCCCCACCCCACCCCCTCACCCCTGGACGGGAAAGAAATCCTAAACCAAAATAACTAAGGCCGGGTGCTGCAAGACTGTCAGGTGATGAACAAGAACCCCAAAGTCGAGATGGAAGCTTCTGGAACATGAGCCATCCCCAGAGCTGACTTCCACCCTCCTTCAGGCAACGCCGCTTGGGCACACACCCAATGCAGGAGGCATTTCAGCCAAAAAAGGAGAGTTTTTCTGGAAGTTTCTGAGCAATTGGAAACTGGGGGTGTTTAAATGAAAACCATTTTTGCAAGCTTCCCCGCTGAGTGGCTGTGGGAAGAAACAATGACACTTGGGCCAGATATGCTGGTGGTGACTTATAGCAAAGACTCCCAGTGCCCAGGCCCCTTCTCCTACCCCACAGGGGTCCATCAGCGGGCTTTAGCCATTGCCCCCCAGGGACATGACAGCAGGATAGTTGGATGCAGAACACTCCAGAAAAATCAGTCTGAGCAAGAAATGATCTCAGTGGCCTCCCACCAAAGTCCAGCATGGCTGTGAGGTGCTGAGCCACTTCACACACGGGGAAACTGAGGCTCTCAGGCTCTCTCATTCAAGGCTGTGCAGCTGGGGTTGGGACCCATGTCTGCTGGAAGGCTCAGTAGCCCCAACCCTCTAAGGACCCTTCCACAGCCACCTCACTCCCAGGCTTGGTGACATGTCTGTCCCAGCTCTCAGAGTCCATGGTGATGAACCTCCAGCCTCCATCATCTCAACCAGTGCAGAGATGTCCAGAGCCTCCATGACAGACCTGAGCAGTGTCTGGTCCCTAGAGGAAGTCTCTATAATGGGAATTTAGGGACAGTAGCTTGCTCTAGGACTCAAGTTGGTGTGAGTTGCTAAGTGTCCTTAGTGCAAGAGCACAGCCAGCCATTGCTCAACAAATGAGCCTTCCTGCTCTGTGTGACAGCCTGGTCCTCTGGTCCCTTCCGGTATGGTGGTGGAAGGATGGGGGACGACTCAGCCACTGCAAAGCCCAGGCAGTGGCCTCCAGAGGTCACAGCTCTTGAGGCCACAGCTCTAGTCCAGTGAGGGCCACTGTTTCACCTGCTTGTCACAGGTTCCTGCTCTGCCTCCTGAGAACAGGGATTCCCTCTGCTCCAAGCTTGGCTTCAGGTATTTGGAAAATAAATCAGTTCTCTCCGAGCCCCAGTTGGTGTGAAAGTCCTGTCTCATCCTGGCATCCTCTCCCTGCCTGGTGCCCACTGGGTGGGCTGCATCCCAGGAGAGCTTGTGTGCAGTCTCCTTTGGCTCCAGGACCACTCTCTGCATTGTGAAAGACNGCACAATCAAAGGCAGCCTGGGCTACAGACTGAGTTCAAGATCAGCCTGGCAGGTTAGTGAGAATCAGACTCTGAAGGAGAAATGAGAGGGTTAAGGGTGCAGCTCAGTGTAGAGCACTCAGATGAATGGAGCCCTGGTTCCACTCCCAGAACAGAAAACAAACAAATAAACAGAAATAAAAAGAAAATGAAACCAAAGAAGTACGCAAACAGAATCCACAAAACCCAAATCCCCCCATTAGCACCCATGCTCTACTGAGGTTGGGTCAGGGAGACAGGGGGGCCTGCTGCGGCTTTTTGTCTCTTATAACCTAAGTGACACTGTTCCCAATGACATCACAATTACAAAGCGATGGGAGAATATACCATCTGTTTGTCTGACTGTGACCCAAAGACATTTAAAAGCCCTGCTTGCTGCCAAGCATCCAAGTGTCCCTCTCCCCTTGTGGGCCCATGGTTCTCCTTACTCTATGTAATTTAGGATCTAAATAGCCTGGAGGGAATTAGCTGAGGNTTCTTCAGGAGACAAATAAACTTAGCCCGCTCATCCTGCCTTTCTCAAGTGCTGTGGACACTTCCAACAGTCGTTTGTGCCTGACCCTTGGGCTGCGGCGAGCTCCAACACAAATAAATAAAGTCTATTAATTAGCATTCATTCTGACCAAATAAGCTCCATCCGCCNTGATCTCTGCCAACATGATCGGAAAAATAAACCAGCGGTCCCTTGGACCTTGATGAGGATTTAACAAATTAACACGAGGCAGTCCTCAGGGGAGGGGAGGCTACGAGAAAAGTCCGTATTACAGCCAAGGACAGAGCAGGANGTGGCACAGCCTGGGGGACCTGATTGAGGTGTCAGGAGCTCCTTGGTAGAGACCAGGTTTCCTCTGAAGGGCCCCTAGAGAAGAAAGGCACATCTTTTGCCCTCGGTGCTACAAATCGAGCCGGAGGGGCAGTGGGCTGGGGGTGGCTCATCCGGGAGTGCNCTTTAGCACACGTGAAGCGGGTCCACCCGGAAGACCACTTAAACCNCGTGTGGTTGTGTAAATCTGCCGTCCTGGCACCAGGAAAGGAGAGATTGGAGGATCAAAATTTCAAAGTCATCCTGGCCTACAGAGTGAGTTTGCAGCCAGCCTGGACTACCTGAACCTTTGTCTCCAAGAACTAGAAAAGAGGGGGCTGGAGAGATGGCTCAGCAGTTAAGAGCACTGGCTGCTCTTCCAGAAGACCAGGGTTCAATTCCCAGCACCCACATGGCAGCTCACAACTGTAACTCCAGTTCTAGGGGACTCAACACCCTCACACAGACAATACATGCAGGCAAAACACCAATGCACATAAAATAAAAATGAATAAATAATTTTTAAATAAATCCGAAAACTAGTGGGGGAAGTCGCAAGGCAGAGAGCAGATACGGAGGAACGGGAAAAAGGATGGGATTGAGATGCATGATGTGAAAGACACAAAGAATAAATGAAAAGAAAGAAAAAGGAATGTAAAGAAAAAACAAACAGGGCTGGAGAGGTGGCTCAGAGGTTAAGAGCACTGGCTGTTCTTCCAGAGGTCCTGGGTTCAATTCCCAGCATCCACATGGTGGCTCACAACCATCTGTAATGAGATCTGGCGCCCTCTTCTGGCCTGCAGGCATACATGCAGACAGAATGCTGTATACATAATAAATAAACTTAAAACAAACAAACAAACAAAAAAACCAAAAACTAGACAAGAACAAGAGTGAGAGAGGAGTGACCTGGCTGGGGAGGAAGGGGACCTTGGGCCTAGATCTCAGGTCCGTCACTGTCAGTACGGCTCTGCTGTGCACGCCCTTTAACCATTCCCTGTCCAGGAGTCAGATCCACAAAGTGGGAACAAGCCAACTCTTTTAACCCCACATCAGCCCTTCACAGGTGGCTCCTGGCACAACCTTACATGTGGGGAAACTGGGGTACAGTGGGTTAAGCAACAGGCCAAAAGCACATGGCTGTAAATGCCAGAGCTGGGGTTCCAACTCAGAGACCAGCTCACAGTCCAGGGTCTTAACCGTCTCCAGAGGTGGTTGCGTGTGACTACCTGGGCAAGATGGCCGCCCTGAGTGCCCACGGGTCTCCCTAGAAACCGTGTACAGAGGAGGGAGGTGGGAAGAGGCAGACAGTTCTGCTTCCCAGGCCCTTCAAAGCTGCAAGGGGGGAATCCTGCGCAGGGTGCACAAGCCTGACTGTGAGGGCCGCCCTGGCACCCAGGGGAAAGGAGAAGGAGGAGGGACTGGGTGACAGGCCCAGTGATGGAGATGGCCAGGGTTCTGAGGACTCCTGCCCCAGGAGTCAGCCCCACTACACCCAGGCTCACAAGCTAGTGTCCCAAACCAGGGGCTTGACTCTCAGCCTGAGCTGGCCTCTGTCCCCAACACTCAGGACCAGGAAGGTCAAAGGAGGATCCCAGGTCCCCTGGTAAGACACAAGCCAACTTCCCACCACACTCCATGAAGCCCAGGAAGGAGTCCTCAGGGCCCTCAGGCAAGTGNGGCCACTATTGGGGACTCAGTGACCTTGTGCTACCAGCTGCTCTCCCAGGTTGGTGACTTCCTAGAGTCAGGACTCACATGAAACATGCCACAGCCTCTCCCTTGCAGACCCTCTTGCTCATGAANTTGNCACCTCCTCCAGGAAGCCTCCCAGACTGAAGAGCCCAGAGCCCTGTTTTTTCNTCACTGTAGCTGTCTCACTGAAGAGCAAGCTTTGGGTCTCTGTCTTAGTAGGGGGTGGAGCTTTCTGATTCTTCTCTCCTTGCAGCCCACTGTGCGGCCTGGCACAGGTCAGTGTCTGCTAAGCACTGAATGAACAAATAAGTGAATGAGGGGTACCTGACAGGTGGGACAAGACTTCAGAGTCTGCCCTCCTGCCCAGGGCCATAGGCTTTGCCTTAAGGGACCAGAAAGTCCAGGATTCAGAGTCACATCAGCACAGGACCCTGGGCACAAGGAGTGATATGCCAGCTAGGGCCCAGCCCTGCCCACTGTGCCCAAGGACACCCTGTCTTATTAATGTCTAAGCACAGCTCAAGACAGGGACATGAATTTACAGCCACCAGCTTGCAGAAGGTGACAAACAGCCAAGGATAGAAGACAGGTTGAATCCTGGGGATTTGTCCCCCATCTCATAGCACAGGAGGTAGGAACCCAAGGCCATAGCTGCCCTGGCCTGATTCTGGGGTGCTTAACTCTTTCATCTGAGATGACCCCCATTCCAATATGGCAGCTGCTTAGCCTACCTCAGGCCCCCCAAATTCCCATCTGTAGTGCACTTGGGCCTCTCTGGTGCCAGAGGCCTGTCTTTTAAAGGCATGATACACTGTGCACATTTCTATGGGGCCAGAAAATCCCAGGGACAGGCCCAGTGCATTGGTAGGAGCCCTGAGTGGGAAGGACAGGCCCCTTCCTGCCTCAGGACCTTTGTACATGCTGCTCCTGTTTTGGGGGCACTCTTCTCTGCCCCATTCTTCCCTTTGTGTCTGACTGACATGTACTCATATTGGGCCTTCCTGGTCTGTCCAGAGAGGCATGCCCAGCTCCCCGGCTGTGACCAGTCATCTGTCTTAGGCTCCTGGACCATGTCCCTCAGTAGTTGAAGAAAGTTGTTGCATGAATCCTAAATGGTCTTATAATAAAAACCCTGAGCTAGATATCANGGTGAAAGCTGAAAGATCAGAGAAGCAGAGCAAACCACAGCCATCATCTCTTACCTCACCAACTCCTCAGGCTGACAGAGTCTCTGCAAGAGCTCAAATTCTTGTCTCCTCCTGCCTTATATTCTTTTCTCTGCCCAGCAAGGCTCCTGAGAGATGAGGTTGTGAGGTCTGGGGGGACAGGGATGCGGCCCCTGGCAGAGGACATCTGTGTACGGTTCTCAAGCACAAGAAAGACCAGACACACAAAGGTCCCACACAGGCTTGTGGCTTCTGGTGGGGTACCAGTGGTAACAGTCCCTTATGCCTCCCAGGCCTATGGTTTCCTAGACCTTAGCAAACCAGAGCCAAGTGCTCCTCTGATCACACAGATGGCCAACTTGGTCTCCATTCCTGTGACACCCAACCCTAAGCTCTGGAGAGTGAGGCACCTGACTGAAGTTAAAGTACATGAGGGACCAAGGAGGCTGTCGGTGGGAGAGGGGATTGCCCCAGTTCCAAATCCAGTCCGAGAAGGGGCTCATGTCTTCTGTCTGGTTTTAATCTAAGGCTGATGGCCAACTGCCAATTTAGTATAGGACCTACATTTTAATAAGGGCTAGCACTGCCCAATAACCACCTCTAGACCGGAACACAGAGGCCCATGGGGACCATGGGTGTTTTCATCTCCCCTCTAAGGCCTGGAGCTTCCAGGTTATAACCAGTAGGAAGGTGAGGTGAGGGCTGGGACCAGACACCAAGGCTGTCTAATTTCATGTTGGGTTTTTGTTGTTTTTCTTTGCTTGTTTTGGGCAGGGTCTCATGTGATTCAAGATGGCCTCAAATTCAGTTTGCAGCTAGGGCTAGGATTACAGACCTGTGTGCCACCACACCCAGTGTTTGGTGGGTTTGTTTGTTTTTATTTTTACTTTGGTTTTCCCAGACAGGGTTTCTCTGTGTAGCCCTGGCTGTCCTGGAACTCACTCTGTAGACTAGGCTGGCCTTGAACTCACAGAGATCTGCCTGCCTCTGCCTCCAGAGTGCTGGGATTAAAAACGTGCACCATCACACACCAGCTATCATATCCAGTCTTTTTGATTTTTGTTTTTTTCTGAGACAGTGTCTCTCAATGGACTGTCCTGGAACTTACTACGTAGACCAGGTTGGTCTCAGACTCACAGAGATCCCCCTGCCTCAGCCTCTCAAGTGCTGCGGTTACAAGCATCCACCACTCTGCCTAGCTTCAGTTATTTTATTAATATTTAATTTTATTCTTAAAAGTGTATATGTGTGTCATGTGTGTGGATGCTCACAGAGACCAGAGGAAGGTGTCTGACAGTATGTTGTGAGCCGCTGGATGTGGGTGCTGGGAACTGAACTTAGGCCGCCTGAGAGACCAATGAGTGCTCTTAACTGCTGAGCCATCTCTCCAGCCCAGGTTTTTGTTTTGTTTGAGAAGTGTCTCTCTCTAAGCTCAAACTGTCCTCAAACGCATAGCAATTCTCCTGCCTCAGCCCGGATTACAGACATGACCCAAATGCCTGGCTAGGCTTGGTTTGAGCAAATCCACGGGCAGTTCTGGAGTCCCTAGGCCATCATTCATCCTCTAAGGGACTCAGAGCCCAAAAGGTCTTAGGGGTCATCAACAAAGTGCCTCATTTGCAGATGGGGAAACTGAGGGACGACGAGAGAAGTGATTTGACCAAGGACTGTCCCCAAGGGAGTGGGGCCCCATGCTCTGTTTTCCTGGACACACAGGGACACTAGTCTTTACCACCCCCATCTCTGTACTGGGGATTCCTGGGTGGGCTGCAGGAAAGCTGAGCTGTGGACTGGCAACTGCGTCATGGTGCAGCAGGCGGCCACCCAGACAATAAATGCTGCCGCCTTCTAGAGCATCCAAGAAGGAGAAAAATCGGCCTGTGCCGGGAGATTCCCCTTCTCAGATCCTGGGTTTCTTCTGTCCTCTGAGACAAGTAGTATTCCCACCTCCTTCTCAGGCACACAGGGCGTTCCCGGAAGCTTGCTGAGTTGGGAGATCGCTTTCCCCAGGAAGACCTGTTTGCAGCTGGCCAGTGCTTTGCCAGTTCCCACCATAAACCTCCAGATCCTCCCTAGGACCCACTCCCTAAACCCGGTTCTGGCCCCGGGGAGCCTGTTCTGGTCCAGCTTCATCTCTTGAGAGTAGCCCAGATACGGCCTGCCCATCACTCTGTCCATCCATCCCAGGCCAGTAGGACCTGCTGTGACCCTCCCAGAGGCCAAGCTCCAGGGCAAAGCCAGAGGTTTCTATGACCCAGTTGAAAGTCCTACAAGGCAGAAAATTTGCTTTGCAAGCTTGGCCCAGCCCTGCTAGGCGAGGCTCCAAGGGCTGTCTCCAGCAAGACTTTCTGGCCCCGCCTGCACACAGCAGGGGGCCTGTGGTCGGGATTGGACTTCTCCCCAGCCCTGTGTTTTTGGCTTCGGTCACTTCCACTTTCATTACACTCTTGACTCTGGGTTATGAAGCTGCTCCTTCTAAAATGCGAAGGCCTTGCTATTAAACCCAGTTTGCAGTATGGGACAGTGAGGCTCAGAGAAGGAATGTAACTGACTGGAGCCACCCAGCACTAGAATCTTGGTCANTCTTTCTGTCCCGAGTGACTAGTAACCAAAGGACATTTGTCCTTGAAGAAGTTCACCCTTCCTAGATTGAGGGAGGGAATGCTGCTGCTTTGCTGGCCCCCTTCCTCCTGCATGTAGCCAGAAGGTAGCATGTGCTAGGACTTCAGCACACCCAGGGGTTGGGTGCAGTGTGATTTCTGTTGCTTACTGGCCATGCTCTACCATAGCAAACCTGAGCACTCTGCCTGTTCCCTGCAGTGTACCAACAGGATGGGGTACCTGTCTGCTTCAGAGTTCCACCCAGGACCCAGGGCACCTGCATGGAGTGCTAGGTATTTGTGGCGATAGTACTCTGCAAGGAAAAAGGTCACGAACACGACAAACCCGCTAATGAGAGTTTTATTAGAAAGGGGGGGGAGACAGAGAGAGAGGGAAACAGAGAGAGAGAGAGAGACAGAGCACGTGCGGCTGCACATGGAGAGAGAGAGGAAGAGAGAGAGAAGGAAGAGAGACAAGGGGAGAGAGGAAGAGGCGGGATTTCCCTTTGCACATGTGCTGTGAAGTCACTTAGCTGGGGGAGTGGCCAGGAATTCCAACATTCCAGACTCTTTGCTTAT
>LZPO01044266.1:81082-103699 GCA_001675575.1 Neotoma lepida
TGTCTGCAATCGATCTCTCCTTAGCTGTACCTTTGGGGGTCTAATTTTTTGTAGCTCTATCTTATATCCTAAGTAATTAATAGACTCTCCTCTTTGTATTTTTTCAGGAGCAATTTGTAGTCCCAGGGAGGCAAAACCTTTTTTACTTCTTCAAACATGCTTTCTAATGTACTGAATTTTGGAACCACTAATAAGATATCATCCATATAATGATAAATTATGGATTGTGGAAACTTCACACGAATTATCTCCAATGGTTTTTGCACAAAAAATTGGCACAGAGTAGGACTGTCTAACATTCCCTGTGGGAGGACCTTCCATTGATATCTCTTGACTGGCTGGGAATTGTTATAATTAGGTACTGTGAAGGCAAATTTTTCTCTATCATTTTCTTGTAAAGGCATGGTAAAGAAACAGTCTTTTAAGTCAATAACTATTATAGTCCATTCTTTGGGTAGCACAGAGGGCAAGGGTATCCCAGTCTCTAGGGAGCCCATAGGCTGAATTACTTTATTAATAGCTCTCAGATCTGTCAGCATTCTCCAATTACCAATTTTTTTTCTAATAAGAAATACAGGAGAATTCCAAGGGCTGGTAGATTCTTCAATGTGTTGAGCATTTAACTGCTTTTGAACCAGTTGTTCTAAAGCTTGTGGCTTCTCTTTTGTCAAAGGCCATTGTCCAACCCAGACAGTTTTATTAGTTAGCCATTTTAAAGGTAGGGCTGTTGGAACTTCTGAGGGTTCGGTAGTAGTTGTGCTCTGTTTATGCACAGCCTATATGGTTGGTGACTGTTTTTTTATAGCATGCTACGATATTATTCCTAGAAACATGCATTGGTCTGTATTCCTTTTCTGAGAGTGTAGGAATTTTAATCTGGGTATTCCACCATTGTAACAGACCCCAGCCCCAAAGATTCACTGCTACATTTGCTACATATGGTTTCAGCCTTCCTCTCTGTCCTTCTGGCCCTATGCATTCAATCCATCTCGAACTCCATTTTATCTGATAGGGTTCCAATCCCTAGAAATTGGACATCTACCTCTTGAAGAGGCCAATTCGAGTGCCATGATTTTGGTGTAATTATAGTCACATCCGCACCTGTGTCTACCAAACCTTCCAGAACAATGCCATTAATCCAAATTCTAAGCTTTGGTCTTTCTTCATTTATGGAAGTCTGCCAAAATATTCATTTTATTGTGTTCTTTGGAACTTTTGATTCATCTATCAGAGCTGTTCTATTATCCAATGCAGTACTTCTCTTTACCTTAGACAATGGGCTATTTAATGTCCTGGAGAGGAATTTCCTCCACAGTGGCTGGAAATGTTTGGACCATGTTTGATTTGGGGGCCTTCAAGAGGCCTCTTGAGGCATTTCCCAATGGCAAAGGGTTGCCTTGTATATCTATTACTGATCTGCACTCATTGGCCCAATGTCGGCCTTTGCCACATCTTCTACATAATCCAGAAGGTTGAGGTCTCCCGTTTGGGTTATTTGTAGAAGGCATATTACTTCTAGGAGCACCCCATGTACAGTTTTTACTTATATGACCTGTTGTACCACATTTAAAGCATTTGGTACCCTGAGGCCTTCTTCCACCTCTGAGAGTTGTCTCTCCTATCCAAACTTCATTACTATAGTTAAGAGATTCAACACCATTAGTATACTGAATCCATTCTTCCAAAGGAGCTGATCTGACCTTTAAAGGCATAAGTATTCTTTTGCATGCTGTATTAGCATTGTTAAATGCCAATGACTCAGTTAATATTTGTCTTAATTCTTTATCTGACACAGCTTTTGTTATAGCTGTGGTCAGCCTTTGTAAAAAATCAGTGAAAGGTTCTTGAGGTCCCTGGAATATCTTTGTATATATCTTTGTTGGTTTTCCTGGTTCTGGAATTTTTTCCCAAGCATTTAGAGGTGCTGTACGGCATAGGGATATTGTATGCTCATCATAAGTGGCTTGTATATTCCTATCAGCAAAAAATCCCTCACCAAGAATTTGGTCCTGGGAGATCTCAAAACCTCTGAGTTTACCTTGTTGCTCTAAATTTCTTGCTTCTTCTCTCAACCAGCTTTTCCATTGCAACTGCTGGCTATATTCTAGAACAGCTGAAATTAACTGATTCCAGTCATCTGGTATAATTCTGTTTGAGGTAGACCACGAATTTAACATCTGTCTTACAAATGTTGAGTGTATGCCATACGTGACTACTGCTTCCTTCATATGTTTAAAAAAATCCCTCATTGGAATAGGTTGTAATCTGTATTCTAGATATGGCTCAGGGTGTCTATCATCTGCTGGCCTCCCATGGATGATGACAGGATAGGCCATTGTGTGAGAGCCATCTGGAGATGTTACGACCTTTATGGGCTCGCCCTTCTGCTTATTAGGTCCCTTGTCATATTTACTGAGAGATTCTTCCAGGGCTTGCAAATGAGCACCTAAGGTCTTTCCCAGGGAGTGAACATCTCTTGCAAGGGATTCCAAATTTCTTATGGAATCATGCAACCTTTTATGTTCTTCTGAAACACATGATTCCATAGCCCTTATTTTATCAGTTAATGATAATCTTTCTTCCTTATAAAGTGTCTGAGTAGCGACAACTTCACCCTGGAGAGTTACTGTTCTATCCATTAAGTATTCATATTTACTATCAATAAAATCAAATTTGGCTATACTTTTATTATTTATTGACTGAAGTTCTTGTATTAAGTTAGCAGATTCCAAACTACAAAGCCTGTTTTGTAAGTCTCTATTATTAATTTGTAAATCCTGGTTAGAGATTCCAGAGAGAGAATTTTTTTATGTAAGCATTCACTGCTATCTTTTAAAGCCTATATCAGTCCCAACAATGACTCATCTTTGTTATTATTATTAACCCAGTATTTGAATGCTGTGTAAATTATTATGGTAAATGCCAAAATGGTACAGGCCAGATATGCCTTAGGAAGGTTGGAAAGTTCCAGGAAAATGTCATTCATCATACAGGCAAAAAAGTTTTTAAATTCTTGTGAAGTAATGTTATCGGCCATATTATCAAAATTTGTTAATCAGTTTCAAATTGTGAAATTATCAAGTATTCTTACCTGTAATGACACTGGCTTACTTACCTTACTGTCCTTGAGATTTTTTTGAGGTGTAGTAGCCCTTTTCAGCCAGCAGGTGTCGCTGGAGTAGCGCTAAGGCAGGTCTGTAGACTTTAGCTGGCAGCAGCTACAACAGGGGGCAGAGTCCTGTGTTTACTTGGAGGAGCGATGGAAGCAGCGAGGAGGCAGCAGATCTTCCTGTGTCTCCCTGGAGCTTCAGGGCCTTCGTGGCTGCCTTGGCCCTTCAGCACTCCTCCCTCGGCCAAGAGGCCTGGGGTGTGGGGTTGAGTGGCCTGAGCTCAGGGCACTGAGAGCTCCAGGCAGCAAGCATGACTGCTGGAACAGAGACTTAGAGCCCCTCTCTGCGCCTCTGCAGTCATGGGGGGGTATCACCCTCGGGGAGCTGCCTGGGAAGCGGCATAGGCAGCTGCTGAGCAGCTTCCGACAGAATAGGTAAGCTGTGGGCTCCAGCGGGAACTTGGGCAGGAACTTGGGTGGGAGCCAGAGTGGGTTAGGGGAGGCAGGGCTCACTCACAGCGTTTTTGCCAGTAGGGGGGCTAAGCTTGCCTGGGGGCTAAGCTTGCCTGGGGGCTAAGCCTGCTCCAGGTCCAGAGACCCTGCAGGCGGGTGCACGTACCCACGAGCTGGGGAGAAGGGAGGAAGGGAAGGAGCAGGACCTGGTGGTTAAGCGCTGGGTCCCCAGGAGGGGACAGAATTTTAAAAAGGACAGGGAAGAAGGGAGACAGAGAAGCGTGGAGAGTGTGACACAGCAGCCACAGAGGAGGCTGGGGGTGGAAGCCACCTGGGCGTTTGGAGTTTGCCCCAGGTGAGTGCCAGATATTGGGTGAAATTATTAAGGCAACTCCAAGTAGTTAAGAGGTTTATTTAGGGATTTAGGGCAACTTACAGCAAGTAAAGGGGTTGGTCACAGGGTCCAGGAGAGGTGAGGTGCTCTGGAGAACTCTGCTCATTCTCTGGAGAACTCTGCTCGTTCTCTCATCCAGCATCCAGGATCCAGGAACCAAGAGGGCCTTCACAGACGGATCTCCGATCTTAAAGGCTCCCGTCTCAGCCCCGCCCCAGGGGGAGGTCCTAGGTAAGCGTGGCAGTTACCAGAAGCCTCAGTAGGGGCTGTGCTTCCAGGTCAAAGCTGGAGCTGCTGCCCACTACAACACCTGGCACAGCCTTGGCGCAGGGAGGAGGGTCTTGGACCTGCCTCAACTGAATGTACCAGGCTCTGGGGACTCTCCATGGGTGACCTTGCTTTGGAGGAGGTGGGAATGGGGGGGGTGAGGGGAAAGGCTGGGAGGAGGGAGGAGAGGGAGATCTGTTGTTGGTATGTAAAATAAACAGAAAATCTTTTAATAAAAAAAAGTCATTCATACTGCCATTTTTTAACAATTTGTACATGGATAGTGTAAAAACTAGAAACCAGTATTTGCACACAGTAAATGTTGGCTCTTCTCTGTTTCATGGATTTTTAGCTTGTGAATTTCATATTCAACTATTAGGTAGCTTCCTCCAAGCTTCATTACCTGTATAATTTCCAGTCAGTCTCTTTGTGGTCCATGAGCTTCCTCTAGTGATACCTTTGGGTTTTCTGTGGCTCTTTCTTTTAAAGATACAGACCACATCACATTCCAGGGCTGAGGATGTGGCTCATGTGTTAGAGCACGTACCTAGCAAATGGCAAGATCTGGTTTTGATGTCCAAGTGCCTCACGTACAAACAATTGAGCAAGTCAAATTTTGTGCTGACATCATACAATTGATATTGATGAAGACCTGAGATTCTAGTATCTCTTAATTACTGTATATATGAATTTTCTATGACTCACTAACTTAAAACTACAGTCATCAAACACCCTGCATTAGCTGAGTACAATTGTTTTTGACATTGTTTTGTTTTGCTTTTAATGTTTCAGGCACAAACAACAACTGAACCATATTCAGAATTCTTTTTTTTTTAATATTTATTGATTTGTTGATTTATTATGTACACAGAAGAGGGCGCCAGATCTCATTATAGATGATTGTGAGCCACCATGTGGTTGCTGGGAATTGAACTCAGGACCTCTGGAAGAGCAGTCAGTGCTCTTAACCTCTGAGCCGTCTCTCCAGCCCTATATTCAGAATTCTTAAGAGAGAATTCTGTGTAGCTCTCTACACAGCTTCAAGAATAAATGAGATGGAAACCAGACCTAGAAACCTTAAATCTATACTTTATGAAGCAAAAATTAACAGAGCATTAAGTGCATTGGAACTGGAATGATGTAAGTACCTCTATCATGAAGCATCAAGAATTAGAAAATCATTGGAATATTACCTAAATGAGTAAGGAAAACACATATATGTAGAAAGCCCAATAAGTTCATTAATTTGTCTCTAAAAATTAATTTTTAGCAAAAAACTATTTGTGAAATTCCTATAAGGAATNTTTTGACAAAGGTGAATGTTAGTTGGGTGATATAATTTTGGGAAATAATATTATTAAATAAACTTAATTTTAAATGATCACTCTTCCAGATTATGATATTTGATATTTTCTGCTTTTTATTACACTTGATAATTTCATATACTTAGTCAAATCAGGTATATATTCACCTGTGTATTTTTGAAACTTTCTAATTAAGACAGTGATATTTACGTAAAACTTTTTGTAAGCATTATAATAAAAATAAATATTGATTGTTGAACTATCTTTAAAATAATGAAGCTTAAAACCGAGGATATGAGTACCACGACCCCTACTTCCCCAGGCATATTCTGGCAGTTGGTAGCTAATTTTCTTTGCTGTGAACTTTGATCATACCACTAGAGGGAGCCAGGAGACAAATTGTTCTTCTGAGTTTCTATACTCTTCATAAAGGCATACTGTCATACAGGGGAAGACTAAAATGGGGAGGGGGGCACGGGGTGAAGAAAGCCTAGATAAGAAAAAATGGTTAAAAATTGTTCAGTGTGGGCTGGAGAGGTGGCTCAGAGGTTAAGAGCACAGGCTGCTCTTCCAAAGGTCCTGAGTTCAATTCCCAGCAACCACGTGGTGGCTTACAACCACCCATAATGAGATCTGGTGCCCTCTTCTGGTCTGCAGGCATACATGCAGACAGAACACTATATGTAATAAATAAATAAACCTTTAAAAAATAAACTAAAAATAAAATAAAAAATTGTTCAGTGTGAGATTTTGGAAGCTATATGGAAGCTATATTGGCGATTTCCACCTGTGCTGCCTTGGTAATGATGAAATGATGTAACTGTGTCTTAAATTTCTTTGTTCTTTTTCATTAACGGCCCCACTATCACATTCTCCCTAGAGTTTGTTCTAAATTATTGCCCAGTGTCCAGTGTTTAATTATACTCAGCTAATACATGAGGTGCACATAAGGGAGGGCAAATCTTTTCAAATGTTTTCAAAAGGTGATATTTGTAAAATCTACTAACTGGTTTACAAATATTGTATGACCTCTTTCTTGGAAGGCATGAAGATTGCAGTGGTGACACACAGATGACCATTCTACTCATCCCAGCTTTGTGGGGCAGTGAGGGGAACTGGGACAGCTTGCAGGAGCTTTGGTGAGGGAACTGGGATAGCTTGCAGGAGCTTTGGTGAACTCTTACTCACAGTAACATGGGGAACTTACAGGGAGCTAAAGCAACCACAAAAGAAGATTGTTTCTCTTTGTGCAATGATTAATTGTCTATATGTCCTCATGGAGAAGTAAGGACTCATGAGGCCTCAACTCCATATGAAAATAAGGGGCCTGGTGTTTCAACACTTCTGGTACAGATAATTACAACCACTAAGAGTTTTAAAGAGGACAAAAGCCATATCTTGTCCTAAAGACAGAATGGTACAATAATGAAATCCGTATACTCCTACATGTTTCATTTTAGCTTATCAAGTGAATATGTTTAAGCATAACATCATGATGTTATAACAAATTTTCATGTAATAAATCCCTCTAATCAAGAAAGTGAACATCCAGGATCTTATGTTAGTCTTTACATATTTTATTATATATTCCAATAACATCATGAAGAACATTATGAACATATTTAGTCTAGATAGAAGGAGTCTTATTGGTCAAGATGCATATCACTGATATCTGTACCTATCCTTCCTTCTTTAAAAATCTAGTTTCATATTTGGAATACCTCTAGAATCACATGAACTATCTTTGGAAAATTTTTGTACCCACAAATGCATACAGTTGGTACACTCAGAAGCACCACAAATGCATACAGTTAGTACACTCAGAAGCACCTTACTGTTAGCGTGCCATTTCCATGGCAATGTCATTTAGTCTCATGGCAGTATTGTTAAAATGTTAATAGACCTTCAGGAGGAAGTGGCAGCTGTAGATTTTACAGTCTTTGCAAGAGTAACGAGAATTTAGAGAAGAGCAGGACAAAACTTCACATGGAAATGCAGCACAGCAGATCTGCAGGAAATGCACAAAGCTTGAGCTCGTTCACTGAGTGCTCTTCTGCTGGCTGTTTTGATAGTATCCCAGGACCCAGAATAAGTCCCCTCTGGAGAGAAAACCTGACAGAATCTTCCTCAAACTATCCACTATCAACCAGTGGCCTGCAAGACTGCCTAGGAATGGCTAGCTATCCTTTCAGGTTTACAGTTCTGGTGTAGTTCTTCTTTTCAACTTGGTTAACTATTAGGCTTTGCAGTTGACACCTCCTAAGTTAAGACAAGAGTGAATCATGATATTAGAAGAAAAGTAGAGGGATTAGAGAGAGGGCTCCACTGGGAAACTGTGCTACTGTGCCAATGCAAGGGCATGAGTTCAGATTCCCAGCACCCACCTAAATATTTGGCATAGTGACTGTCACTGTAGTGATGGAGAATTAGTGGAGACAGGGGGATCCTGTGGTTCTCAGTCAGGCTAGTCTTGAATAACTGTGAGCTCTAGGTTCAGTGTGGAACCTTGTTTCAGAAAAAATAAAGTAGAAAAGAGAGAGAAAGATAGTGGAAGTAAGCTTTCCCCTATATAAGTACATGCACTGATGAGTGCCCCCCCATGTTCATTATTAGTACACACACACACACACACACACACACACACACACACACTACATGGGACAAGAGAGAGAGAAAGAGAGAAAACAAAACTAGAGAGAGAGCTTGAGCACAAGAGCACAGTACCATAGAAGTCCAGAAGAGAGTTTCAGATCCCCTAGAGCTGGAGCTATAGAACAGATGGCTGTGATTCCCCATCATGGGTCCTGGGAATCAAACTCAGGTCCTCTGCAAGAGCAGCGAGTGATCTTAACCAGTGAGCCTGAGGAAATGTTTTAAGTCTCTTATCACAAGAAACCCTGCCCTCTTTACCCATAGACTGACACCCTTGCCACGGACTTCTGGCATACCTCACTCCTTCCCAAATTCCCCATCCTATTAGTCCAGGCCACAAAATCTTATCTAATGAATACCCCAGGGCTTGAGACTGCCCCCTTTTCTGATTGTGAACTCAGTCACGTAGCAGGCTGCCTGCAACTTCCCAGCTCTCTGAGGGAAGCACCTGCCACTAGCTGGAAGGGAGAGGGCCAAGAGCTTCCTTTTCTCTGTAACTCTCATGAGCTCTAAGCATACCAAAACTGGGCCATAATGGTTTATTTCTCAGAATATGATAAAGATTTAGTAACCCCCAGGTTGCTGTACACATTAAGGAATTCAGTCTGATTGCAAACACTCCTCCCTGAGGGAGAGGTGAAGAAGAGCTATCCGATTGTCACAGGGTACCAGTGGCAAAGCTAAGTTCAGCCTGAGGAACTGATGAGTTTATTTGGCTTACTTACAGAAGCGTGGGTGACCCCAAAGCATCTGCACTGGCAAGTCTTTACCCAGTATGGGTGATGGCTTCCCACAGCTTCATAAATGGAGGTCCTCTCAATTAACTACCCCTCCCATATACTCTAGCACCCCTCGAGACCCAAGGACATACAATCAGAACAGAATTTGGATACAAATTCCCTTCTATGAGGGAGTCAATCGTCAACAGCCCAACTGTGATGGGCCCTTGTCAGTAGGCACAGCCCATCTGGTGAAGACGGCAGCTGTTTTGCTCAGAGGACCTTGTTCTACATCAGTTCCAGGAAGGAATTCTTCCTAAACTACAAAATGAATCTGAAGTTTCCAGGAAGGCATAATTTTTTTAAAGTTTTAAAAAGAAAAGCAATGCATAGAGATCTGCCTTGCACTTTAACATAGAGAGAGGAGGTTGAGAATAATGTGGCATCAGCTCAGGACAGAAGAAGGACCAACAGAACCAGATGGGACACCAAGCCATGAGCACTCAGGGATGATGGGATACCAAGCCATGAGCACACAGGGATGATGGAACACCAAGCCATGAGCACACAGGGATGATGGGCACACAGGGATGATGGAACACCAAGCCATGAGCACACAAGGATGATGGGATACTAAGCCATGAGCACACAAGGATGATGGGACACCAAGCCATGAGCACACAGGGATGATGGGACACCAAGCCATGAGCACACAAGGATGATGGGATACCAAGCATGAGCACACAAGGATGATGGGATACCAAGCATGAGCACACAAGGATAATGGGATACCAAACCATGAGCACACAAGGATGGCTCACCATGGGACTGAGCACAAGGATGGCTCACCGTGGGACTGAGCACACAAGGAAGGCTCCCATGGGACTGGAGCAGCCAGCAGAGGCATAATGTGTTCAACAGACAGAGCTGAGGGAATGAGTGCAACATAGGAGAGATAAAATTGGTGACCTCAGAGAACATAGTATCTTAAAATTACTTTATTAAAAAAAATCCAGAAATGTCTATAACATGAATACTAAACTTTGGGGACAAGTTGGTGACACCAGCATATAAAACTCAAGAGAAAAGAGGGGCACTATTAAAACTCTTAACTCTGCTACATCAAAGGAGAGCATCGTTGACAACACTGCAATAGGAACAACCATGCATCCTTCCTGTTACGTTTAGTTGCTTACTGTATTTGTTCATCAGGGCTTTGGNAATGAGGAACCAAGTACAGGGTGGTCTAGACCAGGGCTTCTTTTTTTTTGTTGTTTTTGTTTTTGTTTTTCGAGACATAGTTTCTCTGTGTAGCTTTGGCGGCGCCTTTCCTGGAACTCACTCAGTAGCCCAGGCTGGCCTCGAACTCACAGAGATCCGTCTGCCTTTGCCTCCCAAGTGCTGGGATTAAAGGCGTGCACCACCACCGCCCGGCAACCAGGACTTCTTAAAGCTTTTCTGCTTGTGACTATTTTTGCTTGAGATTTTAATTATGTATTTACAGANAAGATTTCACTATGTAGCTCTGGCTGGCCTAGAACTTGCCATGTAGACCAAGTTGGTCTTAAACTCACAGATATCCACCTGCCTTCTGTCTCCTGATCAAAAGCATGTACCACCACACTTGATTACCAGAGGTATTTTTTCCACAAATTCAGGTATACATAGATATATAGGTAGATGGATAGATAGATAGATTGATAGATAGATAAATATGCACGTATACATATATATGTATAGATAAAGTTCACAAGCCAAACATTTATTCATAATAAATCATAAAGAAAGTATTTTAAAATAAGTATTTGGTTTAGATGTCATTTTTACTATTATTAAAATTTACTATTAAATATTAAGCAAATTTGCATACTAATAAGATGGATGCTTGCTTATTTTTACATAAAGATTAAATCTGGGCTGAATATGGCTACTGTAAAACACAGAGAATTTCAGCACTTTTCAGAGTTGGGATTTTGATTTATAAACACTGCTGAGAATGGCACTTTGTACAAATAGTATACAATAGCAAAAGTGTGTTTGGAGCCATTTCAGAAATTGTTGGAAATTGTCTTAATCTCAAACCAAAATTTATTTAACAAAATTTTTAAGAGAAATTCAAGCCAGCAAACTCACAAAGCAATTTTAAAAGTCAAACATTTTAAGGTATAGTTCTCAAAAGATATACCATTTTGATACTTCATGTTGAAAAATGTAGAAAAATACAGAAAGTCTTTGCTTTCTGAAATTAAAACTGTTTTGTTTCTTTGAGAGGAGAAAATTTTGTATATACTCCAAACCCCCTGCAGTTCATAACATATGATGGTCTGGAATCTGAGCTGAGGTATAGTTTACTGGTGTGGTATGGTGTAAGAGCATGCACGGTGCAGAGAGTACATGTGTGTTCAGAAGCAAGGCTGCAGTGGAGTCACATGACGCAACATGGGTGAGAGTGGTCCGAAGCACCTCATACCCTGATGTGTTTGAATTTGATTTTCTGGTCATTGCCTCTTCAGAAGTCTTTCACTGTTGCTAACTCAGGCATTTAGGTAAGAGACCCGCCTTTTAAGAAGCTGGGGTGTAGGCGGGGCGGTGGTGCCGGCCCACGCCTTTAATCCCAGCACTCGGGAGGCAGAGGCAGGCGGATCTCTGTGAGTTCGAGGCCAGCCTGGGCTACCAAGTGAGTTCCAGGAAAGGCGCAAAGCTACACAGAGAAACCCTGTCTCAAAAAAACCAAAAACAAACAAACAAACAAAAAGCAGGTCTCTCTTTCTCTCTCTCTCTCTCTCTCTCTCTCTCTCTCTCTCNGGGAGGCAGAGGCAGGCGGATCTCTGTGAGTTCGAGGCCAGCCTGGGCTACCAAGTGAGTTCCAGGAAAGGCGCCGCCAAAGCTACACAGAGAAACTATGTCTCGAAAAACAAAACAAAAGAAAACAAAACAAACAAACAAACAAACAGAAAAAAAGAAGATGGGGTGTAGACAACAGGAATTTGCTGTCCGTCCTCGAAGCTGAAATCTGGATTCACAGCACCACCCATCGTGGAAGCAGTGGCTCCCTGGCTTCTCAGGATCTGGCTAACCCTGTCTTCCTTACACTTCCTAAGCACTCTTGACTATGCAAGATCAATGCTGCAGACATTGTTCACCCCAATGTCTGGCCACAGGCTGCTAAAAGCACAGTTGATGTTTCTTGTCATCCTGGCATAGTGCCCTTACAGAGGAGCTCAGTGAACATAAAATAAGCCAGGCATAGTGGTGTACACCTGTAATCCCAGCTCATAGGAGGCTGAGGCAGAAGGAGGGAAAGTTTAGGGCCAGATTTGGCAAGTAATGAGAACTTACTTGATTGCAAAAAAGACAAAGCAAGGGTTGGAGAGATGGCTCAGCGGTTAGGAACACTTGCTGCTCTGCCAGAGAAACCGAGTTCAATTCCCAGCACCCACATCAGGTGGCTCACAAGAGTCTGGAACTCTAGCTCTAGGGGATCCAACATCTCTTACCTCTGCAGGCCCCCTCACCCACGTGTACATTACCCTTCCACATAATAAGTTGAAAATAAAGTAAAATATTTTAAATCCCACCCAAAAAAGCAAAACATAGCTTTTTAAAATAGATTTTAAAATGTCTTACTTGGTAAAGTGCTTGCCACATAGATATGAGGATTTAAATTTGATCCCTAAAACCCACTTAAAACAGTTGGGCATGGTGGTGCCCACTTATAATCCCAGCACTGAGGAAGGAGAGGCAGGTAGATTCCTGGGGCTCACTGACCAGCCAACCTAACCCACTTGGCAAGTTCTAGGTGAAATCAGAGACCCTGTCTCAAAACACAAAGTGGGTGGATCCTGAAGAATGACACCAGAGGTTGTTCCCTGACCCTCACATGCGTGCATATGTACCTGCATATACACACAAACGTGCATGCACAAACATGCATGCGCAAATTAGCTTAATTCCCCTCTGTGTAACTGCATGTATGGGGCGTGCTTCCAATTCATCTAGGTCCCACCACATTCTGGACAGACTGGGATTGTAGGAGGAGGAGCTTGTCACAGTATCTCAACACACTACATGTTTGACAACTGAGTGGATGGACATTTATTATTTTTTCTTCTATAGATGAATATTAAAGCATTGTTTTCATTTTGTGAAAAGATTTTTATTTGCAAACTAAAGTCTTCCCCCATTTAAATGAAATATGCTCCGTGTCTCACTAACTTCACGTTGCCTACAACACAGAGCTAACACCATTATGTGTATGGACATGAAATATCACCTTTTATTCATCCTACTTTCAGCCAAATTGGTTGATTCAAAATTACAAGAAAGAACAGTTGATTTGGATAGAGTATACATTATCAGGCCTCTGAAGTGTAGGTTTTTAAAAAGACATCCTGAGTCTATAAGGAACTACTGTGGTGTATTCCTTATCCCATAAACACTGGTCCATCATAAGCTGTCTGTGGGGTACTGAGCAATCTTCATGTACCACACTTGCCGAGGGATGTTGAAGGTGGGGTCCCAGCTGTACTCTGGGGATAGAAGCTTGGTGGGTTTGTTGAGGAAAAAGTATTTGTTGAGGTATTTTTCATAGGTGCTGTTAAGTCCATTTTCTGCATCCCAAACAACACTTTTCAAGTATTCCTGAGCGAAGTCCAAAACCTGAAAGGGCACTCCACCTATAATGGTGCCAGCATAATAGAAGTCCCCCAGTCCAAAGGGAATGTAGGCTGCTGATGTAGGTCTCCTCTCATAGGGAAGATCCTTTGTCTTCCGGAAATACCACCAAGCATGGAGCTGGGCTACAGACGTGCTCAGGGTTTCCACCCCAAATTCATTCTGGAAGACCAGGTTGGTGCTCATGGTGAAGAGGAAGTTCACCTCATATTTAATGTGCTTCTGGATGTGCTCAGCCAAGATTTTCATGCGCATGAGGTCAAAGTTGTTCCACCACCTCTCCTCACCTAGCCTGTGTATTTGAAAGGATTGCAGAGGGCTGTAGTCCATTGCAGGTAGCTGCAGGTGCCTATCCACCATGACATAGAAGATCACCCTATAGCCAGGCATGAAGAATTTGCTGGCTGATTGCAAGAATGGGTCCAGGTACTGGTCAGTGAGCCTGGGAACACACAGAACAAGAAACTTATGTTTCTAAATGGAATGGGTGCCCTTGAATGTGCTCACAAGAGAAGTGTCCTTAATATTAAAAAACTCCAATAGGTCAGGGTAGAGATGTTGGATCTGAAGCTCCACCAAGCTGGTTAATAAGTCCATCAGCCTAACAATGGCCATGAATTTTAGAACTACTGAATCAGAGCTGAGTGGGGCATTGGTTAAGAACTCCCAAGTGGCCTTATGGATTCAGCCTTGGTCCAGGGACTAATCATAGNAAATTCTATTTGGTATGCTCAGCAATAGTGATCACAAAAAAGGACATGAATCTCTTTGGGGCAAAACATCTATGGATGCTGAACTACATTTTCCAAGGTAAAAGGGGCATCTACCTTCACAGCATCTACCTGCCAACAGCAAACACAGCCAAGCCCACGGTGATGTTCTGCTTTATGTAATATTTCTCCAGGGCCTCTCTGTCAAAGGTGCCTTCCCATATGACTGGGGCCAGCCAATCCGTGGTGGTGATGACATCTACACGTCTCCTATGGGACACACAAAAGCAGAAATAAAATATGACAGTATGGTTCAACTGTTGAAAACCGACACAAGCCACCATGTGAAAAGCCAAAGAACAGCCACATGTTGGGTATCATTGCATGGCAGCAGTGATGGGCACCCAATGGCAGATGCTAACCCTGAGATGGACTGACTAGATGCCAATCAGATGTGGTAAACGCTAGTTTGCTCACGTGACCCTGGCCATGCCTCTCCTCAGGTGAGAGCTAGTTATCTTCTTATTCTTCACGTGAGCACATAACTAGCAAGTGGCTGAGCTGGCAGAGCCACAATGCCCCCAGATGGTCTAGCCTCAGACCTTGTGTTCTCTTCCCAAGCCTGGGACTGTTTATCTTGAGAGCTGGTTACAGCTTAACCAATTGGAAAAAAATAGACAGCCCAGGGTCAGAACCCTCTCATACTCTTGGTTTTGCCTGAAGCCAGCACTGTAGGCAGGATCCTGGCTTCCATGCCTGACCTCCCCTGCTCCTTTCCTCACTCTGTATACCCTGTGGTGTTCTAAACACATGGTTTAAATTGTCTGTGTCACCCAACAAGAGTGAGGTAGATTAGACTTGCATTCAATACTGAGGAAATAGAAGGATTAGGACATGCCAAGAAGGTAAGGCATTTAAAAATTAATGTAAGTCACCATATCAGAAGCTAAAGGAAAATCACATACCCAAATCATTCAACACAGGAAAAACATTATAGAACCTGACACCTATTCACGATTGTAAAAAGAAACTTCCAGAAAAGGATGGAATGGTTGCCTCATCTTGATTTTCCTTTAAATCTACATGGCCATTGTGTGTGGTGGTGTATACCTTTAATTTGGGGAGACAGAGAAAAGTGAATCTCTCTGAGTTTGAGAATAACTTGGTCTGCATAGCATGCTTTCAGGCTAGCCAGGACCACACAGTGAGACCCTGTCTAAAAAATAAAATCTATAAAAGTCCTACAGCTAACATGCTTAATAGTGAAACTGGCTTCTTCCTCCCTAAGATCAAGAACATGACAAGGATGCCCCTCACACTGCTCTTCAACACAGTGGCAGAAGCTGTGGCCATTGCAATAAGGCAAGAAAAGGAAATCAAGGCATCTAATTGGAAATGAGAAAAATAATACTGACCATACTACAATCAGCTATACTTAATCATCTACCTGGGAAGTCCTAAGACGAAAAATCACCTAGAGTTGATGAGTGAATTAGAGAGAATTTACCAGATTAGTTCCTAAACATTAACCCTGTGTCTACACATTAACAATGAGTATGTAGAAATACAAAACATGCATAATGAGATCCAAGTTCAGTTCCCAGGATCCACATCAGCCTGCCCACAACCTCCTGTAACTCCAGCTCCAGGGGATCCAACACCCTCTTTTGGCCTCTACAAGCACCTGCATTCACACCTCCCTGGGGTGTATGTGTGTGTGTACATATAATTTTAGATATATATTTAAAATACAGTGCTATTAACCGCTGTCCCAATGAAAATGAAATACTGTGGCACGTCACTGTACCAGATAGCAGCTACCTGCCTCCTTGCCACCTCTGGCAGTGACTAACATGCTTTCTGTCCCTGCATATTTGCGAAATGTGAAAACATTGCTGAANGCTCCCCCATGCTATCACTAGACCACATTCTGCTTGCTCATCCATCAGGGAAGGGACTTTGAGTTCATTTACCCTCTAGATGCAGTAGGGACGATGCTCCCATGAAAATTCATAGATGAACTTTCTGTGAGCGTGTTGTAATTCTCTTGGGGATGGGTCTCTAGGCCCAATTCCACCTCCAGGTGGAATCGCTGTGTTGTACNATAATTCTATAGCTAACAAGTGGTTTCACATTGCCACAGTTGGACCTNGAAGTTCAAATTTCTCCACGTCCTAATGCTTCTTACTGTCTAGCTTTTATAGTCTCCCAGCCTGTAGTCTTCCCATGTTGTTGCTGTGAAGTGGTAACTCNATGTCATTTTGATTTGCATTCCCCTGATGACTNATGNTGATAAAGCATATTCTGTGTCTTTCTTGGGCTTAAGTATATCTTCCTTGAAGAAATAGTGTCCAGATCTTTGGCCCATTTTCACTGCTTTTTGTTGCTTAATAGTAAGAGCTGCTTATTAATTCAGAATACTANGTTTTTATCAGATGTGTAACTTGAAAATATTTTTCTATAGTGCAGGTTGTCTTTTCACTTTTGTTTTTTGTTTTTCCTGACAGGGTCTCTCTCTGTAGCCCTGGCTTCTCTTCTTCATACAGTCTACAATGTTTTTAGTTCCAATTAAGTCCAAATTATCTGTATTTCCTTCTGTTTGTGCCAGGCTAAGAAAATCCCCCCTCCCAGAGCACTGGGTGTTTATATTATTAAAAAGTGTTTATCAAATACGTTTTTCTGCATCTATTAAGATGATCATGTGGGTTTTTTTTTTTAATTCTACCAATACACTGTTTTTTGCATGGGTTGATCTTGTCCACTGAGTGTCTGAGATCACTGGTTCTCCTGTCTGCTGGCACCTGCTGCTCAGGTCCTCTGTGGATTTGTTATTTCACTTAGCGTACTTTCCGCTCTGGCTTTGTTTTGTGTAATGGTGTCTGTATCCGAATTGTTGTTCTGTTTGGTAGACTTTGTTTTCACACTTTCCTTTAGCTCTCGTGCATACTAGAACTGATTAAAACTTGTCAGTCGAAAGGCAGTCTCCTCTGGGGATGTCTACTGATTCTTCCCCTTCCCTCTATAAGGACCAACAAGATTGTTTCTTTGCATGTTTTAGTTTTTTTTTTGAAAATTGAGTAATTTAGATGATATTGTGGCAACTCAAAAGATCAGGCTTTCCGTCCAATCCAGGTGATTTTTTTTTCTTTTGTTATGTTTGCTTGCCAGTTAGCTTAACAGTTCACAACTGATGGGAGGATTTTCCACAAATGCTTGGGATCAGTAAATTACCCATTCTGCTAGGAGGCCCTGTGTACAAGCTGAAGCGTCACACACTGTCACACAGCCAGGCTGCAGGCAGTGAACTCTACCTTAGCTCCCACATACGGCTTTGCATAGATCGTGTCAAACAGAGGTGGGGGCTCAGAACTTGCTCAATGTCTTTTCTGAACTCACAGCCCTCCACATGCTTGGTTTTCAGTCCTGAGTGTCGAATGTTTGCCAAGCTTTTCCAAGCCTCTGTGGATAGTTACAGACCAGCTTTTCCTCTTAAACCCTTTGCTCACCTATTATTTGCCTCACTGTCCCGCCTTCGATGGTGGCTGAACCAATGCCTGTCCTTGCAGTGGGAGCTGCCAGACAGGTGAGATAGTGGGTTCTCTGAGTTTGAGGCTTTGAAAGGTGTCCTTCTTCCTGTCCTCCCTGCTATGTGAAGACTTGTCCTCTAAGGCCATCGTGGAGCAGGAGCTTGGCACAGGGACCAGGGCATTAATTAAATACCCCAAACATCATTGTCCTCCCACAGGCCCAGGAAAGTGGAGTCTGTTCTTCCTTTTTTCTCATTGGTTTATGTGGAGGACAGAGCCTTACACCGTCATCTCTGCTAACGTCACTCAAAAAAGAGTTTTTATGCCCATGCTATTGGCGAGTGCAAAAGAACAGAGAGCTCTTTGGGAATTTATACAGGATATTGCGTTGGGAGACTATATCTATACAAACTGTATCCCTCTAGTTCATGTCAAAGCCCTAATCCTTGCATATGGTGGTATTTGGAGGTGAGGCCTTATGAGTCATTGAGTTATGAGGGTGGGGTTTGAGTCCTTGTGAAAAGAGATAAGAGCGTAGCTTGCTCTGCTTCCTGTCTTGGCCACACCAGTGCAGTGTGAGAGCTATCTGCAAGCCAGGAAGAGGCCTCTCTGGATCCTGATCCTGCTGTTGCCCAGCGACGGACTAAGCTTTCAGTGCCAAGAGAAGTCCCTCTGCCTAAACCACCCAGTTATGGCAGCCAGAGTGGCCCAACACCTGCCCTACCTCCTTGGTTCCAATTTTACTCAACACTATGCAGAAGGCAGGCGAGGAGGCACGGCAGCGTTGGTCCCAAGAGCAGAACCACTGGGGGCCATGGGCAGGATGGCGAGTGGTTAGACTGGCTGTTTCAACCCTGGACAGTCACACAGGCAACAAAATCTACTACAGCAGTAAGAAAATTGGGGAAATTTTAACGTGGCTTTGGGCGAGGAGTCCAGAATACCACAAGCATGAAATACCTCTTTCTAAAGTTACAAACCACTAAAATGGGCTTTTTCTAAATATGAACCCATATTCTGGATATGAGATTAAATTTACACGAAAAGAGAAAAGACGTGATTGGCCTTTGGGATACAGGATGGTGATTATGTTAGAGGTGAGGGAACAGGAAGGGCAGAAAGCCAGACACAGCAATAGGAAATTGCAGTTTTTATTTCATTTTTTTTTGTTGTTGTTGTCTTGTTTGTTTGGAAGACAGAGTTTCTCTGTGTAGCCCTGGATATCTTGAAACTCACTTTGTAGACCAGGCTGGCCTCAAACTCACAGAGATCCACCTGCTTCTGCCTCCCTAGTGCTGGGATTAAAGGTGTGCGCCACCACTGCCCAGCTCATTTTTTTAAAAAGCAAATTAGGGGGTAGGGAACTGGTTCTATGGGTAAAGCACTAGTCTTGTAAACATGAGGACCAGAGTTCAGCCTGCAGCACCCATGCGAAGCCCAGTTGTTCATGCTTGTAATCCCAGAGCAAGGAAGGTAGAGCCAGGAGGACACCTGGAGCTTGAAAGACAGGTAGTCCAGCCAAACCAACAGGCTCTGGGTGAGAGACCTGAGAACAGCTCCCAGGAACAACACTCAAGGTTGCCCTCCAGCCTCTATACACATGAGCACACACGTACGCTAGCACACACATGAACACATACACACACTAACAAATGATATAGTGGAGTTTTGGGGGACATCCTATGAGCTGCTATTACTGTGGACGAAGGCTAACCTAACTCTGTGCATCTGAGGTACACTCAAAATACTCATATGTCAAAGGAACTCACAAAAATGAACAGTAGCTAAAAAGTATTCATGTCACAACTAGGGAGACACAGATTGAGTTGAGAGAGAGAATTTAACAAACTGTTTCACCAAGAATAAATTGTCAATAATACTTTGTGCCTGTAAATAAGAAAATAAAGTTGTACAGGTATTAAAAGGAAACAGCAATTTTACATCAATTTTTAAACATCAGAGTGTCTGATCTAAAGATTCCGTTTTAGAAATTTGTCCTGTGGATAAACACATACCAGTGTACAAATTCCATTCAGGGTCCTTCACTTTGCTTGTGAAGCACCAGCCAAGAACCAGCACCCATGGGGAGTTGATTAACAAGCTGCTGTAGCACAAAACATGTGACACACACACACACACACACACACACACACACACACACACACACACAAAATCCCAAGCATGACCAGAGTTCAATACCGGATGACATCAACATTAAAAAGGAAAAAATCAACAGATGTGGGACCAGCCAGATGGCTCAAAGGGTAAAGGTGCTTGCTACAAAACCTGATGACCTGAGTTTGATCCCCAAAAGCTACATGGTGAAAGAAGAGAAATGACTACTTCAAGTAGTCCTCTGACCTCTACATGCATGCCATAGCACATATGTGCATGTGCACACACACACATACACACTCAAATAAATAAATGTAAAACAAAACAACAACAATAGGTGTGATGTCACTTGTCTATAAACCCTAATCCCTGGGAGGCAGCAACAGATGGATCTCTCAAGCTTATTGGCCAGCCAATCTAGCCAATCAGTGAACTCAAGGTTCAGTGAGAGGTCCATCTCAAAATCCAAGGTGGAGGGCAATCAAGGAAGATTCCTGATATGAACTCTGGCCTTGACATGCACAAAGAAGAAAAGGTAAAAAAAGAGTCATATGGGTAGAGAAGCAGTCACTTCATCATGGGAGGTGCCCACACCAATACTGGGCCTGAGTTCATGGCTAACCTTCCCGGTTCTGCAAAGCCAGAGGGTGTTAAGAAGGTCAGTAGTTGCCTTTTTCTTTTGTTTCCAGATGAACCTGAGAGAAACCTGCATGAGCCTCAGACCTGACTGCTTTACCCACCGTCAGCTCCTGTTTGCTGAGTTTAAACCACCAGTGATAGAGTTGCAGACATGTAGTCAGGTGATATGGGTTGATCATGCATTTTCAGACACCAGCCGCCTCATGACCTTTCCACTTCTTCGCTTCTGTCAGCCACCAGCACCCAAGAACCCCAGGCAGAGGAGGAAGATTTGAGACTGGCTCTCCACCTCCACAGACCAGTGCCTAATGAACACACCCTTGCTCTTCGAAACGCTGTCCTCTCAGGCATGGCTGTCCCACAGGGGCAGGAGCAAGAACCTGCCTCACACCTCTTCCCCTGAAGAAGCAGGAAGGTTAACTGTGAACCCAGGCCAAGGCACCAGCTTCCTCCACAGCATCGGGACTTCCCGTTTTGGGGAGCTCTCCTGGCTTATGTCAGAATGGTGGAAACAAACTCCTAATTCCAGGTGCCCTGGCAGAGCTATGGTTGTACCAAAACTGTTGCCTCAAAGCGACACATGTCTTTGCTCTTACCTGGGGTTAAACCAGTCTGAGAGCGGAAATTCTTCTTCTTCGTAGTTCCTGGTACAAAGAGCAGCAGGTTATTGTGGCATCTGTTTGCTCAGCCCTTACCCACTGAGCTCACACAAAGCACTCTCAGCTCTGTGGCTCTTCCCATGTCCTCGCTGCCTAGCCTCAGCTTTCAGTGGCTTTGGGACAGGTAGTGGTAGGGCTCTAGGGTCACAGTTTGGGGCTAAGGAAACAGCTGGGAAAGGAGGTGTCTCCTGGTCTGGAAGGGGACAAGCTAGTCTAGGAGACAGATGAAGGGAATTGGGGGAGAGGTCACAAAGAGCAGCAGAATGAAGAAAGGTACCTTGGAGGGAGGAGGAAAAGGTCACTAGAGAATGTAAACTCAAGAAAGAGTTATTTACATGATGTAAAGAGGTCAGGAGGAGTTGATGTATTCATCTTTGATTCTCAACCCCTTTTTCTATGAGAAAGGGTCTTACCGTGTAGCCCTGGCTGACTTGGCACTCACTATGTAGACCAGGATGACCTTGAGCTCACAGAGATCCACCTGCCTCTGCCTCCAGAGTGCTAGGATTAAAGGGCTATCCACTACACTCAGCTACCTTGATCCTGTTAAGTGCAGATGTTTCTAGCTTCTTACGGGGTGATGTAAGTGTTACAGCTCTGGAGAGAAAGGTATCCTGGCTGTCAGAAGCCAGGCTATACCTGTAAGTGTTACAGCTCTGGAGAGAAAGGCATCCTGGCCCTGCTTCTGCTTCCNGAGTGCTAGGATTAAAGGTGTATTCACTACGCCCAGCCACCTTGATCTTTTTAAGTGCAGATGCTTCTAGCTTACTATGAGGTGACACCCAGACAAGCACACTGCAAGTTGAGATATCGACTATTTGAAAAGCAGTTTAACCCCGTGACAGTGGCTTAACTCAGCCCACCTTCAATGACCTCAGAAGAGCCAGATGCCTACAACTGAGCAAAGTCACCCACACTTAGCCTGTCATGTTAGAAACTGAGGAAGGATTCAGAGGTTTCCTGCATCTGGACTAACAGGAAAAAAGAATGACCGTCCAGGAGCACTTTCTCACCAACGTGAAGAGTCAGGGCCATCACTGTCTTAGTTTTGGTTTTATTGCTCTGGAGAGACACCATGACCATGACAACTTTTATAAAGGAAAATATTTCATTGGGGCTGGCTTACAGTTTCAGAGGTTTAGTCCATTATCATCCTGGTGAGAAGCATGCAGGCAGACGTGGTGCTGGAGAGGTAGCTGAGAGTTCTACATCTGGATCAGCAGGCAGCAGGAAGTGACTAAACCACTGGCCTGGCTTGAGCATCTGAGACCTCAAAGCCTGTCCCCCAGTGACACACCTCCTCCAACAAGGCCACACCTACTCCAACAAGGCCACACCTACTCCAACAAGACCACACCTACTCCAACAAGGCCACACCTACTCCAACAAGGCCAC
>LZPO01044266.1:109370-120059 GCA_001675575.1 Neotoma lepida
GAACTTTGAGGTGGTTTATAATTGATGTAATTATATGTAATTGTAGTTCAGTTTTGGCCCTGTGACTAAGCTCTTGCCTGGTATGCTCCAGGCTCTGTTCTATCCCCAGGACAACAGTAACAATTGAGCATTTTCCTCTGCCTCACTGTTTTCATGACATTGTCAGGTAACATGAAATTCTGTAGTGTATGAGATACCCCCTGTGGGCAGGCCTGCTGTTTTCCAGCATCTGGAATGCAGCCTAGGACAAGAAACTCAACAAATGTCCCCCTGGCATCTGAACATGAAAGAATTAAAATGTGCACGGTGTCCCCTAGAGAGGAAGTAACATCTGGTTCCCTCCTGTGTTAATGACATCTTTGGATGAGATTCAGTGTTTAAACCACCTTGGCCTTCCTGCAGGTTGTGGTTCACCAATGTTTACCTGAAGTAGACCTTAGCCAGCAGCAGCAGGAAGAGGCAGGAAGCCAACATCAGCATCCTCTTTTTAGCATTCATTCCTTCCTGGGGGAGGGAAGAAAAAGGAGGTTCTAAGTGTGGGTTAAACGGACCCACTGCATCCCAACACCCAAAGGGTGGGTTAGTGTCTGCACACATTTGGACACTAACTCAACAGCTCCTTCTAGGATACTCAAGTGAGAGGGATTAAGGTCATCTCTATTCTGCTTGAAGTGCCTTTGGAGTGATCCTCAAAGATTTGGAATGTGCTGGTCATCTCTATTCTGCTTGAAGTGCCTTTGGAGTGATTCTCAAAGATTTGGAATGTGCTGGCTCTCCTTGGGTTTCCTGGAGAAGCAAGTCCATGTGTGTGTATGTGTGTATATGTGTGTGTGTATGTGTGTATGTATGTGTGTGTGCATATGTGTGTGTATGTGTATGTGTATATGTGTGTATGTGTGTGTATGTGTATGTATGTGTGTGTGTATGTATGTGTGTATGTGTGTGTGTATGTGTGTGTGTATGTATGTGTGTATGTGTGTATGTATGTGTGTGTGTATGTATGTGTGTATGTATGTATGTGTGTATGTATGTATGTGTGTGTATGTATGTATGTGTGTGTATGTATGTGTGTATGTGTGTGTATGTGTGTGTATGTGTGTGTATGTATGTGTGTGTGTATGTATGTGTGTATGTGTGTATGTATGTGTGTGTGTATGTGTGTATGTGTGTATGTATGTGTGTGTATGTGTGTGTATGTATATGTGTGTGTATGTATGTGTGTGTGTATGTATGTGTGTATGTGTGTGTGTATGTGTGTGTATGTATGTGTGTGTATATATGTGTGTGTGTGTGTATGTGTGTGTGTACATATGTGTGTGGGGGGGTGTCATGCACAGAGGCTGATGTTGGGTGTCTTCAATTGCTCTCCACCTTACTTTTTGAGGCAGGGTCTCTCTGAGCCTGAGCTTTCATTTCTCCTAAGCCAACTGGCCAGAAAGCTCTGGAATCCACCTGTTTCAGCCCCCTTAGTACTAGGATTCCAGCCACGTGCCACATCCAGCTTTTACATGGTACCAGGAATCGAACTCAGGTTCTCATGCTTGCTCAACAACCACTTGTCTCTCCAGCCTGGAAGTCCATCTTGTTCCCATGAAATAACTGTCATGAATCCCTATCGTGTGTTTGTGGCAACAGGGTGGGATCATGATGATGAGGTCATCCTAAACCAATAAACTCTGCCCTCAAAATTGACTTTGTCATTTCTTTCTTCCTAGGCATGGTGAGACAGGCCAACTGGGGCCATTGACACAGAGACTGCAAAGAGGCCACATCAAGTGCAGGAGGCTCCAAACTTGAAGTCTGAGCTCTGGATGACGTGGAGCCGAGGTTGGAGGTTTCAGATGGGTTTGAACACTGTGTCCAACATGCCATGTGGCAGCATGCCATGTGGCGGCTTGCTAGCGTGCGGTAGGGGGCTCTGATGACCTGCTCCTGAGGCAAGGGTTGGGGGAAGGTGGGGCTGGCCCTGAGTTGAACTGGGCTTTAAGTTCCCAGAACACACCAGCTTTGGGAGACAACCACAGCATGAAAACACAGAAGGTTAAGGGTCTCCTTTGTAATTTTATATTGCTTATTCACTGATGTGATGACAGTCTGCGTGTTGTAGTCCAGATGTAGAAACTCATGAAACAAATGAATAAAATAAATCCACCTGTTTATTTTGCCCTTTGTCACATGACTACTAGGAAATGGGACATCACAAGTGGTTCACATCCTGACTCTAGTGGGCAATTCTTTGTGATACATTACCCTGCTCAGAAATACCCTTGTAGTTTGAAAATTGACATCTTTAAGCTCAGTACTATTGGGGATACATGGACAAGTGAGCTGTGGTCTATCCAGCCAGCTGCTCTGTCCCCAGCTGGTTCCCAGTGATATCTTGAGGCACCCACAGCAAATTCAGAGGTCAAGGTCAAAGGATGCTGTCTACACACAATATTTTGTCTTGTTTACAGAAACAGAATCTCATTCTATTGCCCAGATTGGCCTTGAACTCACAACCATCTTCCTGCCTCAGCCTCCCAAATGCTGAGATTACAGGTGTGCACCTTCAAGCCTGGCCCCCAGATGCAATTGTCCAAAGTCCCAACACTGCTCCTTCAAAGGCCCCTTACCTCGGATCAGGGTGGTATTAGGTAGAAGACAATGTCCCTTGAGGACCAGTGTTTCCCAGGGAGTATATCTCTAGGACTTTGCCATGTGAAGTACCTGGTTGCATCTGAGGCTTTTGTGGTGTGTGAATCTTCTGTTAATGGTGATGTCACCAGCATCACAATGGCACCTGGCCAGCTCTCTTCATGACCAGATGACATGACTTGGTCCCACTGGAAACATGAAAGGATCTCTTAGAATATTCTGTTGCTTTTGCTTCTTCTAGTTTGTGGCATTTCTTCTAAGGACAGATACTTCCTGGTAGAGAGGTTTCTGGTGGCATGTGTGCTATGTGTCTTGTGTGACAGAGAGGTGCCCTCCCTCGCTCCCCTCTCCTGATGGAGACACTATTCATTGCTCTAGAGAGTGAAGCCCTTCTCATGCTTTCTCAGACTCTTGTTTACATCTTCTTTGCCTGCTGATAGAAGCACAGGTTTTCATTTTAAGCATCATATGATCCTACTATGGCCAGATAGCTATGTGTGATTATAACATAACCCTGCATCTATGTGTTTGTTTATTCTACCCTTGAAGAGTAAGGAAACCCAATGTGATAGTTTGAATGTAATTGGCCTCCATAAGCTCCTAGGGAATGGCGTGTGAGTCACAGGTGTGACTTTGTTGGAATAGGTATGGCCTTGTTGGGGGAAGTGTGTCACTGTAGGGGTGGGCTTTGAAGTTTCCTGTGCTCAAGATACTGCCCAGTGTCTGAGACCATTTCCTGTTGCCTTCTGATCAAGATGTAGCCAGTACCAGGTCTGCATGCACACTGCCGTGCTCCCCGCCATGATGATAATGGACTGAACCTCTGAAACTGTTAAGTGAGCCACCATCCCAATTAAATGCTTTCTTTATCAGAGTTGTCATGGCCATGGTGTCTCTTCACAGCAATAGAAATCCTAAGACACCCAAAGTGTGAGTTAAGGAGTTTAAACATATCCTTAGGCTCTGGCCAGCATCCAAAAGAAAAAGAAGAGAAGAAAAGGTGGGCGGTGGTAGCGCAGGCCTTTAATCCCAGCACTTAGGAGGCAGAGGCAAACAGATCTCCTTGAGTTCAAAGCCAGCCTGATCTACAGAGCTAGTTCCAGGACAGCCAGGGCTACACAGAGAAACCCTATCTCAGAAAGAAAAAAAAAAGAGAAGAAAAAGGAATAGTCATGCCCTCCTGAGTGAGGACTCAGAATGGTAGGCTGTCCCTAGCAGGAAAGACTTCTGGGAAGGAAAGGCACTATATTGTGAGGTGAGCCCACATCCTAGGGGTGGTCCCCTAAGCCAAGTCCCTGATTGCCCGTTAAATCAAACCTTAAGGGAGGAGGCCAGGGTGTGTCTCCACCTAGAGGTGGATTCCATTCTTCACAATTGTGTCTGAAGCCAGGAAACAGATGAATTCTGGTGCCCACCTCCTTAACACTCCATCCTCAGGAAGGTTGGCACTTCCATGCCAGTCTGTCTGACCCTCACGGCCTCATGAAACCAGCATCTCTTCCCTCCCTTCTCCCAGCGAGAGAGTCCTCCTCACAAGACCTAGAAGGGAAGCTTGGACATTTCTTCTAAGAAGGTAGAGATGTTTACGTATTGCTCAACTGAAGCACAGATTCTTGTCCTTTTCTGAAAGTCCCCCTGGGACTGATTGACAAGGAAATGTGCCCCCCTCCACCTCCTGACAGAAAACCAAGGCTTGCTTGGAAGGGAGTGAGCTTCAGGGAGCTATGAGTCTTGCAGAGTGCGATGTAGGCTTTGGCATACTCATCGAACATCCACGGCTACGCAAACAGGGAAGAGGTGGTGCCCACAAACCATGGCCCAGTCTCCCTCACCTTCTTTCTCTCAAGATGGGCTATGGAATGCACCTTTTTGGGATTAATCATCTGGTTACAGTCCTTTTGCTCCCTCCCTATGGTTCAAGGGACAACCTTGGCAGCTTTTCGTTTCTCTGAATGTTTGATAGTGAGAGACAGCAAGTGTCAGATAGGAGCAGCAACAGGTGGCACCCTCTAGTGTCGCAGCTCTTGGGTGGCTTTAGGTAGCCAGACCCTTCAATCCTTCAAGCACTGTAGCTTTGTTCGCCTGTACAGTAAGGATTCCTCAGCTCTTGGCGATGGGCAGCGTTATAGCTCCCAGCCCTAGGGTGCCTGAGGCCCTTGGTTCTGTAGTCTTGACAGCTCTCGGGAAGGTTTCAAGTGCCCACAGCCTGCAATAATTCCTCTCTGACTCTTTCCCGCATCCTGCCCTTCAGGTGCAGTTCTCCACCCTCTTTTTGCCTCCACTTCTCTTGTTTCTGACCTGCCCGATCCCTCAAATAGTTCAGGGCTTCCTGTTACTATGGCCACTGTCACAGCTGTTGAGGAAGGAAGCAGCAGCTGCTGGGGGGTACCACTCGTCCATGGTGCTGCTTTGCAGGTGCCTCTTGCAGCCAGAGGCTCTGCCGTTTTTGCAGCTTGGCCTGCCCACTGCTCAGCAGCATTCACTGTCAGCTGTCAAGCGGCTGGCTGCTCTGTCACTTCTGAAGCTTGACACACCAGCTCTGCTGCCTCCAGTGCCACTGCTGCTCCATTGTCTCTCCCGCTTCTTTGTGTGACTAGCTCAGCCCACACCGAACACAGGCAAGACCAGTCAGGCTGAACTTGGTGGCATATGCCTGTAATACTGGCACTCATGAAGTGGAGGCAAGGTGGTCAAGAGTTCATGGTCATCTTGGGCTACATGAAGCCTTGTCTCAAGCAAACTTATAAACAACAACAAAAATTACACTCAAGGGAAGATTTTTATTGGGCCCAATGCTGCAATACCAGGGTAGGCAGCAAAGGAGGCTGTGTGTCAGACAGCTCATCAAAGCGGACATTGGGGTGTCTCATCCCAGTCATAGCAAACTTGTTATACAAATAAAGTTTGTGTTTGCACCAATAACAGCATTGCTTCTTTTCTACCACTTACAGCAGTCCCTTGGCGAGGCCACCAGGGCAAGTGGGCCACCTCTGGCCCGAGCAGAAATGATCATGGAGTCACCTGGAGTTCTCCAAGGCTATTGACAGGAAAAAGCCCAACACAAATAGTTTGGGGCAGTCCTGGATGGGGCTAAAGCTCGGGAGCTACAGGGAGAAAGGGCTCAACAGTGTGGAATACATAAAGTTGTTGGATTGACAGCTCTTTTGCTCGAAACAGCTGGGGGAGCAAGGGAGCGTCAACAGCACTGGAGTCATATTGCCTCGTCCCTATTTACAGGAAAATGATCAACAGTAAGGGGGCTTAGAAGTCAAAGAACTTATCATTGACATTAACTCTGTAGTTTTGATGATGGTTTATAGTACTAGACACCTGCCAGGTACCCAGGGACAGTTGGGGTCCCTTCCTCTATCTCAGGACCACATCAGCCCAGGGCAGATAGATGGCAGAACTACCTACATGGGGAAGTGGCAGCCAGTGGTGTCTGCCCTCTGGATTGCCTGGGGGGCTGAGTTCTTCCGGCCTCCCCTCCACTGCCACCAACGCACCTGTGCCAGAGGCTGTGGGAGCCAGAGTCCTGTGACACACCTGTAGGAGGCATGCAGACATTTCCAGGACACGTCTCACCACCACCTCCCACGGCCAGTCTCCAGCTGGGATGGGAACACATCTGACCCTGTGTGCTTGAACCACCGTATCCTCAAAGTCCAGAGCAGTGTTCTCTCTCAGGACCCCTCAGCTATCACTCAGGGGCTGACTTCATGAGTACTCCCTCACTCGGGTTCTTTCCCTGGAGTTTTGGAGCCACATCGTACATTCAATGACATCCTCTAGGCGGGGTGTTTGGCTCTGCTGCAGGCCCGTACTGCATGCCATGCAGATGGCTTATGAGAAGCCAAACTCCCTCAAACATAAACACTGAGGTCAAACAGGGTGTGATGACAGGGCTCTGAGCTCTTCCTCCCCAGCTTAGAGAGACAGAGTGAGGGCTCAGAGTCTCACATGGTCTCAGCAGGCTGGCCTGGGTCCAGGGACCTGATGGCCAAACCCTGCCAGTCCCAACTCCCCCTGTTGCTTTCTAACCCAGCTACACATCAGTTCAAGTGGGTTCTGCAGCCAGCTTTCGGATGTGAACAGGTAAGTGGGGGCCTTTGGCTGCCTTCCAGCAGGACACAGGATGTGTGTGGACAGGCTGTCCACAGAAGCTGTCAACCACAGAACAAAAGGGGGCATAAGGGAGTGAGATGCAGGCCAAGGTGTCCACCAGGGAGCATGGTAGTCCTGCTAGTGCTGGGCCTGGTGCTGAGCCTTGCTGCTGCGCAGTTGAACCGGGAAACCATCATGCGGAAAAACTACAACATGGCCAGGGTGGGCCAAGCCTGCTGGGGCTAGGCTGGGCTTCACGAAGAGCACCTGTCCTCCCTCGACTGGGTGGGGCGCTTGACCTGGAAACAGGGAGTCTGGGCCATGAGAGCCCCTCCCAGCCCCAGCCAGGATAGCAGCCAGAGGGTGCAGAAGGTGCCCTGGGAGGAATCAGGCAGAGGGAGAGCTAGGAAGGTAAAGGGAGGTCCCAGCTTGGAGCTAGTGTTCAGGGACTCACCCAGGAGTGTGGCCACGAGGGCCAAGCAGCCTTAGGGTTGTTACAGGACTCCCATCACTCAGCCTTTCCTTCCAGATTTCCGGGCCCTGGTTCTCTATCTTCATGGCCTCAGATAACATGACGCGCATTGAAGAGAACGGAGACCTGAGGGTCTTCATGCGGAACATCAATCTCTTAAAGAACGGAAGCCTGAAGTTTGACTTCCTTTTCATGTACGTATCTCCCCCGCCGCCCGCCCCCCGCCCCAGCAAGCTGATACTAGGGGAGACTGTGTTCCCAAGCCCCACAGGAACTTCATACACTCACACACCTGCACACTGGGCCAGTGTGTGAACTTTCACCAGCTCCTCCCTGGGGATCATTATGATGGGATCGGGGGCGGCCTGGCCTGCTGCTCTGTTCTGTGCTCCTCCAGGTGAGAAAAGCTGAAAGTTCCTTCTAAGATAGGATGGTTATAGAAAACACAGTACTAGGCCTGGGGGCTCGATGACATAGGCAGGAGGAAGGGGCTGGTGCTTGCTCTGAGGCCCTCCCCTCACTGTCCTCCAGGGTGCAAGGAGAATGTGTAGCTGTGACCATGGTCTGTGAAAAGACAGAGAATGATGGGGAGTTCACTGTTGCCTGTAAGTGGAATCCCTGTTCTTCCTGCTCTGACAGCCAGGATTCTTCCCTGCTGAGGCTTTGCCCATTCTGGTGAACACTCACTCCAACCCAAAAGCAAGAGCACCCCAGCCTAGGAGGAACTCAAGGGTCCCCAGCCTGGCCCTCTCTCTGGATATCGCTAGCCTGGAACCATCAGAGAGGCAGAGTACTATGCTGAGGTTTGTGGAAGCAGCACACAAAGGCCCATCTTCAGGCAGACAGATGCAGGCCATGTCACCCTGCTACACACACTTCCATACCATAGTCTCCTCCTGAGTCAGCACTGGGCATCCAAACTCCTACTCCTTCCAATGCCTGCTTAACAGAAGCTACAGAAGTCACATGGCACTCATCCCAGAAGTGAGGGTGGGGTATCCCAGTGCTGGGGCAGAGGGTGTGCTGAGCTATATCTCTATGCAGATGAAGGGGAAAACAAGGTGCTGCTCACGGAGACTGACTACAGAATGTACATCACCTTCTACATGCAGAACATCAAGAACGGGACCAAGACCCATGTGCTGGCTCTCTATGGTAATATGACCCATCTGCTTGGGAATCCCAGCCACTGGTGGGGGGGGTCTCCCATGGGCCCTAGACACGTGATGGAATGATGCTCTGGGACCCCTCCCCAACACAAAGTCCCAAATTTGTCCCCAGGACGCATCCCAGAGCTTAACAGTTTTTACCTGGAAAGATTTGTAAACATCTGCAAAAAATATGGGCTGGATTCACAAAATATCATCAACTTGACAAACAAAGGTAGGCTCCCTGAGCTGGCCCAGAAAGGGTCCAGAGAAGGCAGCATTGCAGCTTGGTGTACCTGGCACAGACGCCTTGAGGGTTGGGGTGGGGGGCCCGAGGGAAGCTCAGCAAGCCATCTGACATTCCCTTGTCTCCCCAGATGTATGCTTTGCTGGACCACAGAGGAGCTAGTCAGGCCTTCTGGTATGTGATTTTTTCATCTGAATGTAAGACATGGCAGCCCAGGGTGTTGGGAGCTGGACAGGGTAGGGTAGAGCCAGTAACCGGGGGCGGGGGGTCCATCCTAGAGTGACCATGGGCAACATGTCTCAGAGCCCACACTCTGTCCATTACTGGGTTGTCCTGCAGAAGCAAAGGAGCATATAGCTCTTTGTAGAAGACTGTGTGTGACATATTCCCAGAACCAGGGTTGTAGTGGGGCCTTACGTAGTATGTCTGAATAAAACAGGAAACCTGGCCCTGTGGAACTACCCTGGATGCTGTGTTCAGTAGAGTGTAGCACTTGGGGTTTGCTGTCTCGCAGCTTTCCAGCCCAGAGCCCTGAGATCCAGGCATTGCGGAGCCAGCACTGGGCATCCTCATCCTGATGCCAGCCTGTGGTCACATCTCCCTACTCTCTGCCTCTGTCCTCACATGGCCTTCTGTGTCTGCATCTCCTCCCCCATCGTTAGATTTAAGCCACCCAGGCATCCCAACTGATCTACCTGATGTCTGAAGACTCTTGCCAAATAAAGTCATGTGTTTGGGGATGTGGCATTTGGCACTTCAAGGTCCTTTCTTGGGAATGGGACTCCATGGTAGTAAGGACCACCCTCAGAGCATCCCAGAGACTGGCATCAGCATCACCTCTTAAAGGATCCTGCACACAGGCCCATGAGGCACTATGGAGACAGAGAGCCTGTAAGGCCTGATAGTCTTCAGGTGGGCTCAGGCCCTGTCTGACCAGTGTAAGAAAAAGTTTTTTTGTGTCCCACCCGGGCTCCCTCGGCTGCTCAGACCCAAGTAAACACACAGAGTCTTATATCATTTACAAACTTATGGCCAAATGGCTCAGGCTTCCCATTAGCTAGCTCTTACATCTTAAATTAACCCATTTCTATAAATCTATACTTTGCCACGTGGCTTGTGGCTTACTGGTATCTTTACATCTTCTTCACCCGGCGGTGGCTAGCAGCCTCTGCCCAGCTCTGCTTTCTTCTTCTCTCTCTAGTTAGAATGTCCCGCCTAACCTTATTCTGCCTCACCATTGGCCAACAGCTTTATTTATCAACCAATCAGAGCAACACATTTTCAAAGCATAGAGAACATCACCCATCAGACCAGCTCTAGGACTAGACTCCCAGGGGGATGAGTGATAGCAGCCCAGCTGGGATAAGGGTCTGTTCCATGTGTTGGTGAACACACAAGAGATAGAAGTCACATTACAGTGGTGTGTGGACTGACAGTGACCCTAGTGGGCATGTAGCAGAGAGATGTGAATGCTGTACCCACACAGGCAGCTCTGCATAGACGCTCTCAGCAGCTTCATTCATGACCACAGCCTGCAACAGGTGACAGACTGCAGCAAACCAGGTCTTGGGTCAGCGTAAAAAGAACAATGGCAAAACAGTAGGAAAGGGGACAGATTAGAGGACAGAGTCAGGAAAGACAAGTGAGTGTGGCTACAAAGGGCAGCAAGATGATCCCAGCTGTGCTGAGCAGTCACCGCAGGACAGAGGTGGTGGATGCACAGCCCTACACAACTGATAAGACGCTCAGCACCAAACACACACACATGCACACACACTCTCACACACATGCACACACACTCTCACACACATGCACACACACTCTCACACACATGCACACACACACTCACACACACACACACATGCACATACACTCTCACACAGACACACACTCTCACATGCACATACTCTCACACGCACACACTCTCACATGCACACAAACTCTCACATGCACACACTCTCACATGCATATACACTCTCACATGCACACACACTCTCACACACACACACACTCTCACACATACATGCACACACACACATGCACACACACTCTCACATGCACACACACTCACATGCACACAC
>LZPO01044266.1:129607-147580 GCA_001675575.1 Neotoma lepida
GCCTCCTCCTCCCAACCTACCCCCTTTCCCCCTCCCACAAGAAGGCAAGGTACATCCAGTAGGGGCAAGTCCAAGCTCCTCCCCCTGCCTCAAGGTTGTGAGAGGTGTCCCGACATAGGTAGTGGGCTCCAAAAAGCCCACTCATGCGCCAGGGATGGATTCTGATCCCACCGCCAGGGGGGCCTCCAAGCAGATCTAGTTACACAACTGTCTCCCCATTCAGAGGGCCCAGCCCAGTCCCACGCAGGCTCCAAAGCTGTTGATCCAACTTTCATGAGTTCCCACTAGTTTGGTTTGGTCATCTCTGCAGGTTTCCCCATCATGATATTGATGCACCTGCTCATAGAAGCCCTTTTCTCTCTCCCTGACTGGACTCCTGGAGCTCTGCCTGGTGCCTGCCTGTGGATCTCTGCATCTGCTTCCATCAGTCACTAGAGAAAAGCTCTGTGATGACAGTTAGGGTATTCACTGATCTGATCTCTAAGGCAAGCCAGTTCAGTTCAGGCACCCTCTCCACTATTTCTAGTAGTCCAAATTGGGGTCATCCCAGGGATTCCTGGGAACTTCCCTAGCACCCGGTTTCTCTCTATCCCCATGGTATCTATTTCTCCCTCTATCATGGTATCTATTTCACTGCTTTCCCACTCCATCCCTGTTCCAGCTCGACCATCCTGTTCCCTTATGTTCTCATCCCCCATCCCCTACCCTCCATTGCCCACCCCTCATCCCCAGTTTGCTCATGGAGATCTCATCTATCTAGTCCCTTGAGTGTGAAAACTGGCAGCCTGCTTCCTTGTGGCCTGAGTCCAGTGTGAGGAGCAATGTGCTCAGGGTTAGTAGAGAAGCTGGATAGCCCAACCCATGCCCCACCATCTCTCAGNCACACTTGTCCCCTGTGCAGTTACTGTAGCTGACCCCACCGGGCTGAGGAGCTGCACCCAGGAGGCAAGGGCATAAAAAGCTATGAATTCAGCACTGGTGGGATCTATCTTGGCTTGGCTTTAGAACTTTTTTCTCCCGATGGGCCAAGGTCAAAGCCAGGCCAGAAGAAATTGAATAACCAGTGATCAGATAAACTCAAATCCTAAATTCCAAGAACATTTTAAAAGAGTAGGGACATGGAAGCATCTTTATGTGACTCTTCTTGCAATGGACTGAAAGACAGAAGTCAAGAGGGCTATCCAGATGACAGGAACTCGGAGGTAGATGAAGTGGGAAGGTGCCAGCACAACAGGCAGACCACCCCAGCAGGCATGGGATCCCATACCGAGACAGGCTCCAAAAAGTTCACCCAGTTAGAGCCAGGATGGTATTCCTAGTCTCAAAGCAGTTAACTGGGTGGAAGGTGCTCCCATAGGTCCCGTGAGAGGACCTGGCAGATGGCATTGAAAGGACACCTTACGCAAGGTCCAGGATGGATAGATGTCTAACCCAGCCACAAGCACCCTCAGGTCTCACTGAGCCTTGTGTCTATATGCCCATCTGCCAATGACCTTGGCCCATCTCCCTTCTCTGATGCTGACACCATGGTCCTCTGAGGACCTTTTCTATCCCTTGCAGCCCACCACCCACCCAAGACCCCAGTAATGTTCCATGAGGCAGGCAAGAGGTGCAGAGGAGCCCCCTGCCTCTGCTCCCAACACTGGTATCAGGCACAGGACAGGGCTGCCAGCTCAAGTGTCACAGTGGCCACAATAGTGTTCTTGGCCTTCAGAGAGCAAAGATCACTGGGTTTGGTATCTTTGATAAGCCCAGCCTAGCAAGCCAGTACAGGGACTAGAACATCAGCTGTGATTCCCTGAAGGGAATACACTTGCTGGTGGTACTGGGGAGCCTGCAGGATGCTGGACCTGACCTGAAATTGTGGAGACCCTGCTAAGTTGCAGGGTCAAGAGGTGCTGCTGGATAGGCAGCCTCTTTCTTCACACAAAGGGCCTGGCAGAGAGACTTCCAGAAATGGAGGTGTACGGCTGTGCCACCCTCCCCATCTCAAGATCCTACACTGTCATGTTTTCGCACTCCTCTACCACATAAGAGTTTTTCACAGGCTCCAGGGTCTAAGACGTGGGTATCTTTTGGGGTTATTACCAGTTGGCCACATTAGGTAGAGTAGCAAGAAGTGGGACAACCATGAAAACAGGCTTTCAGACAGGATTCACCAAGGTGGGCAGGCCTGGTAGAAGTCAAAGACGTTGCCACCATGTGTGCCTTTAAATGAGTGTCAGGTGGGAGAAGAAATCAAAGGTCTCAAGAGAGGACCAGAGCAACTCATGGTTACTCCAAGACTAACACTTCTCTACTGGTAAACGCCTTGTCATCCTGGGCTGGGACAGCGAATGACCACAAACTAGCATCTGAAAACAAAGGTAATGTGTTCTTGCACAGCTCTAGAGGGATATCCTGGTCAGTCACCCTGGCAAAACTCAAGTGTGGGCAGGGCTGCCCTCCTCTGCTGGTTCCCCTGGCCTAGGCATCCCTTGGGTGGTAGCTGCATGATTCCCCCAGCCTTTAAGACAAGACATCTAACTCTGTCAGTCCATGTCCCCAGCAGCTGCTTCTCTGGGTGCCAAATCTCCACTGCCCTCAACTGTGGAGACAGGGAAAAGATCTGGTTGCCATGGGTTGGGGAGAGGGAAGGACAAACAAATGGAACACAGGTGACTTTTGCAGCAGTAACACTGCCCTACCTGATACCAGAGTGGCAGGCATGTCATTATGATGTGTCTGTGGAAACCTACAGGGAGTTCAATTCTGACAGCAGCCATAGGTGACAATGACATGCCAATGTAGGCTCATAGACTGTAAGAAATGGGCCATCCTAGAAGGGTGTTGATAACAGGGGCGGCTTCCAAGGCAGCTCTCTGCACATGCTCCTCAGTCCTACTATGAGCCTCCAATGCTGGAAATTAACACACACACACACACACACACACCCCTCCTGCCTCTTCCTGCAAGCACTCCTCAGATAACATCTGGGACCCATCCAGGCCATCTGAGGTCATCTCAAGGCCCTGATTTAATCAACTTCAGATGCTTTTTGCACACAAAGTCACATTTTTTTCAGAGTACTATCCATCAAGACTTGGTGTCTTCGGCTCCATTATTTAAACAATGGTAGAGTGATTAGATAAAAAGTCAGTAGATGTCATGCACAACTACATGGAACACTAAGCGTGCAGGAGCTCCACACATCTAAATCCATCCAGCTGAGACAGAACACACACCTGGGCAGCTCCGAGTATCCCATTCAGACCTGGAGTACTCCACAGATATCTGTGGCCAGCTGAGAGGGAGCATGTATCCCAGCATCTCTCCAGCATCTGCAACATCATGGTCCATCACTGAGGGAAGTCAGGAATTCAATGCATGAGCTTGAAGCAGAAACCATGGAGGAACACTGCATACTGACTTGCTCATGGTGGCTCCTGTTTAGCCAGCATTTGTATACAACCCATGTTCACCTGTCCAGAAATGTCACTGCCCAAAGTAGGCTGTGCCCTCCTACATCAATTAGCAGTCAAGAAAATGACCTACAGACCTACAGGCCCATCTGATTGAGGCCATCCTGAGACTCCCTCATATAACTCTGGTCTTGGTCAAGGGAACTGCTGAAGCTGACTAGGAGAGGACCGCTGCAGACATGCAACACTCAGAACTCACTGAGCATTAATGGAAAATACCCCCAAACAGAAGTTAGAATACAACTTAAGCCAGGCGGTGGTGGTGCACGCCTTTAATCCCAGCACTCGGGAGGCAGAGGCAGGTGGATCTCTGTGAGTTCGAGGCCAGCCTGGACTACAAAGTGAGTTCCAGGAAAGGCGCAAAGCTACACAGAGAAATCCTGTCTCAAAAAAACAAAACAAAACAAAAAAATACAACTTAAGAGACAGCAGCAGCAGAATGAGGAACAACCTTAACCAAGAAGGCTGAGTCTTGGATACTGAAGCCACAGAATGTTGTGGACAGAATATGAAGGCATAACTAAACAGAAGCCCTCTATCGACTGGGGACACGGTGCTGTTGATAGTTGCATACCACAGTGACATGCAGCTTTATTGCAATCCTTGTCAAAATCCCAATGGAGGGTTTTCTTTGTGGGGGGGTATAAAATTTCATCCCGATCTTCCTATGGAATCTCAAGAGGCCCCAATTACAAAAATCCTTAAAAAATAAAATTTTAAAAAAGGGAAACACTCTGACTTCAAAGTATATTACAAGCTGGGTTTGGTGGTGCATGTCTTTAATTCCAGCACTCAGGGGGCAGAGGCAGGCACATCTCTGTGAGTTCCAGGCCAGCCTGGTACAGAGACCCTGTCACAAAACAAAAACCAAAAACCATGTTAACAAAAGAGCATATTACAAAGCTACAGTGATCAAAGCAGTATGGTGCTGGTGAGACAAATGCCTGCACCTTTGGGACAGAGCCAGGAGCCCAGAATTGTGGGAGCCCACAAAGGTTTCCTAGTGAGATCTGAGCTTGCTTTACCCAGCAGGGCTGCAAAAGGAGATGACTTGACCATGGACGTGGTTACCAGGTGTTTGAAAGGGTCTATACTTGGCTGTACAATGTGCTTTGATCTAGCAAGAGGGAGGTCTTTTGCCCTGCCCTTTGGCATTGTTATAAAAAGCCCTTTTGAAGAGACAGAAGTGGCTGGTGGATTTTAATTCAGGTCCTCCTGAAGCTATCCTGTGTTTCTTTCTGTCTCATCTCTGCTATCTTTCTATCTACAAATTCCTTATTCTTCTCTCCTCATAGGAATCCTGTAAAAGGTGGGAGCTGGCCTCCCACACAGAATAAACCAGTGAAGGTACTGAGATAAGTCATTGGATAAATCTACAAACACCAGGGGAACCCAAACCCCATTATATATGAAGGGGACACTTTTTCCCTCACCCCCAAACTCAAAATGAGTCAGGCCTAAACACAAAAGCTATCAAATGCTTAGACAACAATGGAGGGAAGGCTTGTGGTGCTGAGTTTGTAAGAGGTTTTGAATGGACATCAAAAGCACAGGCAATAGGAAAGACAAATCGGATGTCACACAACTGGAAGCTTGAGGCCTCAAAGGACCCTGAAAACAGAGTAAAGAGGCTCCAGCCTGGTACCACAGATGGCTCAGTGGGTAAAGGGGCTTGCTGCTAGGCCTGACAATTTGAGTTCCAAACCTGGGACCCATGAGTGAATGGAAGGAGAGAACCAACTTCTCTGAGTTCTTCTGACCTCCATACACACACGCGCGCACACACACACACACACACACACACACACACACGCACACACACGCACACACACACACGCACACACACACACATACACACATACACGCACGCACACACACACACAGTAATTAATTAATTAAAAGACAACCCATAGAATAGGAGGGACTATTTGCAGATCATGTCTGATAAGGGTTGCTATCCAGAGTCACCCACATGGCAGCTCTCACTACCACCCCTAACTCCAGTTCCGGGAGATCTGTCCCCTTCTTCTGACTTCTGTGGCCTCTGCATACATGTGGTGCACAGACATACATACACACATGCAAAACACTCATACACATAAAATAAACCTAAAAAACAAAATACAAAATTCTGACACGCTTCAACATTAAAAGCCTGAAGACATTATTACACCAATCGCAAAACACAAATTCAGAAAAAGTAAAAGTTAAAAGTGTGGGTTGGACCAGGCAGTGGTAGCCCGTGCCTTTAATCTCAGCACTCAGGAGGGAAAGGCAGGTGGATCTCTGTGAATTTGAGGCCAGTCTGGTCTACAGAGTGAGTTCCAGGACAGCCAGGACACAGAGAAACCTAGTCTCTGGGGAAAAAAAAAAGGCAAAAAATGTGGATTAGCCAAGGAAATAGCTCAGTTGGCAAACCGCTCAGTTAGCATTCTCGAGGCCCTGGGTTTGATTCCCAATAGGGCATAGACTGGGTGTGGTGCAGATACCTGTAAGCTCAGCACTAGAGAGGAGGGTGCAGAAAGGTCAGCAAAGGTCACCCTCAGCTACTGACTGAGCTTGAGGCCACCGTAGGATAATAACATACTCTCAGAAAAAAAGCAAGTACTCGGGCAAAAGGAAGAGGAAGAGAGGGGGTTATCTGAGAAACAAGAAAATGCACAGGGAACCTGGTATCAGGAGAGTCTGCCCCATAGGATGCTTATATAAATCCCAAAACCAGAACAAAAGGAAAGCGTTTAAGAATGCAAATTATGTAAAATTGTAAGGAGCAGTGAGGTGGCTTCTACAGGGGTTCCACTGGGAAAGAGGGGTGTGATGAGGAGGGTGGCAGAAACTGATGGATGCTGAGGGCCTGAGCAGAGCTGAAGTCTCTGTCCTTGTGTAGCAGCTGCTCTGTCAAGTGTGACTGCCACCAGGCACTCAGTTGCAGGTCACACACTGCTCTCTCAGCTGAGCAGTTGTCTAGGACACATGCACAAGAGTGCACGTTACACACACACACACACGCACACACACACGAGGGCAGGGAAAGGGAGAACACTCCTGGAGTTATTCAGAATAAAACAAGAGGCACCTGCAGGTCCAAATCAGTCTAGAAGACGGTCGCACAGGTAGTATGAGGCTGACACTCCTGCTTCTGATCACAGTGCTGCAGGTGGTCACCCCTGGTTGACCACCTGCCTCAGGAGTGGGTACCCCTAGCAGCCACCTGCTACGGTCAGGCAGTTCCTAACTATCGCAGAATCAAGTTTGCCATCCTGAAAGCTCTTGAGGCCTGACATCCTGTCTCCTGCCCTGTGATTTCCACAAAGCATGGGGGTAGGTGAAATGAAGCAAGCCCTGCATAGGTGGCCAAGCACAAAGGTCCACACACACTGGAGCTCTAAGGACAGGGCTGGCAGTGTCATTTTCTGCTCCAGCTACAAGGTGCTGGCTGGCTAGTTCTAGGCTAGACAGACTGTCCACCCCAGAAGCTGTTATATTTTGTTCTTGGGAGCTGGAGGTGCAGAAACTTCTTTTGGTAGGTGCCAGGGTGCTAGGTACTGTCATCCATCATGGGTGACACTCATGGTGGGTGGTGGCAGTCATGCTGAGGGAGGGGACCTTCTGAGGTGCAGCCCTTGCCAGAGAGTTGCTGATGAGATGACCATGGAGAGCTCAGGGCCTGCTGCATCCGTCAGGATAAAGCACCACTCTCTGCCTCCCCTTGGACTGGAGTCATTCATCCTCCAGAGCCCGACTCAAGAGTCCCGAATGAAGAAGGCAGGCCAACTGGGCTCCAAGGCATCACTGTCACTGTCCACACGTAGAGCTGCCTCCCTTGGTTGAGAGGGCTAAACCAGGGCCACGTATCAGGAAAGGGCCAGGAGACTACAGGGGCAACAGGCAGGGATGTGGAGAGCCCAGCCCACCAAGGCAAAAGCTTCCAAAAAGGCACAGCCACGGATTTCCTGGTGGCTGGCCACATCACCTGACTACCACACCTGTAAAAACCAGAAAGAATCCAGAAAAGAACTACCACCCTGGAAGCCACCCTGCAGCCAGGAGTATCATTCCCTGAGCCTCTGTGACCACTGACCATTGGAGGCCAGCCTGCAGCCAAGAGTGTCACTTGAGCCCCCTAAAAAGTGCTATGAATGCCACAAGCCCACAGACCATTTTTCAAGCAACCCCAGGGATCCCGCCAGCTGGCTGAATCTACAAACAGAGCAGGAGGCAGCACTGGGGCAAGGACACTGGAGGATGACTCCCGGGGGTGGCCTGAAGGCAGGGACAACTGGGGCCCAGGAACCAGGATGTAGCATTTAGCTCCATCTGTGGTATCAGATGCCTGCATTCCAATACAGCATCCAAGAGAAGAGGACCTACACAAAGGAAAAGCATGGCTCAGAAAGCACACATGCGCACACACATGCATACACCCACGGTGTGCACCACAGCAGACACATACACATGCTTCCACATGCCCCACAATGCACACACATTTCTATACACTCACTCCCCCTGCCCAAGGACACACCCCAAGCTTCCAAAGGTTCAGATGTCTGTTCCTGTGGAGATCTCCCAATTGTGAAAGGAACATAGGCAAACCTGAGGGGGTCTTACCATACCCCTCCTTTCTGAGCTTCAGAAATGTATGCACAAGGGGGGACATAGGCCTCACAAAAGCGGGGGTGTATAGTTTCAAAGAACTGTGTGAAGTTGCTAGAGAGGTATGGAGTGGGATGAGACACACTTCTACCTGCCCTAAATCCCCTTCCTAAAACCATCCATGAAGCCCATGACTGCCAAGACCCTGCAGAAGGTCCTGTGATACTCTGAGTGCTGTCACATGACCCAATTCCCCTCATCTGACACAAAGCACACAGGCTCTCTTCAAACAGTTTTGAGGCCCCATGGACAGAGAAGTGTCAGCCCCTCCCTAGGCCTCTGTCATGGAGTCTCTAGGCATTAATAAGTTCCCCAAATAGGCTGAAGGCACACATAGGCTCTGCTGTTCAAACCACAGCCTGAGCAAAGGAATCCAGCAGTCTGAAAGGTTTGAGAAATAGTCTCACACTGGGTCTGAAGGGTGATCATAAACAGTGCCTGTTGATGACACCTGGCTCCTCTGTAAAGTATTCCAGTGCTGTCCCCCTGCCCACCCCACTGGGATTCTCACCCTGAGACACCACTCTGAGGAAAACCCAGAGTAGGCAGCACTGCTGTGTGCCCTTCATACCACCAGACTGCATGCCCCCAAGCTTTGGGGAAGCCATCGTTGCAGGGCACTGGGAGATAGTGGTAGGAATGAAATAGGGCTGTAATACACTAGAATCCAGCTTTCAGGCAGGTGGGCCCTTTGCCCCAGGCAAGGCCGTCATTGCACAGAGTGGGGGCACTGATTCTCAGGGAGCATGGCCAGGTCCACGCACTGGGGCCTGGGACTAGCTGAGCAGGAGCTAGCTGCAGGGTTCTGCAGGGGGAAATGGAGCAGTGTTGGAGCAGCCTATGTGGGCTGGGGCCCAGAATCACCAGCAAAAGTATCTGGGATGGCAGTTCACAGCCTCCTAAACGCAGCTGGATGGGAACCTACTACAATCTCAGCTAGCCAGAGCAATAATTTGGACCAAAAAAAGATTGTGGCTGCACAAGGAACCACACCTGCACCCACAGAGCCTTACAGGAGTAGACACCATTGCCAGGCCCCGAGCCAGGCAGCCCTTTTCCTATGCTATGTGGGGTGGGGTCTGAGGTCCCCAACTCTCCTGGATTCAAGTACTACTGAGAGAAGACTGTCCTCAGTCCCAAGACCCTGCAGCCCTAAGCCCCGTAGTCTCCCACCACCTGAGCAGGGTCTGTGACCTGTTACCACTCTTGCCCACAAGCCAGGCTGGGCCTCAGGTTCTTTCTCAGCACTGGTTCAAGAGAAGAGACCACCTGCCTCCTGCAATAGGGTCTACCCCTCATGTCCCATGGAAATTTCTTCCACCCCCTAGGACCTAAGCCATGACACTGAACAAGCCAAGCCAGGCTCTCAGTCTCTCCCTCTCAGGTGCCATAGGTAAGGCCACACACCTGACGACAGTGGCACCCAGGGTTTAAGAGGTCCAAGAGAGGATTGGCTGCAGAGATGGCTGAACACGTCCAGTCTATCTACTGGGAGGGGTGAGTAGGGCCCAGACAGCCAATTCTTCCATGACCTGCCTTGAGTGTGACAAAACAGAAAGAGTAGCAGGTCAGAACCCTGGCTCAGTCTAAGGCCACAAGCTCATCAATGGTGGGCCATGTCCAAGGATGGGAGCAGTCACACAGCAGGGCAGGTATGGATGTTGTGCCTCCAAGACTTTCCATGCTCACTCTCCCACAGCTGCAATGTGCACACAGTATGCCCAATACATGGGCATAAGCATACACGCATACCCTAACAAATACAAACACACATACCAACATTCATGGACGCACAAACACACAAATGCCACACAGACACAAATGCATACACACCTATGTGGGCACACAAGCACACATGCCTGTCTGCCTTAGCATACATAGTATGCATGCAAGCACACCCAAAGAGATGCACACATACAGATGTGTAGTCTTCTAGAAGACGTGAATTCAGACAATTGGAGCTGACTGATAAGCTCAAAGAGCAGACAACCAAAGTGAAGCCACAATCCCTGTGCTTGAGAGACCTAATGTGGTTTTGGCACACTGGCAGCCAGGAACCTGGAAGTAACTCTTCTCTGACCAAGGTCTTCAGCCCTGTAAACCCTGGGAGTTGTTGGTGGCGAGGTCCTGGGGGTGGCGGTGGACAGCTCTGCACAGTTCCCACCTGGCCCACAGTGGTACAGCGCTCAGTAACCCTCCTGGACTACCACGTGCCCCTCTCAGCTCCTGGGATGTGTGATCTCAGCGCTCACAGTCCCCAACTGCTTCATCCCACGCCACCTGCTCCTGAGCTTTTGTCTGCAGTGACTCATGGGAATGAATGGAACATTCCACTGAGTGTGGGGGCAGCCTGTGGGAGCTCTGATCTCACACTCAAGGTTCTTAAAGAATCGGGCTAGGCTGCTCTGGCCCCAGAACAGGGACTGATACGGCGGAGGGAGTCCCAGGGACCTGGGGCTGTCTCCAGATGCAGACAGCAGGACAAGTCCCCAGCCTGACCAGAACAGAAGACCAGTGCCAATCTTCACTGACCACAGCAGCCCAGTGTGCGGGGTGTGGGCAGACAAGGAGGGTCCCCAAGAGCCCATGTACAAGTGCAGAGGTGACTAGCAGTAAAGGGGGAAGCAGCCCTTCCCTCAGGACATGGTGCACTGGGAGAAGACACCAGGATCCCCTTAAAAGGTCCCACCCAATCCAAGGACCTGACCCCGAGGAGGAGAACGGCACCGTCTCTAGCACAGAACTAGGTTATTTAGGGATCCCACCAAGCCGAGAACCTCTCAGGCAGCTGCCTATGCTCTGAATGGAGTTGGAGCAATCTGCCCAATGAATTGGATTAATTACTCAAAAGCCAGAGAAATTTTGCTTCTGCCCGGAAAACCACTTTCCTCTTTAATACAACTCACAGCCTTCCCTGCCAGCCTCCCTCAAATTAGACCACAGCTGCAAACCAAACCCAAAATACAACACCCAGGCAAGGGACAGGGGTACAGGCTAAACACGTGCTGACAACTGAACTATCAGGGGAAAAAGTCAGGGAAGAGGCTGTCTGCTTCATCCTTCAGGGCCAGGCCAGGGCTGCCAAAATCCAAGCCCCACAGCTCTCGGGGGCCAGCCTGGAGCTCCGGGGAACTGGGCTCAAGGTCCCCCGTGAAGCTCAGCTCTGCTCTGTCCATAGAGCTGCTCGTGGCCAGGGCTAGACCTCCTCTGCCCTCCATCGACCCTGGAAGAAAAGGGAACATCAGTATGGCAGGCAGGCAGGCACCCCAGACACTAGCAGCAGGCTGGCCACAGCACAGGGGCCTCCCATGCTACTACCACCTTGTCCGTTCTGCAAGCCCTCTGCCCCTCTGTGAGAAGGGAATGTGAACCGGTCTCTCTCCTCCCAGTGAGGTGGGATGAGCCCAACCCTGGTGACCCTACTCTCATGGCTTAGGAGATCTATTCATGGCAGAACCACTCATGGCAGTGTTCCCTCAACACTGGACCCTAAAGGCAGTGAAGACGATAACATATGTCTTGTCTACCAGATGTCCTGGTGGCCCAGTGAAGCTGACCTAGGAACATTATTGAAAACATCCAGGACTCCACACAGCCATTTCCACATGTGCTCATGCAGTCACACATGGTCACACTTTACCTCTGTCCCTGTCAGTCATCCTGATCACCACCAGACAAGGAGGGGGAGACAACCTGGGGACCTTGGGTCAGAGAGCAAGCTGGGCCTGGGCACAGTCTCCTTGGTCCCATCAGGTTGGACATAGGCCCCAGAGCCAGGGCCAGTGTGGGAAAGGCAGCCTGGGCTCACAGCCCCACTCACCCAACCACCAATCAGGATTGGTGGTCAGCAGAAAGGATGTTCCATCCAGCACGTCGGCCCCTGCCCCTGTGGTGTATCTGGAGATGAGAAGATCCCTTAGTGACCACAAGTGCACCTAGGCAACAGAAACTCAAGAGAAACCAATCCCAGTCTTGCAAAGGCACTTCAGACTCCATGGAGGCTCAGCCCACCAGGATCAAGCGTAGAAATCACAGTCTCAGGGTGCAGGCCCTAGCCACAGGGCTCTGCTGAACAGAGATCTGTGCTGGCTTCTCCAGCCATGGCCTCATCCCTCCCTCTGCCTCCCACACCCCAGCTGGTGTGTGCTCCCCAAACACAAATTTATTTCACCATCAGCCCAAACAAAAGGCAATTAGGAGACAAAAATGTTTTAGAAACATGTATCAGAAAGCCACATGGTGAGTCTGGCTTGGGCCTGTTGCCTGGGCCTCCTCTCAATGTGGGGTAGAAGTCAGGACCAGAAGTTTCCAGAAGTGGAGAAAGGCACAGACTAGTGCTGGGCTGAAGGCAGGCAAGTGACAGCTGCCACAGACAGACAGACAGACAGACAGATACAGACACAGACAGACAGACACAGACGGACACACGCACACACGCACCCACCTGGCATCAGGCACAGAAGTCAGGACCAAGTTGGCCTCCTCTGCCAGCAAGTCAGGAGATTCGGTGTCCCTGGCCAGGGACCCCACGGGGTACAACCCACCAGAAATGATGTCGCTCGTCTCGGGGGTGGCTAACTGCCATGAGTGAGGAAGCCAGGGTGAGAGCCCAGGACTCAAGCTGGAAGACTCTGAATGGAAAGAAGAAAGGTTAGTTCTCACAGCTTAGGCCAGGCTACTGTCCTACAGCGTGTACATGGGAAAGCCAGAAGCACTTAACAACAGGGAATCAAGCAAGGAGTGTCCAAAACCAGGTGTCCAACCCCAGGTCAGGGCAGGTTCCTGGAGAAGGCAGTCCCCAGGCCTTGGGTCACTCACATGGGCTCAATTCGGGAGTTCCCCTCAGCACTGCTCCTGTGACCCTGAGCTCCTCCCTCAGACAGCTGCCTATCCCCATGACCCCTATACATGTGGCTGCTTAGAAGTCCTGCCCAGCCAGCTGAGACTTATAGACATGGCAAATACACATGATGGGAGATAAAACAGCCAGGAAGGGCAAGTGTAAACTGTCATCAGAGGCACCCCACCTGGTGACTCACTGGTACCTACTGACCAGGGCTTGGCATCAGGAAACAAAACCCCATGCACTGGGCTGGAAAGGCTGTAGACCTCAGAGTCACCCCAATTTCAGCATAGGCAGAGGTCAGACAGCTGTTGCTAGACTCTGGGCACAGGAAAGGCAGCCCCTTCAGCAACAGTGCCAACCATTTCAGGGTCAGAGGTCACCTGGCCAAACCGTGCAATGACAATGTGCTCTGGGATTTACCAAGCGGGGAGGAGGGTCTCTCCAGCAGCTCTGACACTCTCCCCATGGCTTGGTTCTGGTCCATACCCAGCATCTCACAGCATGGGGGGTCCTGCACCCTGAAAGAGTAGAAGATGTTAAGAAGGAGCTCAGAGCCCCATAGAGCAGAAGAATCAAGTAACCCCCAAGTAACCCACAGCAGACTTTCAAGGGACCATTGCAAAGACTCTCTCTCTCTCTGAGCATGAACAGTGACATCAAAGGTGTGTGAGGGGCGAAGTAGTATTATGAAGCTAAGTACTATTGTTCAGACATAGCTCAGAGCCCAAGGATGGGCCGCAGGGACACTAACCGAGCCACATCAGATGCTTTTGCTATCCCGGAGTCTGGCTTTCTCTCTGCAGTCTGATCTGCCAGGGTTACCTGCAGAACATCACTCTGCCACAGGTGCCACATCTCCTGGGAAGGCTGAGGAACCTGAAGTTTAAACATACACAAACCAGCCAGAAGAACAGGTGGGGAAAGCAGTGATGAAGATGCTGCCCTCAGCCTAGCCTCCTCATCAGATACCCAGGGATGCCCAGGGAGTCCCTTGAGTTTGGCCTGGGCCCAAAACAGGGAAAGGAGGTGCAGGGACTGAGCTTCACTCCTCAGACACCTCCCTGCTCTTGAGTCAGGCTGTATCCACCCAGGGACTTGGCCACAGAACCTCACGTCATTAAACATTAAGCCCAGGCATGACAAATGTTCCTGGCACTGAGAATCCAGCAGCAGTCTTGGGATCAAAGGGTAGGAGAAGTCTAAGTTAAATGTTCTTGGCCAGAACTGGGCATCTGGAGATCCAGAAACCCTCAACACTGGCATCACATATGGGCAACTAATCAAGCAACAGTATTGGGAAGAGACAGTAGACACTTGCCCCTCTCAGGAGAATACCAACTGGAATGGTTTGAATGTATCCTGGGGGTGCAGCACATGTGGCCACTTTGGGCTGAAGGATGGGACCCAAGGAGGCAAGGAGAATGCTGCCCTAAACAAGGATATCACACAGTAGATACACTGCAGAGGCCTGACAAGGCTCACCTGCTTACAACTCACCGAGAGAGGCTCCCAGCAAGGAGCCATACCGTGGGCAAGCTGAAGGAAGTACACAGTCATCTCCAGGACAGAGGCCATGTCCTCCCTCCGGCCATCAAACTGAGGCAGCAGAGCCCGCAGGCGCTCACAGCTCAAGGAGATCCGCCTCCTGCTTCCACACAACCAAGAAAGGTCTAGCCTTCACCAGAAGGGGAAAGAGCAGCCCCCACGGCCTCCTGAGCAGCAGGGTTAGCCCTCCAGCAGCCTGAGCCTTTGGGACTGTGACAAACAGTAAATACGCTGAGGGCATAGTCCTGAGGCAGCTCTGTTCTCGAATGCGGAGGGGTGAATCCAAGTCAGGAGTCTAGCCTCTAGAGGAACCTGAATACACTAGTCTGTGGACCACTAGGGCTTCAGACCAAAGTAGCTGTAGTGATGCCCCTGCCCTCCTTCCACAAGGCTGAGTTTACTTGGGGATCTGGTGTTAATCCCGATTGGTCCAGATGGGTAGCCCTTGGTTAAACCACAAACCTAAACTCCTCCACCCCTTTCTTTGAAGCACTATCCATCCTGAGGCTGCCCTCACCTGCGTTCTCTCTCGCTGATCACGTTTCTCCGAAGTTGGGAGCCACCATTTGCGGCAGCCACAGGAATTGTGCGGGGGCCTGAGCCCTGTGTGGGAGTCTGTAAGTTGTCCCGAGTCTCAGGCTGAGGAATCTTGCTACAGAGAACAGAGCCAAGACCACCCGTGAACCCCACAAAAGCCACCGGCGCCCTACATGGAGAACCAAGGCATTTGGAATGGACGTCTGAAAGAAGTGGTGGCCAGCCTGGGTCATCAAGGAATACCACCTGGCCAGCTCATGACCCCCTCCCCCACCCCTCCACGCCAAGATGGGGCGCTTTGTCCGGCTGTGCCAGGCAGGGTGGAGATAGTAAGTAGCCCCTGGGCAAAGAAAGGCCTTGGGACCCGACTCTCCCAGAGCCAGTCTATCCATGCTTCACCTGCATCCCGTAGCGCCGGAGACTCCACAACACTCAGTGGCCCGCTCGTGGCTTCCGGACGCCATTGGCACGAAGTTGGAGGGAAGGGGGCAACAAGCCGGAAGCCACAGAAAACCCCAAGCTCTGCCCTCCAACCCGCCCTCCCACCCACACTCTGCCCACCCACAGGAGCGCTGTATCCAACCAGCACCCGGAGGCCCACTCTCACGCAAGCAGCTCGCCACCCCCACACCTCACGCCTGCCCACCTCGTGCTGGGCTTGCCCCGCCCCTCCTCGTGCTTGACTCACTGCCTCACGTGCTGGCCTGCAGACCACATGACCTGACTGCAGTCCACGTGATGGTTTGCAGCCCGGGTTCTGGCCCCTTTGCCAGAAAGTAGCAAAATGGTTTCACCGGTGAGGACTCTAGCGGATTTCTAGGGGCGTGGCCTGCAAGGTGCCCAGGGCTCCTCTTGCGCTTTTGCCAAAAGTTGGTTCCTTCCCACTCGAGGTAACTCTGTGCCTACAGCTCTTTGGAGTGGCCTCCAGGGCTATTTGGAGTGCGGCCCTGCCTTCAAGAAGCTCACAACCTAATTGGGAGAGGGAGGCTGATCCACTGTGTAGGTGACACCTAAGGGATCCTGGCCAGTTTCACGAGGTTTATAGAGTGTCCAGGCATGCCCTCCCAGATTGTTCCTTCTAGCAGGGGTTCTTCCCAAGTGCACAGTTATCACCCATGCTACAGGATCACCAGAACCAGGCAGCACCTGCCCTCCCCTGACTCATCTGGCCTGCCACCCCCTACTTAAAGTGACTGGCTCTACTTACCAGCAAACAACAGAGCTGCCATTATTTAAGCCACATAAGCCCCGGGTCCTGCCTGTCTCCACAGCCAGATGTGCCAGCCACCTGCATTCTAGGTCTGGGCCAGTACCAAGGTTTGGAGACCCCCCCATCTGGAACGGTCGTCAAAAGCTCCATCCTAGCCTGCAAGAGCCCCTAGACAAATATTCCTTGGGTGGCCGGAGGATGGGAGGGAGGGATGGGAGAGCAGAGAGAGGCCTGAAGGGATGTGTAATGTAAGAGATGGGTGCTAGGGATGCAGGTATTCCAGCGAGACTTCTGGGGATGGTTGATGCAGATCACTGCCCTCTCCTGGGGACCTTCAAAGAATGGACAGGTAGCACCACAGAGGAAAGGACGTTGCCACATAGTGGGACCTCTCGCCTCTGCTTCCAGTTGGGGTCCTGGGTGGACCATGGGTCCATGGGTGATGGGTCTGGGGGTCAGCTGGAGAAAGGTGACACTTGAAAGATGTAGGAGGAGCAGTCTTGCCCCTCTCTTCATCCTTGCTCTGCCCAGGGCTGAAGAACAATATTGGTTGGCCCAGCCGAGGCTGCAGGATGGCAAGGAGAGCCAGGGGTACTGCTGACACTGGGCTCATGAGCTCATGCCACAGTGGTAGAGAGGCAAAGCCTTGGACTAAAGAAAGTTACAGATTCTCGAGTGAGGTGTGGAGCAAGAGCCAGGGGCTTACTCTTTGCACTGGAGGCTCAGGGCAATGGACTCAAACCTCTGAACCTGTAAGCAAGCCCCAATTAAATGCTTTTTCTTATAAGAGTTGCCTTGGCCATGGTGTCTCTTCACAGCAATAGAACACTGACTAAAACAGGACCTTTGGAGAGATTTGAAGGGTGTAAGGTCAGTGGTCAGCATACTGTGAACCCTCCAGTATACAGACTGGGCCCCCAGCAAGAGACTGGGTTAGTAGCCCAGGCCTGGAGAAAAGCGTGAATGGAAGCTGGCTTAACCCCTACCCATCTTCTAGCATTGTGTTTCTTCTCTCCTGTCCCCACTCATTGCCACAGTGTTAGTTTGATGAGAGCTATTAAAAACACTGCACAACAAAGGCTCCTGGGACCCAGAAGGCCCTTATTCAAGGTTTCAGGATGTCTTGTGAATACCCCATCTACCAGAGTGTTGTCCTGCATCACTGACCTGTAGCACCTGAGGATGGTACTGCACCCACTCCACTACTTGTTGGAAGGTGCCCATGTGACTGAGGGCTGGGCAGAAGTCACTGTGCTATCTGGAGTCTAGCAGCTTCCTGGCAATGGTGCCCCAGCTAGGGCACTGGGGCTCTAGGTGTAGGCCTCTACCCATTGAGCACTGTTGGAAAAGGAAGAAGGGGAAAGCTGGCAGGACACAGTAGCAGCGTGGTACCATCGATGCTTGCCCACTTTAAATTCAGAGGCTCTTTTCCTTCCCAGTGTCCCACATAAGCCTGAGTCACCCAAGTTAGGGCNCGTAGCCCTGGGGCACAATTAGGGTTTCTAGATATTAAGGGTCTTCTCTCTGGCTTTCGGGATAAGGAGGCTTTTCAAAACCAGTAATGAAATGAGTGGGTCCCAGCAAAGATGTAAATGGGACCTAGAATCAAGACAGACCCTTGACACGCTTTCAGGTCTCAGCTTGGACCAGACACTGATGCCATAAGGGTGCGATCGGCAGGGGGCGCGCGCGGACAGGCGCCTGAACCAAGACTACCGGAT
>LZPO01044266.1:174265-204420 GCA_001675575.1 Neotoma lepida
GGTCCCTCTGTAGCACCCAAGGTCTCCTCCTGCACTTGGCCTGTTGTGGGACATAGCCTTCATCACCCACCAGGTCCCCAGCAAACCCTCTCCTGTGCCTGGGTACTGTAGGTGTTCTGTTGGTTCTGCCCTCCTGGGATCCCTGACTGTCACAGAAGCAGGTTTGTCCCCCAATCCCCTATGAGAACTCAGCCTGCTGACACTTGGACTCAAGGTTCATGAGACCCTGAATTGACCGTACCTGGCTCTGAACCACAGGACCAAGATATTAGTGTGTGCTACTCCCAGCTGTGAGTACAGTAGTTCAATGGCAGCCTCTGGCCAAGTGTGATGTTTTCTGGCTGCAAGTATCTGGTGACCTCTTCATGGGGGGTCATCTTCTCCNCTAACTACGAGTCCTTTGTAAGCTGGACTCTGGGTCTGAGGCTTACTGAACCAAATTTGCCTGATGTTGGGACCATCGTGATTTATATGTGGCCTCCAGGCTTGGGTATCCCCATTAGAGTTGGCCAGATGGCAGTTAGTTAAATTTCCCTTTTATACCACAATCACTGTAAGAACCAGCTCCTCCTTCTCTGTGTACCTAAGGACTTGGGGCCCCTTGTGAACATCTGTCCCTACCCATCCTGACATTCCCCCAGGAACTGGGCTATATGCCTTCTTTCTTTCCTTTCTTTCTCTCTTTCTCTCTCTCTCTCTCTCTCTCTCTCTCTCTCTCTCTCTCTCTCTCTCTCTCTCTCTCTCTCTCTCTGAAACAGGGGTTTCTCTGTGTAAATGCTCTGGCTGTCCTGGAACTCGCTCTGTAGACCAGGCTGGCCTCGAACTCAGAGAGATCTGCCTGTCTCTGCCTCCCAAGTGCTAGGATTAAAGGCGTGTGCCACCACCACCCTGTGCCTTCTTATTTCTTGTTTTACCCACCTCAGTCTCAATCTGAAAGTGGTACTTAATCATCAGGGAGGGCTAGTTGTGCACCCAGAAATATAATTCCTTCTGAAGACACCCTCCACTCTTTAATTACTAGCTATACTGGCTGGTTTTATGTGTCAACTTGACACAAGGTAGAGACATCAGGGAGGAAGGAGCCTCAGTTGAGTAAATGCCTCCATGAGATCCAGCTGTAAGGNATTTTCTCAATTAGTGAACAATGAGGGAGGGCCTAGCCCATGGTAGGNGGTGCCATCCCTGGGCTGGATGTCCTGGGTTTTATAAGAAAGCAGGCTGAGCAAATCATTTGGAGCAAGTCAGTAAGCAGCNCNCCTCCGTGGCCTCTGCATCAGCTCCTGCCTCCAGGTTCCTGCCCTGTTTGAGTTCCTGTCCTGACTTCCTTCAATGATGAATAGTGACATAATAAGCCAAATAAACCCTTTCTTCCCCAACTTCCTTTTTGGTCTTNGTGTTTCATTATAGCAATAGAAACCCTAAGACACTNGCTCTCAAAATAACGATGTTTAATGGCAATCCCACTCAATGACAGAGATAGCTCCTGTGTTCCTCTCTGAGAATCATGTACTAACCCTGGAGTTATGTTTACTTGTCATGTGTGACATTTTGTGTTAATATCACCATGTTGATTCTGGAGTCCTGTGACCATATAGTACAGAAGACACTTCACAAGTGGGATTAAGAGCCTTGTGACGAGATGATATTTAGGATTCTCTAGGTGGTCTGGTACCATCTAGGGTCTCCTAATGGAGAGACAAGAGAAGCAGAGCAGAGTCAGAGGTTAATGTGATAATGGAAATGAAGGGAATCAGATATCCTACCCTGAGAAACACACATGGTCACTAGAAGCTGGAAAAGGCAAGAGTTCTCTGCTGACAGATATAGAGGATACGGGACTCCTGAACCCAGAGCTGTGAGATTCATACATGTTGTTTTCANCCAATAAGCTTCTAGTACTAGAAGCCAGAGGAAGCCTATGTAACCTGNATCAGTGATTGTCCCCTCTGATGCTCGGGTGTCCTGACTCTTCGACCCTTCCAGTTGGCCTCTGTTCAGTCTNTGACTCCCTTGCCTTCTGGCAATGCCCTAAGAACACCCCTGCCTGAGGATGTCCCCAGGTCAGAGCATCTTTTATTTTAATTTTGAATCACAGCACCCTGCACACTCCCAGTGTTTGCTAATTATATTATTCTCTTTACTCGACAAGCTTTAATACTGTTACAATCTGTTCTGTAACCAGATTTTGTATAATGATTATCACTTGCTGTAATCCATTTACATCAGCTCCTTCTGACCACAGACGTCCATTGTAGAGCTTCCATTATGGAGCACTTCAAGTTGGTATTTCTTGGAACTGTCTGCTAATATCCTTTGAGGGTTATCTACCCCCCACAGAAAGATATTTGTGCCTGTGCCATGTTCTTGTGTTCTGTCTACAATTGAGACAATCTCTATGTATCTGGGATTTGAGTGATATTTTAGCAGGGTGTAATAGTTCCCTGTCTCTCTTTTTCTTCCACTAGATCTGCCTGTAACTATCATTCCCTCATACTTTGTTCCTTGAAGATAACCCAAAGCCAGCTCCTTCTGCTCTTGATAGGTACCCTTCCCCATCTTATGTCCACAGATGTCCTTTGTTTGTCCTTCAAGTTCAGTAGGTTGAAGAGGATGAGTATCTGAGTGTACTGTGTCCGGTAGCTTATTTTCCTGGAATTCAGTGCATAGCTCTTCCCTCCCTGTACAGTGTGTTTCTAAATGCTAAGTATATTTTAAACACNTGAGGCCAACTGAGGACTCTACTCAGAGTTCCAAAGACCTGTTGGGACAGTGTTCTCCACTCTCAGATGCCTAGACCGGTGTATGCATCTGCCATGTGATCAGAACCATCTGCCTAGTCAGTAACTCCATTTCCAGCCATCTCTTTGGATTCAATGTGATTACTCTGCAATATTGGGATGATGCCTGGGCCCTCGGGAGCCTGAGTTGTAAAATCTCTCTAGCTCAGTATGTGGAGATAAGCATACTTATCTGGTCTCTCNGAGCTCCTTTTATTGAACCTTGTGTTCATTAAGCTAAACAGTGCTTCTAGCCCTGATGGCTAGTTTCCTTCTGGCCTGGGGTTAGGTTTTGCTGGCAGTCAGGCTCTCTNTCTTTGGAGTCCTTTCTCTCTCACTTGGTACAGTACCCATAGTCACACTGCTGTACAGCTGCCAGCGTTGTCCATCCCCATTAACACTGACTCCTTAGCCCCAGTCCCTGACCTCCACCCTGCACCCTGCATGTCTCTATGGAGCCAAGGACTCTGGGGACCTCATATAAATAGAGTACCACAGGACCTGTCCTTTTCTGAGTGGCTTATTTCTCAGTACAACATCCATCTCTGTGGTAGCATGTGGCAGACTTCCTCCCTGCTGAGGCTGGGTAGTGTTCCCTCTCATGGCTTGTTCCTTATTGTGCATAGACACTGGTACTCTCTCACCTCTTGGCTGTTATGTAGCCATTTTTATTGCTTCTCTTCATTGTGTATATGACCACACTGCCTTTCCGGAACCCCAGAGGTAAGAAGGGCTATGTGTGCCAAGCTCTGGACCTGCCCTTCTTTTTAGATCTTATGAAACATCCTTGCCTGAGGTATCCAGGGCATCCAGATGTGCATACCCTAGGGCCCCATGCCCCTTCTATGGGGACAGTCTGAGGGGAATGACCTTACTAAGAGGTTCTGATATCTCCCCAACTAGACAACAATGCAAGTCAGGGCCGCCAGTTGCTGACACCCATCCAGCACCAGGGAACTGTGAAGAATTCTCAGGATTTATGGTTGTTCCAGTTTAGCCTAAAATGGTAGCCAGGATGAAGGACCCAAACCTTCAAGGTTATTTTTCTGTCGAGAAGGGCATCTGCATTGTACACTGCTCTGACTTGGGATTTCTCCTGTAGACTTGGGTGACATCTTAGCTGGGTATAGTAGTTCTTGACTCCCTTTCCTTTTCCTCAGTACTTGATCTCCCTGGGATTGTCATCTCTTGTTCTTAGTACCCTGCTTCTAACACTGTTTTGTGGATATCTGTGATGCTGGTGTGCTCTGTCCTGACTAGGGTCTCAGGAAATGGATTCTGTCCTTTTCTACATTGGTTTGTCTACCCTGGGTCTGGGAGGCTGCCCTCCCATGTGGTTGTTACATCACCTGCCCCTGTATACTTTACCCACAGTGGGCAACTCCAGTTGGCTTTGAGCTTCACATTCCTCACTCTAAGGCCACTTGAAATGTCATCNGTAGCCTGATATTCTTAAAAGGGGGTCATTTATTCCTTGGTTTCTATGGCATTCATCCTACAGAGCCTCAGGGCTCNAGACTGTCCAAGCCTGGCACATAGTACCCATCTTCCCTTCTTTGCCTCATTCCATACCAGGCTCCCTGACAACTGGACACTCTCCCCTGTGCCCAGGTGCCAAGGAATGTGGGTCTGCTACTCTTCCCACACAAGAAACAGCACTGGACTCTGGAACCAAAGGTAATGGCTATGCTTAAAATATACCTGCTCTGATCCATGTGGTTTAGCAACAAGTAGAGTAAGTCCTGCCTACCTGCCTCAGATTCCCAACTATCACCAAGAGGGTTCTTCACATAGATCAGCTCTAAGTCATGCCAGGTGAGATGTTGGACTCACTCTCCTGTCTGTTATCAGACTCCAGTTGGGGAGTTTGAATGAAGACATGAAGACCCACNATTCTCTGAGAAAAATAAGCACAGGGCATCTACTACAGAGGTGCCACACATGCTGGAACAAGCAGCTAGGTCTCTGTCCCCCTGTGCTCTGCAGATATGGCATCTGAGCAGCCCACATGTGGCTTACTGCCATTGCTCAGCAATGCAAATGCGTTCTCTCTGAACATGGAGCCCCGCATCCCAACACTCTTGCAGCCCCCTACCCTTGCTCCTGGGTGGCTGTAAGTGCCTTAAGTCCTTCCAGCACTTTCTCTTCACTGTAGCCTGGGTTACGCTGTGNCCTGATGTCTCTTAATTTGATCCCCACACGTCACTGTGGATCATCCCACAACATGCCCTGGGGGAGTTTCATGGTCCTTTCTTGGGTCNGTGGGAAGGGTGAAGGGGCTTCCACCTGCAGGGGCACTTGGTGGATACAAATGCCTCGTTCCTCTAAGGCCAGCATGAGCTGTGATGAAGTGTAGTCAGGGGATGCTCACATGAATATATGCTCAGANACTGAGGGCTGGTTTTATGAGGACTTGGAGCTGGGACAGATAATTGGAAGAGCCAGCAAGGCAATCTTTTTTTTAACACAAAGACAATTTTATTCGAATTTAAAGGGAAAACTGCAGGGCAGGCAAGCTGTAAAAATCCCCAACTGTTGTTAGAGAAAGAAAATGGAGGAGAGAAGGAAAAGTCATGCCATTTAAGCTGGCATAGGATTCAGACACATGGCTGACAAGCAATGTGGTGAGATTTTAGTGAAAGAGTAAGAAAGCCCAAAATATTGGGGGGATAGCCCAAAGTGATAAGGAAAGCATGCTTAGAAGGAAGGAAGGAAGGAAGGAAGGAAGGAAGGAAGGAAGGAAGGAAGGAAGGAAGGAAGGAAGGAAGGAAGGAAAAAGAAAGAAAGAATCACACTTTTCTGGATAATCTAGAATAGCAGGCTAATTTATGGCCCCACAAGGCTGCTGTCCCGAGCTTCTGTGGTAGCTNGGGGCAGGATACTGGGGAGAAACAGTACAGGATCTCAGTAAAGAACTAATTATTCCACCTATCTCTTTAGCATGGCTTAAGGTGACTCATCTTCATAGGGGTGGTCCCTTAACAGTCATTTCTCAAGCACAGTGGTGGCTCCATGAAGCAGGTCACAAACTGTGCCTTGGTTTCCCACAGCGGCCCAGTCCACTGGCCCTGATGGCTTCTCTCTACCAGAGGCAGATGGTGCAGCCATGCCTCCACAAAGGGCTCCATCCCGAGTTGTGGTCTTGCTTTGCCAGGGTACATGGAGGCCCAGCAAGGCCAAGGATGGATGGTCCATCCAATGGTGAAGGAATTCAAGGAAAGCAGAGTAGTGAAGCCCTATTTGTGAGGTCTGTGATGTAAGTTTGTGGTGGACCAGGAGACCCTGGAGCTGTGGCAGCTGTTCAGGACTAGTGTNTACCAGAGAGACTCCTGTACCTAGCCAGATGTCAGATGGCCAGACTTCCCAGCATAGACACCTGTCTGCTGTGACCCACCTGTTACCTGGCTGAGTCACCTGCAGCCTCAGCTGTGAAATGGATGGGCTGGGCTAGAAAAACCCTGTCATGTNGCTGCAGAGGTATCTNTGAATCAGCTAATCCTCCTGTCAAATCCCTNCTCTGCTCCTTATTGCTTCAGTTTTAGTGGGGGAAGCCACTTCATCCCTCAGCTCCTCAGTTTCCCCACTGTGCACTACTCAGGTTGTTACGGTTTTTGTTTTGTTTGGTTTAATGNGAAGNGGAGTGTATAGATGTACGTGTCTGTTCATGTGAGTGTAGGCTTATGTGTGTTGTGCACCTGTCTGTGGGGGCTGGAAGTCAACTTTAGTGTCTTCCTCGGTCACTGTCTACCTTGGTTTTGTTTGCTTGTTTGTTTTTGTATTTTGNGACAAGGTCTCTTGGTGGGGTCTGGGGCGCACAAATTGGGTGAAGCTAACTGGTGAGCAACTTTCAGGAATTTGCCTGTGTCTGCTTCCNTAGCTCTCTGATTTTAAGTGTGTGCTATCACCGTGTCTGACTTTTTTTTTTAATGTATGTGCTGGGAATTGAACACAAGTCCTCATGCTTGTGTGACAAAGACTTTAATCACTCTGAGACACCTCCCCATCTTCTGCTCAGGTTGTGAGGTGACACTGTGCAGGTCCCCGGGTACCTGGCACAGACAAATACCCTGTGTCTGGAGTTGCCACACCCAAGATTCAGTGCACTAGCACTCAGCCATCAGTAACTGCCCTTTGTGGGCTGAACCCTGACAGCTTTGGGATAGGATTGGAGGGTGAGAACCCTAAGCATCTTCAGGAAGGAGAGTGAGCACACACTTACCATTTCCCATCTGACCAGTGGACTCACTTCACTTGGTCAGGACCTGAGGTAGGGGTTAGAAGATGGGTGGGGATCTGGGCTTCCTGCCACCCTGAGTAATAGATCATGGTTCCCAGGACACACAGGAGTACCCTGTGATGTGGGTACATGCCCAGCAGAGATGTCTATCTCATTTCTCCACCAAACTTCCTCTAGAGGTGAGCTGCCAAGGCCACATGAGCCGTCACCTACGCTACCCTTCCTGCATCCCCTCCCTTTGGCACAGTGGCCTGTTAGCACCGTTACTATTACTTCTGGTAGGAGGGGCGTAGGACAGCTGTATACTGGAACTGCGTCCTCCTTGAGGCATCCAGGTTGGGATAAGAGCCTGGGGCCGACCTTGGTGCACCGGGAGCCAAGACGACGCCCTCCCCACCCCGGACCATTCCATTGTGCTGCGCGTTGAGGGTGAGGAACGCGGTGGTTGCGCCCGGCGCCGCCCCCGCCACAGCCACCCGCGCCAAGCGCTCCCGCAGGATGGCGCGGGCCAAGCTGCCGCGCTCGCCGTCCGAGGGCAAAGCGGGTCCGGGGGACACCCCAGCCGGCGCTGCAGCCCCCGAGGAGCCGCACGGGCTCAGCCCTCTGCTGCCGGCCCGTGGCGGGGGCTCCGTAGGCAGCGACGTGGGCCAGAGGTAGGGACGCTTGCGGGGGACCAGGACCCCGCGGGAGGGGCTTCGCATCGCTTGCATTTTGTCTAGCACGGGCTCTGCTCCCCCACTCCTGGCGTTGCCTGTAGCCTGGGAAGAGGGCACCCTGGCGCCCACCACCCCTTGTCTGCAGCCTGATCTGGGGATACTTAGACCCTGGCCCCTTGCTTAGAGGCTGAACCTAGGGCCCTGCAAGTATGACCTGGGCTCTGGGTCAGGTGGCCCTGGCCCACACTGCTCCAGGAAGCCCCACTCGGGTGGGTTCAGCGAGGGACACTATGGAGAGGTAAGCACTTGAGAGGTGAGCAGCTGAGGCCCAGGCAAGCTACATAANTGGGGGCTCAGTAAAGGCATGAGCAGGCTGTGAGCACCAGCATGGTTGGGCAGCCAGGATGCAGGAGGCTTTTGCAGAAGGGAGCCCACCNTTTTCATCCGCCTGCAAGCTCCAGGCAGGATGTGGCACCCCATTTCATGGATNAGGACACTGAGGTCTCTGCAGCAATGAATCCCTAGCTGTCACCTGCCTGTGCCAAGAACCCTGCTGGCTGCTGCGGAGAGAATGAAATGAATCAGACCTGGCCTGGTGTGGGCACATCGTGGGCTCGAAGCCTGGTAGCGGTTGGGGCAGGACTGGATGGGACCAGACCAGACAACTTCCTGAACACTGCCTCTTAAGGATGAACAAGAGTTGGCAGGGCCTTCTGGACAGAGGGACGGTGAAAATCCTGGGTGGGGTGCCGGTGCTGGGTCACGCCTGATGGGTTGGCAGTGGCTGGTCCCAACAGATGGCTGGACTAAGGTGATCAGAGCACCCCCCTTCTTTCCTTGCCTCCCCCATTTGCACCAGTTTCCTGCTTCTCACATGGGAAGGCTGATGCCACCCTGTTCCCATTTGCCAGAAGTGGCTCTTGAGGGGCCTCCCACAACTGATGGGCAGCTCAGGGCAAGAGGATACTTAGTGTTGCTCAAGGCCCTAGGGACCCTTCTTGGCCTCTCCCTTCTCTTAGTGGACACTGTGGGTCATTAATCCCGGAAGCCCCCTTCCCAGCCTACCTGGCCCCATGAGAGGTGAGCTGCAGGGATGGCAATTCTGCCCAGGCTGCGTCTTAGCCCAGAGTGCAACACTTCTGTGACCACCTCTTCCAGGAAGCCCTTCCCCATTTGCGCTACTGCATGTGGCTGCCCTTGACCCTGTAGCCCACAAGCTAAGCTGCTGGCCCTTTAACAAGGATGGCTTCTCTCCCTGACTTGCAGGGTCTTTGCCAGTTTCCTTCTGCAGAGCAGAGAGAAGGGAGCTGTCTACCCAGCTGGGCCCAAGTGGCACCTGGGCCGCTAGCTGGCATCTCAACACCTGCTGTGATGAGCAGTTGGGAGCCAAGGCAGATCCCAGCTGAGGAGGATGGGGCAGAGTGACATATTAGGAATTGGGTTTACTGAAGTTTCCAGGCAAGATCATGGGCCGTGACTTGCCCTTGTCCCTGTCCTATGTCTGGGCTGCTGTCCAGGAAGTTAGAGCCTAGTACCTCTCCACCACTGGGAAGGCAGGGAGGCAGAGAGAGGAGAAAAGTATCTTCATGGCCCCCATGCATGTCCACAATGGTAATGTGACCCTGCCCACATAATACCTGAAGCAGTGCACTTTCTCATAGATACAGCAGGCCTGGTGTCTGTCCTTCTTCCTCTGTCTCTCACTGAGGTTTAGAATGGTTAGGAAATGTGAGCTGGGGAGAGGGGGTTCTATTCCAAAGCTTTGGAACCCAGAAAGGGCTTAGGTCATTAGTGAACCTCTCAATGGGTCAGGCCTGCTGGGACCCTTTCTACACCCTTGGATTCACTTGACTTGAGGCCTCCATTGAGGCCCTCCCACCTGTCCCCTCTGTGGACTCCCCCTCAGCCCCATCTGCTTCCTCAGGAACTGGTTGAGGTAGTGAGGGATGTAAGGAGGGGCATGCCCAAGGAGAAGTAGCTGGAAGGCCAGGGGATGGGGCAGAGCCTCTGCACAGGCAGGTCAGAGGCCACACCTGAGCTGTGCCCATGGGGCCAGGATTGCAGGACAACTGGAGGGGACAGAGGCAGAGATGGTCCTAGAAATTGTCCCTAGTGGCATATGTTTGGAGTCTCTCGAGGCGCNAAGTGACAGGTCACTAGTGTATTTCATAATAGGTAGCAGGACCAAGAGAGCAGTTGTCCTGGTGTGCTGTGATGGTTGTGTTGTGGGTAGAAGGCTAGAAAAAGACCTAGAAGGTGGGCCCAGAGAAAAGAGTTTTGGAAACCTGGGCCTGTGGGGTCTCCATGTCCCAGGAAGAGGAAGGGGTTTGAGGTTCCCACAGACACTGCCATGTGGAGTTTCAGGGCCCAGAATCATCTGTCCTTTGACATCCCTGGGGTCTTAATGTAAAGGTGTAGAGGTGGGGAGAGGCAAAGGTGCTGGAATGGAGTTGGGGCAGGGCCTGATGGATGGCACAGAGGCTTGGCTTGGTCAAGGCCTGTTTTCCATCCCTGAGGCTCCAGAGAATAGCCGTTTGTATTGCCGCATCCCCCCAAGGTCTTCACTGGGACCACCCCTTTGAGCCTACACCATAGAGAAGCTCTCGGTCCACTGAGGGCAGACACCAGGAGAAGGGACCTCCCATCAGAGCATAGCCCAGGAGTAGAGGCTGGGGCAAGGGTACCAGGAATCCCCCTTCCCAGTGACACCCCGGCCTGCTTCTATGTTGGCCAGTCTAGGATCAACTGTCCACTTTACTTCTGAGCTGAGCTTGCCCCATACCTATCACAACTACCCCAAAGCCACTTGTTCTGAGGACTAAGGCCCCTACCTTATGGCTTTGTGACCTACCCCCAGGACATTCCAGACCCTGTGTCTTCAACCTTCTTCCCAGCCAACACATGTCTGCCTCAAACCTGCACTCTAAGACTCCATCTTGACACCTCCTGACACCATCTACTTTCCTTACTATTCACTACCTCAGTAGGGACATGGCTTCACACTCTGTGACATCAAGTCTCTCAATAGCCAGCCAGACTCTGGGTCCACTCCATTCCCAGGCTCCATCCCTGACCATCATATGTCAGTGACCACCCCCTCAAAGGCTGAAGCCTTCACAAGGCAGCTTCTCAGGCTCAAACATTGCCTTGATGTTCTCCCGAGAAGTCCCCAGCCTGTCAGTCCAGCTGCGGGGAGCAGAATCTCTCCCCGTCCCAGCTTCATTCGCCCTAGTGTTCTTGGGCTCAGGAGGTGGTCCCTTGATTCTTCCTTGCTGGGATGTCCTTGTCCTCCATGTCCAGAACCTCATGGGCTCCACAACCCTTCAGGATTATTGACCCTCCCCTGCCCCACCAAGTGGCTCTACTGAATGGCCTTCATACAGCACCCCCAACCCTTTCTAGGCCCCCAGGTGCTTCACTCTGACAGTTGGACACACCCCAGCTTTACACACTGCCCCCCAAGACCCCTCTGGGGCTCACCTCAGTTGATACCCTATTGCTTCTGCAGTTATCGGTTTGTTCCACGCTCTCCCCTCCCTGGTATGCCGATCTGGACAATGGTTTGTCCTCTTGGCGTATACATGGATACCAGGCTCAGATATGGGGTGTACTCCTTCCCGGTCCCTCTGATGGACACAGGTTTTTTTTTTTAAGTGTGTTGAGTTTGTGGAGGTTGTCACAGACTGGGGGGTGGAAAGCATATAACTTGATAACAAATTCTCATGGATTTGGGAGCTGGATGTGGGCGGGCTGCTCCAAGGCCTCTCCCACACCAGGCCATCCTCCTCAAGTAATCACACCATTTTCCCTCTCTGTCTCTCTCTGTGGTTTGAGTCTTGAACTCTTCCTACCAGTTTCCTAGCCAGTCTGCATGGGGTCTACCAATAGGACCTCATTTCAACTTAATTTCTGCAACTTTTTCCTAATATANTTAAGTTATACCCTGAGCTACCAGGGGTTATGGCTATAGCCTGTGAATCTGGGGATACAACCCAGTGAAGAATAAGTAGGCTCCTTGTTTGCTTATAGGAACTCCCTGACATGAAATTAATTATCTGAATGCCCAAAAGCATCCCCTGAGATTCAGGGTTCATGGGGTGCAGAGAGAAGTGGACCCCCCAAATACACTGACCTCCCATCAGCCAAGAGGACTCCTAAGAAGGTGCCTAGCTGAACTTGACCCTTTATGGTTCCAGTCAGATATGCCTGTGTCTACCCAAAGGCTCCTATGAGGAGCTCTAGGCTCTGAAGAAAGCAACGGGCTATGGGTACAGAGAGGAATCCAGATGTAGCCCTCATTTATCCTGTGTCCAAGCTCCTTAGGGCTGGCATGCTGATAAGGGAGGCATAGTGGCACCTAGGTCACTAGTTGCTGCCATAGATACTGCCAAGCCACCTTGGGTTTGGATGTTCCAGGTGAACCTGCCTTCATTCCCACCACTCCCTGCCCTCTGCAACTCCCCAGGCAAGTAGCTCAGGTGACCAACCTCGTATTCCCTGGCATCAGTCCTTGGCAGGGTTTGCATCAGCCAATGATGCTCTACCCCTTACACACAAGCCATTGTCCTTTAAGGGGAAGATCTGAACCAAGGAACACTGCAGAGGTGGGAATTGCCCAGAGAGTGGGGATGTAGCCTCTTCAGAAGACAGTCGAGTCACCTTGTCCCAGCCTCAGGCACTCCATGCATGCAACATGGCTCAGGAGTCCAGATGGTGCCCATGCAGACAGGAGTTGTGACCTAGGGAGCAGATCTGGGTTGTAAGCATCAGGTCTGGCCCTCCATGCTAGGTACCCCACGATCATATTCCCATTGTAGGAAGCCACAACTCTGCCAGGCTCTTCAGACCCTTATCTTAGATCTTAGGGCAGAGCTGGGGTGAGAAAGGGAATTGTAGCTACACAGTCAGAGAATCTGGAAGCTCCCAGGAACCCCCAAACTTCTCNCCCAATTAAACCTGTGCTCCCTGTACTGTGCAGAGCTGCCCACTGCCATATCAGTGGGGACCTTGACTCTGCCAAGAGTATATCCATCCTCCACCTTGTCCACCCAAGGACAAAGAGGAGCCACATATTGGAAAGTGAAGAAGGATCCTGGCCGCACAGAGCTCCCAACACAGGTTGTACAGGATGCTGCCTGAGGTCTGCAGTGATCTTTGCTGTATCTTCGTTTTCTCACCTGGAAAATGGTTGCTTTGAAAATTGAGAGGGGCCCCACTGAAGTCCTTGGTTGGAGGGACTGGCCCTGAACAGTATGCAGTCAGCACCCAACACAAGCTGGTCCTCCAGAGCTGCTGACCCCTGTCATTCTGACCCTGAGCCCCTTCTCCATGGCAGGATAGTCTAGGGAAACTCAAGGTCAGGCTGTCTAAAGCTGGCCAAGTGGAGGAGTGCACCTCAGTCACCCGAGAAACACCAGCTCCCAGTCCCGGCCTGCTTAACTACAGGAAACCAAGAGACAGGCCATCCAAGGTTTCCTGTGCCCAACTGTGACCCTGTATAGGGACTAAGCTGCCTTCAGCTTCCTCGGTTACAGTGCCACTGGAAGGGCCACTGCTGGACACAGGGTCACATAGAGGCCTGAGATAGGCTTAACACTGAATGAGAGAGAGGCAGATCTTTGTCTCTTGGCTAAAGGTAGGGCCTGTTGTCATGTGGTTGTCACTCTGGCCAGAGTGCAGAGCCTGCATGTGCCAGCACCTGTGGACTCGGCTGCTTTCTCCAGTTCCAAGGGATAGGCCTGGCTTCTACTGCCTTGCATGCTAGGCTGCCTGCCCTGACACTACCTGTCATGCCTGGGGCTCCATAGGTCACAGGGATGGGTACTTCTGGCATATCCCTTTGTTCTGGAATACTGCCTGGAGTCCTAATGTGGTCCTGGGGGATCAACCACCTTCTCTGTTGATGTGTCACTCTGTCTCCAGGCTTCATGTGGAAGATTTCAGCCTGGACTCTTCCCTCTCTCAGTAAGTGCTTCACAGGGGAGGGACTGTCTCAGGACAGATACATCCCCATACCCCTGAGAACCAGGCCCCATGGGGAAGGCGACGCTTGCCCAGTACCAAAGGCCAACAACCAGGCAGAAACATGACAGTGTTGGTCAGCACTTTCCAGGACCAGCAGGTGCTTCTGGTCCTGAGGGCTGGGGCTGGAGACACATGATTAATGGTCCCCTTGGGAAGAATCTGCAGACAGGAAATGGGCTCCCCAGAGGTGAATACCTGTCTGAGTTAATTTTCTATTGCTGTGATAAGACACCATGACCAAGGCAACTTATAGAAGAAAGAGTTGACTGAGGCTCACAGTTTCAGAGGGTGAGATCATGACCATCATAGTGGGGAGCATAGCAGCAGGCAGGCAGGCATGGTGCTGAAGCAGTAGCTGGGAGCTTACCTCTGATCCATAAGCATGAAGCAGAGAAAGCCAACTAGGAGTGGTGTGAGCTTTTGAAACTTCAAAGCCCACCCCCAGTGACAGACCTCCTCCAACAAGGCCACACCTCCTAATCCTTCCCAAACTGTTCCACCAAGTGGGACAAAGCATTCAAGTATGTGAGCCTATGGGGGCCACTCACAATGCCCCAGACCAGTGGTGTCCAGATCTTCAGCAGTAGCCAGATGGCAGGGCATAGGCCTGCCACAGTGCCTGTATGGGCACAGTGTTCATGTAACCCCAGAGCCTACACCCTCAGCTCCTCTCTGCTTCCCATGTGGGTTAAAGTCTACAAGGGCCAAGGGCTCTGCTGGGTGCCTGTCTGTCTTTAGCTTGGAGTTANGTCAAGTGACAAGGGCTTTTGAGAGTGGCACAGGCAGAGCCGCTCAAGGAAGTCTGTTAACAGCACGCTCCTGGCACCCACCATTGTCAATGTGGTCTCCAAGTGGGGCCTTGTCTGTCATTCCCATTGATTAATGGCAAGGATTGATAACCACTGTTTGCTTGGTGTTTCCAGCTGCTGGCCATTTGGGGTGCTTCCCTGCTACTGTGGTTCAACCTATTCTGACCCCACAGCTGTAAGCTGGGTAGCAGGGGCCCCAGCCTATACCTCCACCTCCTAGCTTAGGGCCTTGTGGTGCAGTAGATAACAGACATGGGACAGAGGTACCCACCTCACACAGCACTCTCCTCCTCCCCAGGTACCTGAGGAGCTGGGCCTCAGACCTGGCAGTGGTGCGGGAGTAAGAACCTGTCTGTGACTGCCCAAGGGCTGAGGCTGTGTCCATGTTGCCCCAAAGCCATCACTAATCAGAGTAGATGTCCTAGGTTCCACAGAGAGCCCCTAGGTCCCAAGAAAGCTCCCTTGCCAGGGGAGTTTGAGAAGCCAGTGCCCATTTTCCNAGGCCACATTGGGTCCCTTCTCTCAGTTTCCCAGGTGGAGTTTAAGGACCCATACCTGGCCAGCCTAACTCTGCCACCTGTCCCCAGGCTCTGTGGGGCTGAGGCCTGGAGCATTGTAAGTGGGGCCTTCCTGGGGAGCTCATCTAGGACAGCAGTGAGAAGCTAGGAGAGCTGTGAGCCTCACCTGGTCCTTCAAAAGGAATCCAGAGCCACATGAGGGTGCCACAAATGGAGTTCTACTAGCTCTCCTGAGGATTACAAAGGCTTGGGGTTGGGGGCATCAGATCTCGTCCCACTTGGCTGGCCTCTGCACATGCAGGGAGGAGCAGGTTTGAGCTGCCCCTGGCGGCCTGCTCTGGGTCCTTCTTACCCACTCACCCAAGAAGCCAGTACCATGACTGTACCCTCTAGCTCCTCAGTGAGGTGGGGCATGTGTTTTACTCTGGCTGAAACTGGTGGTTGGGTCTGTGCACTATCTGGTGTCTGTGGGCATGGCTGGTGTGTATGTAGCCAGGCTGTGAGTTTGCATTGTGATACACTGAACATTCTAGCCCTGAGATGGCTTTCTGACTGCATTAACTTTGACCCCCATGCCAACATCATGAGGTCCTGGGCCCCATCCCATTATCTCTCACTGTATCCTCTCTGAGCTCATTCCCAAGGGACATAGTGGGACACATCTTAACTTCACCATTGAGAAAGCACTTACATCTTCTGGGTACTGTGTGATACTATGGGACTGTTTGTTCCATCATTGTTCCCATTCCCAGTAAGGAAGCTAAGCTAAGGGCAGGCAAGAGGCAGAGCCTGAATCTGTCTGGCTTCCCAATGGGCCAATACAGTTTCTATTACTCCCAGGAGCTTCATATAGACCCAAGGGTGCCTGTGAGCAGGAGCTATAAGAGGTGTACATCATTCACAAACTCCCTATGCTCCTACAGGACTGTGCCTGTGTCTTCGTCTTCCTTAGGGCAGATCACGCATGCTGTCTTAAACACAGATTGGAGTAAAATGGATAGTTTTAATCCCTGTTTTGTGTGGTGCTAGAGGAAGTGAGTGGCCACAGTTTATTAAAAATTTAAAAGTAAAGGAAGACTCATTGATTTCTCTGGCATTGTAGAGCTCTGATTTCAAGGGAGCCAAGCAGGCCTTATGGCTGCTCCAGGAGAACACCTTCAGCCATGAGTGGGCACTGCCTGCAAAACACCTGGGGCCATCAAATGGGTGTTGGCAGCCTAATGGGCAGCCCTGTGGGAGGTGGCTGTGTTCTGCTCATGGGGTGTCATTAGTCAGGGTCACACTGGTTCAGGGAGTATGTCATTAGTCAGGTCAGCTTTCCAGAGCTGGGGGAGGATACCAGCAGGGGGCAGGGCTGAGTGTCACAGGTTCGTGGTTATTCACTGAGCAGCACAGTGGCCATGGTGGCTTCTTGGTCTTCACAGGTGGCTGAGTTTTCTGATCTCAAGATGCTCCTGGGAAGAGGACAAAAAGGGTCCTTTAGGGTCCAGGACCCTGGAGAGTGGAGCTGGGAATGGTCATGGGCATGGGGTGGAGGACTGGGTGCTCAGGGGACCTGGGGGCAGTGATCAGACACAGTTGGAAGCAGCAGGGATGTCCAACAGGAATGTCCCACGAGAATGTCTAATGAGATGGGGCAGCAGGGTGCAGGGTGGGGTCCCTGGGAGGACTCGGAGCCTGTGATTGGAGCTCTAGCTGCAAGAAGAGCACACAAATACTTCTCCAGTGTGTCCTGGAGCATCAGGGGAGGAGGCATCGGTGGCTCTGCAATGGATAATTCTGCCCAAGGGGAGTGTGATAGTCCATAGACCGGCTGAGTAACAGAGGAGGAGTTTATGCAGCTCAGGGTCAGATGTCAAGGGCTTATATCTGGTAATAATCATTTTGCAGGCAGAGGTCTGAGGTGGTCCCAGGCATCCTACATGGCAGGAGCTAGAGCACACATGTGTCTGACTCTTATGTTTCCCCTTGCCACCAAGACTGACTGTGACTGTGGGTTCTTCCCTAGTGATCTTACCTAATCCTAACCCCCCATCAGTACACACACACACACACACACACACCCCACACATCAGCTATATTTAATTCCTATCTTCTTCCTGCCTCTTAGGGATTAGACTCTTAACACATGGCACCTTATGGACATTTCCTCATGTCTATACTGATATAAAATAGCAGATGGCAGTGAATAGCCAGCCTAGCCACTGGGGGCACATCCATGGCAGGTGGAATTTAGTACCTTGATCTGGCAGGTTGCAGAAGCCTCCTGTCACCATCCCTGAGGCCCCTATGTTTAGGGGTGGCATGCGAGTAGAGCCAAAGATAGGGGAGGGGAACCACAGTGAATCCGAAAGCCTGTGGTCTGTGCTCTAAGGGAGCTGGAAAGAGACTGCCGCCTTGTTGCCTTGACAAAGGTCTTGGTCACCTGCCAAGGACCCTGTTTGGGGCGGNCAAAGCATGTGGGAAGATTGGGAAGCTCCTTCCTTGAGGCCTTTATTGTAGAGGAGGTGGATGGCCAGCAGAGTGATTCATGAGCTTCATACATGCTTTTAAGATACAGGTGGTCCCTCACGCCACCTGATAACTTCCCTGCCCCCCATCCCTGTGCAGCCTGTCCACATAGCCTCAGGCTCCTTCAAAGAGAGGTACACAACTGACTCTTCAGTCCCTCATGTACAGTGTCCTTTTCTGCCTGGGGCTCCTAGCATCCTTTAAAAACCCTGTGCTGCCATCCAGTAGGGTATAGTTTTGTACTGGGCATAGTGTGGTACACCAGGGCACTGTAGAGACACAGTGGGGATGTTATGGATAAAGTGGGGTGCAGAGGTGTGTTGTAGCATAGTGGGTGTGCTGAACGATGTGGGGCATGGAGCTGGTGTACAGTGTAATATGTGGGGCATAGTAGGTGCTGTATGCTGTCACAGCAGGGTGTATTGAGGTGCAGTGGGAATGTTGGGTAAAGTGAAGCTCAGAAGTACAGTGGGATATGCTAGGGTACACCAGCCATTAGCACTGGGTTGACCCCTACTTGCCTACAGGATGCTTGACTTGCTGTACAGGCCAGGGTGGACCCAGTCATGGCCCTGCACCAAGCCCCAATAGTGCGTTGGTCCAAGTGAGATGACCAGGCCCTTGGACCCTCAGGGAACTCTGTGACCAGCAGAGCCACTGTGACCCAGGCCACTCCCTCAGCCCATGGACTGGACACATGGCAAAGCTGCTGTGCACACAGTGGTCTGAACTCACCAGGCTTCAAGGATGGTGATTCAATTTTAAAATATATTTTTATTATCTTTATTATTTATTTGGCGTGTACTTGTTGGAGCACGCATGTACCACGGCAGGCATGTGAAAGCTGGTGGATAACTTGCATAGTCAGTTCTCCCCTTCCACCATGTGGGACCTAGGGATCCAACTCAGGTCGCTGGGCTTGGTGGCAAGTGCTGTCACCCACTAAGCCTGATAGTGACTATTTAAAACACTTTGGGGGCTGTTGGAATGGCCAGCCCCAGTCAGGCACTGACGTTCAACTCTCCAACTGTCTTGACAGAGTCAGTACCTGATCAGAGGGAAGGAGTGTTCAGAGCCCACCCACCCTGGACTTGGTGCCACCTTCCCCAGTAGACAGTAGCAGTGACATGGGAAAGGGTAGAAACAGGGATCTAAGCTGTTTGTCTCCTTTGCCCATAGAGAGGCAGCAGCCGTCTCTATACCCTGCAAGATCCTTCCAGGCAGCAAGACATGCCTGCAGGACACACTGTCCCTCTGCCCTTCTGAGTTGTGACCCTGTACATGGTCCCTGGTGCTGTGTCCTACCTCATTCCTTCCTGGGGGAGTTTCATTCTGTTTTTTTGGGGGGTGGTGCTGAAGTTGTGCTGGGAGGAGCCACATGTCCAGGAAGCCCTGTGTCCATCACAGTGAGCCATGGACCATTCAAGGGCACATGATTGNCCCAGTTCACCGAGGGAAATGCTGTAAGCTGACTACATCTGCTACAGGAGTCCAGGCTCCAAACTCAGACTCCCATCATCCTTCCCATGTCAGCACTGGCATCTTCATCTCCTCCTCCTGAATGGGATGGGGAGGGCATAGGATTATGTCTGAAGCTTGGGAACTGAGAACAGTGGCTTGTCTTCCCTTAGCCACAGAGTTATTCTCAGTGAACACATGGCTCTTTCTGGGTGTGGCAGTGGGGCATAAATGAGTAGTCAAGTGCTCATTCGCTATTTACTCTGGCTGATCTTAGGACTTCAGGGAATGTAATTGTGGCCACACCTCAGAGACTGACCTCTGTGTGCAGTGCCATGGGACCGGGAGGATGGAGGGCAGAGGACCGATGGTCAGGTCCACAGGATGACTTGAGGAGCAGCTCACGGATGACTACTTCCTGCTGGCCCTTCTGACCATCCCCAAGATTATATGAATATAGGCCTCAGAATACAAATGCCAAAAGCCACCAGATGTAATGACTGTCAGCTCCTGAATATTTCACTAAGAGGGCTTGAACACCCAATGCCCAAAGCTCTGTGGGTGCTGTGGCCCTGATCTCCTTGGGGCCTGGAGGGCTCGGGATGCTGAGCAGATGGTACACCAGTGGCCACAAGTGTAGCAAGGGGAAGCGATGGGAGGACCAATGGCTGCTTCAGACACAGACCTTGATGGGCCAAAGTAGGGACATTTGTCCCTCCCAAGTTCCTCTCTGCTCCTGTGGTTTGAAAGAACCCAGCTGGGCTTGGGGTTCTGGCTTTGGCTTGAGGCTCCAGCCCCCGCCTTGGGCCTGAGCCCCCTGACCCCAAGCCTCAGCCTCCTCTCCTCCCTCAGGGTCCAGGTGGAATTCTATGTCAATGAGAACACCTGCAAAGAGCGGCTCAAGCTGTTCTTCATCAAAAACCAAAGATCCAGTGAGTCAGGGGCCTGGAGTGATCTGGGTGGAGAGGGATGGGCAGGGTTGGGAGCCTGAGGAGATGTGCCAGCTATATGGGCAGAGGGCTAAGGTCATCTTGGCTTCCCATTTCTTGACCTGTGGAGTCGTGCCTCCCCCATACTGGACACTGGGTTGAACTGGGCTGGGCTGTCCACAGGAGCCAGCTGGGTCACCTCCAGCCCACATCCTAGGTATCCCCACCTCTACACTTCCCCTACTCTATCGAAACTTTAAGTCTGGCCACTCTGGACCTATCTGGAATGCAAGAAGAGGCTTGGAGGTTAGGCTGTGGCACCAAGTGTCCTAAATATGTTCCCATGAAGGAAGTACCCTCATGAAATCCCCTGCACCCCAAGCCCATGTACCCCAAACCCCTATATCCCAAGCCTCTGCACCAAGCCTCAGTGCCTCATCTATTCAGTGGTCAGAGGAGTATGGGTGTGTATGGTGAGACACATCTGTCCTCTTCATCTGGAGTGCAAGTGTGAGATGGAGGTCCATGTAGGGCCACTTCAGGAGGATGCTGTTGAGAGACCCCAGCAGAGTGGGTGGGCCTGCTTCTTGAAGCTCCTGCCCTGATGATACCCCTCCCCACAGGCCTGAGGATCCGGGTTTTCAACTTCTGCCTCAAGCTCCTCACCTGCCTGCTGTATATCGTCCGTGTCCTGCTTGACAAACCAGAAGAGGGCATCGGATGGTGGGTGACCTGTGGGGCTGGGACCAGGGTCTTAAAGCTGAGCCTTTCTGTTAAACCCCATTGGCATTATGGGCATCTATGTGGGGGACCTGTGACCAACACCTCACCAGACTCCCAAGAAGCCCTGTCACCAGAGCCTTNGGAGTCTTTTCTTCCCTTAGTGTGACCCCAACATAGAGTCATGCCCAGGCATCACTCAGTCATGCCTAGAATGGTGACTGGGTCAGCACGAAGAGAGGGGCCCCCAGTGTGGCGCTATAGGCAGCCACAGTGTATGTCCCAACCACCTTGAGGAAGAGGGGCCTGCTATCAAGTGTCCTTAGAGGAGCCCAGCAGATGAGGGTGGGAATTCTTCTCACGCCTTCTCAGTAGTCCTCCCACTGCCTGGCTGCTTTGAGACATCAGTGCTGTTTCCCAGTCCAGATCCTTGCAGGGTGCCATTGTCTTCCCTGAAAGCTGCTGCCTCTCAGTGCCTAGGGAGGCCTTGGCATGCTTCTGGTTCATCTCTGGGCTGGTTCAGAGGCCCTCAGTGCCAGGATAGTCTTGAATTGTGTCCTGTGGGTTCGGAAGCTGGGCTCTGGGCCACCTGCATGCTTGTCACTCCTACCTCCTACTCTGCCCCTTTTATTCTCTCAATTCTATTCTGAGGTGACACTCCTCCCCCAGCTCTGAGTTCCTGCATCGTCATTTNCCGGTTTCCCACATCCCTCTGAGGATGCTGTGCCTGACCCTTCACTTTGTTAGTTACTTCTGCTGGGAACATTTCTTTTGAACTCTGTTGGCCTCTCATTTGCATACCAGTGGGCTTGACAAGTGGGCTCAGATGCCACAGGACTCCTTAGCAGAGCCTGGGGTTTGAATACCACTACTGGGCCATCTGTGAACCTTGCCAACATTGAGTTACCTCTTTGGCTACTTGGAGAAGGCTCTTCCTAAACTGCTGGGATCCTAGAAATCCCCAGACAGGAGGCCAGACCCTGAAGCCTGTGTGCAAAGTTTTACTGAATTCCTTATTTTCATCTGTTGCCCACTTTCAGGAAAACTAGAATTCCCAAACCAGAAACCCTCAGGTGCTATTGAGAACAAAATTTTCATCACTGCACAGGTCAGAGGAGGGGAGAACCCTCCGTGGTTGTTTGAGGAGAAATAGAGGCTATAACTGACTCAAAACACTGCTTTCTGGGTCTGTTTCACCTTTCTCAACTCCCAAAGGCTTCAGGACTTCTGCTTCCACCTCCCTAGAGGACTCAAGTCTGATGTATTCATCACCATCACTAACAAGGATAATAGGCTGGAGGGTGGGTAGATGATGGATATTTGGGTGGTGGACGGGTGGATAATGGTACACTGGATGGGTAGGTGGTTGGATGGATAGATGCATGGGTAGTTGGATAGACAGAAGACAAGGTGCTGAGTACATGTTGGATAAGAGGATGTATTAATAGATGGATACATGAATTACAGATCAGGTGATGATGGATGCATGGACCAAAGATGAGATTATACATAGATAGACACATGGATGGATGTTGATGAGAGATGAATGGATAGATGTTGGATAGAAGGATGAGCAGAGGTGGATGGATGCATGGGTCACAGATCAGATAGTAATGGATAATAGATAGGTGGATGCATGGACCATAGATGAGGGAGGTAAAGGATGGATAGATGAGTAGTTGCTGATTAAAGATGAGTAAATGTTGGGTGAGAGGATGAGAGAGAGAGTGGGTGGATAACTCAGAGGCTTCTGTGGGTACTAAGTGCAACAACCCCAATAAAGCTCAGGTGAGAAGAGGAGAGGGTAGGAGCTGCCCCTTTCTGGGTTCTGTGAGCAGTGAGGTCCCTGTAGTAGCTGACCCTGGTGCTGGTTNTGGCCTGGGGCAGAGCTAGCATGTTAGCTGTACCATGTTACCTCTCNTCAGCTGGTTCCAAGGTGCCTGGATATACTTATCTCCAGGTGGCTTGGGGATGAGGGTCATTAATCCATCTCCTTGAGGTAAGAATGTTCTTTCTGACTCTCAAGAACTATCCAGGCAGCTCTGACCTCCTGAGGGCNCAAGTGTCCACACTGGGCCATCTGTGGTTGTGCAGGGCCCATCCCTGGAGCTTGTTGTCAGCACAGGCTGAGTCCTCACTTACTCCTGAGTGGCATTGCACTGCAGGGCCCAGGACAGGGATGTGTTTGGTCTCTATGCTTCTGGTTTGGAGAGCCTCCCTACATGGTCACTGCAGGCCAGGGAGGCTCCTCACACGTTAGAGCATCAGCTCCNGCCAGGATATGTGGTGGGTTCTGAGTGAGCAAGCATTTACCCTGAGCCATAGCAGCTCTGGAAAGGACTGTTGGCCTTGACCCTGGAGGTCTGTGGCTGGGCCAGTGCTCTTGTCTCTTCACAGCTGGGGCTGCCCGAAGTATAACTACACTTTCAATGGCTCAGCCTTCGACTTCCACTGGTGAGTTTGCTCCTGGCTCCCATGTGTCAGGCCACACTGGGCCAGGCCAGAAACAGGGTAGACAGGTGTGATCAGTGGGAGTTTAACTGTCTGGTTCTAGTGGAGTCAGTGCCCAGCCTCAACCTGAGGTCCATTAAATTCCCTGGGACATGTTCAGCTGCACNCTTGCACCCTGGCTGAAGTNGGTGCCGAGGATATTCCCCATCAGAGAGGAGTAATTTAGAATGAAGCATACGCCCGTTCCTCCCTTCACCCTCCACAGCTGGCCGTTGGGCCCTCACTTGTCAGAAGAATGTCNCNTCGGTGAAGAAGTGCCCTGGCAGGTGTGACCCTGTCCGGGCCTCACCTCCCTTCTTTTCTTAGGGCACCCATCCTGTGGGTGGAGAGGAAGATGGCTCTGTGGGTGATCCAGGTGAGTCCCAGTCTACCTCTCCTTCCTGCACAGTGGAGACTGCTTATATGGACTCAATAAGGAGAGGGCTTGGGTTAAAAGCAGGAGAGCAGAAGTCCCATGTTCAGCAAGCAAGGAACTCAGGCTCACTAAGTAAGCAGGGGACTTAGGCTCAGAAGGCCCAGAGCTAGTAGCTCTTACTGTAGTTTTCCCAGAGACCACTGAGGGCATGCNTTCCCCGTCATCTCTTTCTTGGTTAGACCCTNTCCTTCCTGCTGACCCACCCTGTCCTTACTGTCTTCCTGGGAAGTAGAAGTAGGGGTCAGTAACTCAGGCCAGTTTCTGAGGGGGTGTTCCCTAACCATGGCCCAGAGGCCTGGGTCCCTAGGACTCAGATGTCTGTACTGGAGGCTCCATCCCTAATGAAGGGCCCAAGGAGTACTGCCAGCTGAGCCTCATCCCCTCACTGTCACCTCTGCCTCCTAGGGTGGCTTTAGTGGCCTTCTTCAGGTTTCCCCCACCCCTCCAGCTGGCTTCACCTGCCCTGATTGTCCACAGGGTGCCCCAGCAGGATGGAGGCCTAGAGTAGCTGCCTGCAAGTCTTTCCAATCATCTTACTTCAGCAGCAAGGGTGCAGGCAGCCCTACACACACACACACACACACACACACACACACACACACACACATGCNAGCACATGCAAGCACCTAGCTTTGTGAGGNCTCTGCCTGCTGAGTCCCTCATAGGTCAGGCCCTGTTCCCAGATCTGCTCTAAGTCTCTTTGCTGTCTTCACTCAGGTCATTGTGGCCACAATAAGCTTCTTAGAGACCATGCTCCTCATTTACCTCAGCTACAAAGTGAGTTCCTCCCTGGGCCTACCCTGCCCTGGATCCCCACCATGCCTTCTCCACAGCCCTTCCCCTAGCACCCATGATCCCTAACTCGAAGTTGCCCACTCCTAACCCTTACCTCTCCCTATCTCCCAAGCTCCCAGTCCTCTTCCCTGACCCTGACTGCCCTGTGGCCCTGTTCCTGCCCCTTGCTGGCTCTGAAGTACCTCTGGCCCCCAGGGCAACATCTGGGAGCAGATCTTCCATGTTTCTTTCGTCCTGGAGATGATCAACACGCTGCCCTTCATCATCACGGTGGGTGAGCCCCAGCCCCAAGCTCGGCTACCCAAGCCCCACCTGACCTCTCCCCCATACACCACAGGTCTTCTGGCCACCTCTTCGGAACCTGTTCATCCCAGTGTTTCTCAACTGCTGGCTGGCCAAGCACACGCTGGAGAACATGATCGTAAGTGAGATCTGGCCCCTGCCAGCTCCAGGAGAACAGCTTCCCCACCTGCTGGTGGGACCAGGCAGTGGCCAGGAATCTCCATGCCACAGTGATGCATTCCAGTCCAACTTTGAGCTTCCTCTTTCTGTGAAGACACCTTTTCCAGGGCTGAAGAGGTGGGACAGGGTGTGCAAATGTGAACAATCAAAACCAGAACTGGGCCACAAAACCAGGGCCAGAAGAATGCAGGTTCCAACTACCCCCACAGCCAGCCTCTGCTGGAATGTACCCATCTCCTGTAAATGAAAGCCAGGATGACAGCTATCTCCCTGGCAACCTGCCCCCCTCCTGGCCAGTTCCCTTGACTCAGCCCTGTTCCACTTGCACAGTCATGTGACAGTTTTGAAGCCAAAGGTGCTCACACCTATCTGCCCTCCGGCATATTTTGACATCACCCAGAGCATGGCTCATCCTGAGACCAAGTTGAGGTCTGAGTGACCAGCACAAGGCAGCGTTGCCTGTAGCCCTCCCCTGAGTTGGAAGTGTGACTGGATCTTTGCTTATTATGCATGGGAGTGTCTGTGAGCCCTGCCTCTGATGGCTGCATTCTCTACAGAATGACTTTCACCGTGCCATCCTCCGCACACAGTCAGCCATGTTCAACCAGGTGCTCATCCTCTTCTGTACCCTGCTATGCCTCGTCTTCACAGGGTGAGTGCCCTAGACATCTCGTGGTCTGTCCCATCAGGTGGCCGTGGCTAGCTCACTTGTCAGGCAGACATCAAGTCTAGAAGATATGTCAAGGGACAGTGACAAAAGGGGCACAAAGCTGACCATAGAACTTAGCCTCAAACTCTTGTGTCCAGAGAGCAGGGATACAATGGCACATCTGACCTGCAGGTGGCTGCCCAACTGGCTTTTTTGCAACTCTGAAGGGAACTGGCCCTGGACTGAGTGGGGGCCCTTTGGTTTGATGTCCATCTGAGAACAGAGTCTAGAAGCAGCCAGGGTCTTTTGGAGGATCACCTAGAATAGGAAGCTTCTGGTCACATGGGCAGACCTACCAACCTCCTGCATCTGCCTGTGGAGTGGCCCTGCTTCATGTCGTCAAGAGGCCCAGTCACCCCCTGCTATCCCTCAGGCAAGGATGAGCTGGCTAGGAGTGGCCACAGGGCCTGGTGGACAGGTTGGCAGGGTTTGGGACAGCCCCACACCGTCACTGATGCAGCCACGCACCCCCTCACCATTGCAGCCCCACCTCCTTAATACTGATTAGAGTGAGAAGCTTTCCCAGGCTCAGACTTAAACTCAGTGCCAGGGGGCCAAGGTCCACCTGTGGGTGATGGGCATCCAGGCCTAGCCCTACAATCTCACTCAGTATCCTAATGACCAGGGATGCACCATTTAGGTCCTAGGTGACAGGGTCCCCAGGACTGGTAAAGCCTTACCCCTCTGGAAGTGGGGAAGGTGGCAAGTCTGGTCTCCCTGTCCACAGCAGCCAACTCAGGAAATCCCTCTCCACNTTACAGCCTTGTCTCTTACCATTCAGCTCCTCCCATCCATGGCTGCAGCCCCTGCCCTCACTGCTGCAGCCTCCCCCCTGCTGCAGCCCCTCCCTGNCACTGCTGCAGCCCTGTTCTTTGGATTTCTAGGACCTGTGGGATCCAGCACCTGGAGCGGGCAGGTGGGAACTTGAGCCTACTGACCTCCTTCTACTTCTGCATCGTCACTTTCTCAACTGTGGGCTTTGGTGATGTGACACCCAAGATCTGGCCATCTCAGCTCCTGGTGGTCATCCTGATCTGTGTGACCCTTGTGGTGCTCCCACTGCAGGTGAGTCCCCATGCTCAACACAGGGACAGCCAGGAGGCACTCCATGAGGAGTGACACTGGACAGGAGAGATCCATGGGGGTTGTGAACATATGTTGGAAGGTCACTTCCAGGAGATCCCTGGGGAAGAGCACAGGGAAGGTGTTCCCTGTTCTGTGGTGAATCACTGCAGAAGTTCTCCCTTCTCTGGTGAACAGCAAATTGGTGTTCTGTCCAAGATCAACCATGGAGCACAGACTTTTCCTTCCAGAGGGTCTTAGGTGCCCAAGTGACCCCCTCAAGAACTTATGCAGAGACAGTTGTAGGGGTGAACTTTACCCTCTTTCTCAACTACAGCTAAGCAACTTTTAGGGCTACACGGAGCAACTGGAAGTGCCATTGCTGACCCTAAGCTCTGACCTTGGGCTTGTCCCATCTCTGGCTGTGAAGCACTGAGCCCCAAGCAAGCCCATCAGGCACCCCCTTACTTCCCCCAGAAAGAGCTGCCTGCCTTTCCCCAGCCCCTGTCTTGAGTATGCTGCACTGAAAGCCTATAGTGTGCTAATCCTATCCCTTTCACCCATCACTGCCCTTCCAGGCATCCCCACCACCACCACCTATTAGCTTCTCTGTCCAGAAGCCAGTCCTGGAGCATTCTCCTGCTTCTAGCTGCTGGTCTGGAGTCTTCTGCTTCTAGCTGCTGGTCTGTGTACTGGTTCCTTGCCTTGTTCAAGGGTCCTGCTCTTTTACAGGCAGTTGGGGTTTTAACAAGGTCTAATACACCGAATTTTCTCTTAACATTTTCCTCTCTTACTTAAAAGGTCCATTCCCTCCCTCAATTATAAGTCTGTTTTCTTGCAAAAGTTTAAGATTAAGATCACAAAGAGGGCCAGGCCCACCCAGAACAGAGTGTGTATGGCAAGATGGGGATGGCCTGCCTCAGCCCCATGCACATCCCTCCATCCCTCCGACAGCACTTCCACTCCTGAGGTTCTGCATAGAATACTCTGGAAGGTATCTCCAACCCTCCCTCCTCCAGTTCNGAANCCTCTTGGATCCTTGCTAGTCTGTGTAAGATTTCTAATTCCAAGGCCAGGCCTCTGGTAGTACCCACCTGTGACCTCAGCCTTAAGCAGGTTCAAGACCAACTCCCCATGTGAGGATTTTTATGAGAATCATATTGACATACATGGCAAGGACCAGGTTGTGGCTTGTTGAAAAAAAGCAAGCTTGCTTGCTTGCTTTTCCTTCCTTCCTTCCTTCCTTCCTTCCTTCCTTCCTTCCTTCCTTCCTTCCTTCCTTCCTTTCTTTCTTTCTTTCTTTCTTTCTTTCTTTCTTTCTTTCTTCTTTCTTTCCTTTTTTTTTGTTAAGGGGAGGTTTGAAACAGCATCTCTCTAAATAGTCCTGGAGCTTGCTATGTAGACCAGGTTGGCCTCAAACTTACAAGAGATCCTCCTGCCTCTGCCTCAGGAGTGTTGGGATGAAAGGCGTGTGCCACTACACCTTGCTCAAAAACCTCACATTTTTGTTGTTTTGTTTTTGTTTTGTCCAGGGTGCAAAGCTCTCCTTATGTTTGCTGGGGGCCTATTGTAGTTTTGTCCTGTGTAAACACTGCATTTCTGCTTCTGGGCTCTGCTAGTGCCAATGTGTGGAGGAGTGTATATCTAGCAAGCTATGCTGGTCACTGGTCAGCTTCCACAGACCATCCCTGAAGACTGACAGTCCACACTTCCTCTCCCGTCCTTAAGCCTCTGAGCTCTCATTCTGATGGCCCTCTGACAACCTGCTGAGTTTGCATAGATGCCCTGCCTCTACTTAAAGACCTTCCTTTTCATCCCAGTTTGCTGAGACCATTTTTTTATGATTTATTTATTTATTCCATGTGCACTGGTGTTTTGCCCAAATGTATGTCTGTGTGAGGGTGTCAGATCCCCTGGAACTAGAATTACAAACATTTGTGAACTGCTATGTGGGTTCTGGGAATTGAACCCGGATCCTCTGAAAGAACAGCCAGTGCTCTCAACTGCTAAGCCATCTCTCCAGCCCATAGAATTTTTTTAGTTAAATACTTTTATCTCCAGTTGAGTGTTTCCTCCTTAAATTGTTAGGGTCATAAGGTTTTTTTTGTTTTTTTGGTTTTGTTTTGTTTTGTTTTGTTTTTATTGGTTTTTCGAAACAGGGTTTCTCTGTGTAGCTTTGCGCCTTTCCTGGAACTCACTCTGTAGTCCAGGCTGGCCTCAAACTCACAGAGATCCGCCCGCCTCTGCCTCCCCAGTGCTGGGATTAAAGGTGCATGCCACCACCGCCTGGCGGGTCATAAGTTTTATATATATAATTTTTTAACACACTTTAAAATGTATACAGTTGTCTAATATTAACCATCCTTGGATTCCTGAAGCACACTATGATGTTTCATAGTGTTGAGCTGGAGGCTGTTGAATTTTGTCGGGTTCTGTTAGTTAACCTTGTGTCTGAGCCTGGACTGTGCCTCCNGTCATGTGTCATCACACCCAAGATGCCTCTGCGTTGGTCCCTCTATGCCTCAGAGTCCCTGGGGCGGGAGTGTGAGGGTGAAAGGTGGCCACACACTGTGGACTTAAGCGCAGCACCTGTCTTCCACAGTTATGAAGGTCATAGGTCCAAAATCTGGTGTCAGTGACAGATTCTGAGAGGGCTCTAAAGGCATGGAGTTAACCCTCAGCTACCAGCCCTCGGCATCTCTTGGCTTATAGATGAATCATTCCAAACTGTCTGCCCTGCACATGGCCTTTCCTCTGGCACCCATGGCAACTTCTCCAGGGTGGGCTTTGATGGTATGANACCCAAGATTTAGCTGTCACAGCTCCTGGTGGTCATTGTGATCAAGATCATGTCGGGTTCCTGACATAAAAGCCATGCCCTGATCTCTACAAAAGCCCCCTTTTATTTTTCCAAATGAAGTCACACTCCTAGGTTCCAGGAGAACATACCTTTTGGGAGCCCCCTTTACCCACTGAAGGTCCTGTTCTCACTATGCTGCCCCATCCCCTCTGCAAAGCCACAAGAACTCCATCCTGGCTCATCTTGTAGCCCTACCAGCTCTTCAGTGATTCATCCGTGATACCCTGACACAGCAGAAGCTGAAGACAGTGCCAAGGATGGGTCCATAGACAGGCATCCCCAGTCCACCNTACGACTCTCAAGCTCCATTTTTCTATCTGGACTCTCTCTAGACACCTCAGTCCCTTTGCCAAGTGAGGATGAGCCCCTGCCCAAGTCACCCCAGAGTCACTGTGAAATGGAGTAGGACTGGAACTCTTTTTTGCCTTCTCAGAGGTTCTGAGACTCTGGGGCTCACTCTCCTCAATGGGGGCCCAGGGCCGAGTGTTTAAGACTCAATGTCCAAACATTTAGGTAACAGGTATTCTGGAGGCCAGGTCAGAAGGAAGTTGTGGTGGGGCTGGTATTTTGGGAGCACTGGGAGTGCTCAAGGTTATTACCTGGTAGTTCCCATGCTTGTGGTGGCCTCCTGAGCACATCCTCCACCTTATGCCCATCTCCATATGACCTTGTGGCCCTTGTTCCACCTACCCCATGGGTATT
>LZPO01044266.1:207397-240085 GCA_001675575.1 Neotoma lepida
TTGTTGTGTGGTACAGGTGATGCAGGGCCAAGGGCAAGCAGGACAAGGGCCCAGGCTCCTCACCCCCAGAACCCTGAGCTGGGGCTCCTGCCCAATTCACATGAGACTATACTTGCCTGTGTCCAGCTCTGGGCTGGCAGACAGGAGAGAGGAAGTAGCTGCCAGGCAGGGAGGCAACCACAGCTTTTGTGGAGCAGGCATGAGGCTTTGCTGCCCTGCTTGTGGGATAAAGTTTTCTCCGGCTAGCTCTCAGCAGAGCCGAGTTGCTTCTGTAGCCAGTCTCCTGGGAACCTGGAAGGAGCTAGAAATGACCACCCAAGCCCAGGCTGCTGAGTGGTCAGGCAGAAGAGGGGACAGGCTCTATGGTCCAACACAGGNTGGATGGGTGCCCAGGAGACGGCCCCAGATGCTTGACAGTGCCCCATGTAAGGTCTGCTGCCCTAGAACCTAGGTCATCAGTGAGACAAGATCTCAAAAGGACTCACTCTTTCTGACCCTAAGCCTCTGACAGCTGCAANCAGAGGCCAGAGTGTGGATGGATGTGGCAGAGTGTGGCTCAGAGTCCCCTCTCAGCCACCATCATGTCACAGCTTGGAAACCCTGAACAGTCCCCACTGGCCAATTGGTATCTCTNGGGCAGGCTTGGCTTGTGAGCCTTGTTCAGCATCTGAGCTTGGACTCTGCTCTGGGTGTCCAAGCATCCTGACCTGCCCAGAATGTTCCCAGAGAATCTGAGGAGACTGGGAGGCCTGGGATGCACTGCAAGCTTTGATGCTGGGACATGCTGAGCCAGGCCTGACTACTTTAGCAAGAGCCCCTGCTGGACAATCCTCCCTCATCCTTCACACACCCGGCCCCTTCTGACCTCCTCACCTCCTCCTGGGGAGGCCCTCTGGGTCTGTAGCCTTGCTCAGCAGCTGGTGCTCTGCAGGATGGACAACGGAGAGGCCTGCTTTATCCTCAGCAGCAGGAATGAGGTGGACCGCACAGCTGCGGTGAGTTCAGGCACACTCCCCCAAGCCTGCACTGCCTGCCTACCCTTTGCAGTGGGCCAACACCAACCACACCTCCCCCTAGGATCACCAGACCATCCTTCGAGCCTGGGCTGTGAAAGACTTTGCCCCCAACTGTCCCCTCTACGTCCAGATTCTCAAGCCCGAAAACAAGTTTCACGTCAAATTTGCTGGTGTGTTTGGGGCCCTGTGACATCATGGGCATGCAGGCTGCAAGGGGGTGGTGGGTGGGGGTGAAGTATTCCTCTCATAGGCTCAAGGAGGGGTCGCCCTTGGGATAACATGTCCTTCAGATCTCTGTATCAGAGAATGGGGAGCTACCAGGGGGTAGCCTTGGCAGATGGNCTGGCCTCCACCTGGGGCNGAGGTCAGTGGGACCAGGAGCCAGAGATGGTGTGGGAGATCAGAGCAATGTGTGATCAGAACCTCTATGGACTGGGCCCATGAAGGGCACCTGGGGGCCAGGTAAGGNCCCACTTGGGTAGAGCTGGGGTGACCCCAGAAATGCAGGTGCTCCTTTGGGACTCAAAATGCAGCTCACAGAGGTACTGAACTCCTGATGAGTAGGAGTTGGCTGTTCAGGCTGGGCTTCCAGGAGCACCAAGCAGGAGTGCCTTCACACATTCAGAAAGACATGGGTGCTGTGGGGAGGGACCAGAGACAGCAGGGGTGGCGGGCCCTGACCCTGCAGTCCCCACAGACCACGTGGTATGCGAGGAGGAGTGCAAGTACGCCATGCTGGCCCTGAACTGCATCTGCCCGGCCACCTCCACTCTCATCACCCTGCTGGTGCACACATCCCGTGGCCAGTGAGTGCCCTGTGCCAGACCGACTACCACGCCCTGGCCGTCCCGATCAACCCCACAAGGCAGGGCGGGCTCCCTGGAGGAGGAGGGCATGTAGTGGGCAGAGGTCTGGCACAGGAAGGGGTCCAGGGAGATGCAGGGTGCATTTAACCAATTGGGTAGGAGGGNCAGCCCTGGCTGAGGGTGATGGCCCCCTTACCCTGCTCCTCTGGTAGGGAAGGACAGGAGTCTCCAGAGCAGTGGCAGCGCATGTATGGGCGCTGCTCGGGCAACGAAGTGTACCACATTCGCATGGGTGACAGCAAATTCTTCCGGGAGTATGAGGGGAAGAGCTTCACCTATGCAGCCTTCCATGCACACAAGAAGTACGTGGGACTCGGGGCTGAATACGGGTTGGAGCCTGCTGTTCCCACCACCACTGGGCTGCTCATCCTCCCCATCCAGAGCCAGGTCAGCATGGGTGGAGCCTGGGGCAGGAGGTCACAGAGTCTCAGCCTAGCTCTACCCACCTGGTGAGAATAGGCAAGTCAGGACATCCCAGAACAAGGCTTCATGTAAGAACCCACCACATAGCCACTGCCCTCGGAGCATCTCCTAAGGCTGGCCTGGGGTCCTCAAGTCCCCAATACCCGAGGGTAGGGCTTGTCCAAGAGGTCCAAGTGGGGTCCCTGGAAGGAGAATAAGGAGCTCAGAAAGGCAGCCTGAGCCACAGGGTGCCAAGAGTGGCCCTGAGCTCCAGGCCGTGTCTGCTCAGGTATGGTGTGTGCCTCATTGGGTTGAAGCCTGAGGAGAACAAGAGCATTCTGCTGAACCCGGGGCCACGGCACATCCTGGCTGCCTCCGACACCTGCTTCTACATCAACATCACCAAGGAGGAGAACTCAGCCTTCATCTTCAAGCAGGAGGAGAAGCAGAAGAGGCGGGGTCTTGCAGGGCAGGCACTGTACGAGGGACCATCCCGGCTGCCAGTGCATAGCATCATTGCCTCTATGGGTGAGCGGCTGCAGCACGCAGGTAGTAGATGGGTGGCTTCCAAGGGTGTGTTCCACACCCCACCTGCCACTGGGCAGGAGACCCCTGAGACTCAGCTCTTTCTTGGACAGTGTGAGCCTCTCTGGGCCTCGAGTTGTGGATCTGTCCAATTGGGGTCCCCCACCTGTCAGAGTTTGGATGAGCATCAGTTATCTGGGTAACTGAGAGCCTGTGGGTTACTGTGGTAAATAAACTACTAACCAGAAGCCCATGTAGTTCTATNAGCCCAGGGCATCCTTGAGTAGATGAAGGTCTTAGCATCCAGTAGGTGTAGANTGTCTGAAGTTAACAACAGCTTAGTTAGCTTCAGGGTTCTTCCCAGGGACTGCTGTCTTCCCAGAACTGGTTCAAGTGATCTCCTGAGCAGAGCTAGGCCAAGACTCAGAAGGTGGTACTTGTTGCAATGTGTCATCCCCTGTCAGCCCTCCAGGAGACAGTGGGGAACAGGAACAGGTCGTTTAGCCTCTCAGGCCACAGACCCACAGGTTATCCAGGGCAATGACCTTCTTATGTGGTACTAGGCCCAAGCTGTGACCCACAAAAGCAAGTTGACACTAATAAGCACCCACTGTATGCCTGGCCTAAGTGGTCTCTAGGGACCATGTGCTTTGACTCTGTGGTACATGTTCTCAACGATGTGTGACATGGGCCAGCAGCTGCCAGACTCTGAAGTTGCCACTCCTGCGATAACAGCTTGCCCTGGTGACCAGGCCTAAGAAAGAGCTTGGGGCCGGGGTTGCTGCTGCCCAGCCCAACCTCCATCCATTGATTGCTATTTGCTCACCCCCATGCCTGAGACAGAGTGACTCAGGAAGCCCTTCCACCCACCTCTCAGTTCTGGCCCACAGAGGCTATGAGCTGCAGCCTTGAGCTAGCCACCAACACAAACCTAGCAGCCCTGGGCTGAAGTGAAAGCAACAGAGACCAGCAGGTGCAGGATGGCCTCACTGCTCTTGTGTTACTGTGTGGCCACCCTCCCTAGCCCTGTCCTTAAAGCAGATCAACCAGTGTCCCATGAGCCCTCACCCTCAGGGGGTCAGAATCAGTCACAGCATCCAATTTGGATGGGGACCCATGGGGTCTACTCGACATCACCACCACTCAGGGGTCCTCTTTGCCCTGAAGTGGAAACTGATTCAGGGATGTACTGACATTCCTAAGGCCACACAGCTGGCCTAGAGAGTGGGGTGAAAAGGGCTGCTGGTCAGGTTCCACCCCTCTGTCCAGGGACAGTGGCCATGGACCTGCAGAACACAGATTGCCGGCCCTCCCAGGGTGGGAGTGGTGGAGGCAGCGGCGGCAAGCTGACTCTGCCCACGGAGAACGGCTCTGGCAGTCGACGCCCCAGCATCGCACCTGTTCTGGAGGTAGCAGACAGTTCAGCCCTGTTGCCCTGCGACCTGCTGAGTGACCAGTCAGAGGATGAAGTGATGCCCTCAGACGACGAGGGGCTCTCTGTGGTTGAGTGAGTGCTGAATGGAGCTCCACTTTCAGTGGGAGGGAAAGGTCCCCAGTCCTGGGGATAGTGGCAATCCCTGCTTCACAAATGGGGCCCTCTGGGNNGGGCCCCAACACANAGGGAATCAGAGCAAAGGTTCTCTACCTCACCTCAAGCCTAGTCCTGGGAAGCACTTGAAAGCATGCTGGCAGGGGTGTACTAGGCTGGTACCCTCCCCTTGGCCTTGGCTGGAGTCAGAGATAATGGGACTCACAGACCCACACAGTGGCATATAGAAGCAGGGCGGGTGATGGGGCAGCATTGCCCCATTACCTGCTCAGCCACTGAGCTGTCTGCCCTGGGTTACTGCATGAGTTGGTACAGAGCCAGGCAGTGACCCACAGACATTCCTGAGCTAACGTCACAGCTTCTCTTGGTACTGTGGGGTATGGCCCACCTCATTTCAGGCGGGTATTCTTGGGGCAGGGTCTGTAAGTGATTTGGCAAGACCTTGTCCAGAACCAGNGACCACAAGTCTACCTCAAGTGGCCATCTTGGCTGGGGTCTGAGGCCAAATCTTCCTGGTTGTGACNAAGAGGGACATTAGTCTTCAACAGTTTAGCTACCTTGACCTCAGTCAGGGCATCCTTCTGTTGGGAGCTGCTCTAAGGTTGAGGGGTCAGTGGTGAGGCTCCCAGATCCTGCAAACAGAAAGTACATGGGTCCCTGTGGCTATGTCCCTTAAGGCACATGGAAACAGAACTAGAGGGTTGNGGCCAGGGCCCAGTGTCAAAGCATGCCATGGTGTGTATTGGGCACTGTGCGGTGGGAAGGAGGGGAGGCAGCCTTCTGAGAGGCTAGTCTGGAAGCACAGGCTCGAGTTCCTGTCTTGAACTGGGGTGCCATGGGCATCACTCAAGAGACTGGTGATTACAGCCCTGGTGTTCTCAGCTTCCAGGGTCCAGGGAGAGAGAGAGAGAGAAAGAATATGAGTGTGTGTGTGTATGTGTGTGTGTGTGCGCGCATGTGGCATGTGTATGTATATGTGTGGAAGTGGGTGGGTACTGCTTGTGTGTGCATGTGTGTTTGTGTGCATGTACATGTGTACAAGTGCATGCATGTGTGTATGTGTATATGTGCATGCATCTGTTCCTGTGTTTTCTTCCATGTGTATGTGTGTAAATGTCTGCACTGAGTATATTGTGTGTGGAATTTTTCCCCAGGTACATAAGGGGTCCCACGGAGTACAAGCTGCCCTCCTATCCCCCATCTNAGTAGCTGAGGGCTGATTGTTGGGAGGCCTCCTCGTGAACAGTGACACTCCCAGCCCTTGGGTCCCACAGAGGGGAGTAGCAACAAGTGGCCCCTCTGCACCCCACCTCAGCCTGAGCCACTCTAGGNCCTTGGTGTACCTGTCCCAGCCCTAGCCTGGGAAGCAGGGACATATCCCTGAGGTCTCATCTCATGTGGCTGTCCCAGGCAGATACAGGGATCAGGAGTTGGGAGACAGCAAGTCAACTCTGCTAGTACTAGGTGACTCCATGAATATTCCAGGTAAAAAGTAGCTCTGAAGTGGCCAGGCCACCACGCCGTGGTGCCATGCTGTGGTCCCTGTCTTCATCCAGGTACGTGAAGGGCTACCCCCCCAACTCACCCTACATTGGCAGCTCCCCGACCTTATGCCACCTCCTGCCTGTGAAAGCTCCCTTCTGCTGCCTGCGGCTGGACAAGGTAAGGCTGAGTCTCCAAAGCTGTGCCTGGACTCTGCTGTGGCCACCCGCCGTCCCGCTTTGGTGGCTATGTATTTTAGAAGTGCTGCAAAATTGAGCAGGAGCAGACCCCTCCCTACCTCACCCCTCCCTACCTCACCCCGCCCGCCTGCTCCCTGCCTCCCTGCTCTGATCTCACAGCAGGCTTTTCTGAACAGGCTGAAAGCAGATTAGGACCACCGAGCCCCGAGNCCCCAAACCCTTGAGTGTTTCCAGATGAGGAGGGGTACTTCTCTCCTCATGTAACCTGTCACCAGAGTCAGGCAGAGCCAGGATCTCCTGTCAGATGGCACCCCAGGCTCCAAAGGCCTTGCCATTCCTTAAGCCAGCACATGCCTGCCACTCCCCCTTCCTGCCTTCCTTGGGATCCCTGGTTGACCTTTGGAGANCGTGGATCCTGTGGTTAGTGGACNNAANTCAATTCATGATAGAGCCAGCCCATGCANCNGGGCTGCGCACCCTGGGGGCAGGGCGGGGCTCAGTTGGCCACATCTCTGGCCATGTTGTCCCGCTGTGAAAGTGACTGTTTAGATGTTCAGTCACTGCAGAGATAAGGGCAGGATAGCTTCTAACCTGCCCCACTCTGAATCAGCTTTCCTACTTCTAGATTCCTCCAATAGTTCTCCTTAGCGAGTTACCAAGAGAAACCATCCTTTGCACTCATGTGGTGGAGGCAAATGGCCTCTTGTTTTACTCAGGGTCCAGACTCTGTTTCATGTTGTTTTGGNATCTGAACCCTTCGATGCTTGTCAGCTTCTCACACTTCCTCACCATGCATGCCCAGCTATGGACTGGCACCAGGCACCTCCAACTGAGGTCTAACTCAATTTAGGGAAAGGGAAACTTTCCTTTAGGAAACTGCATCAGATTCTGCTTGTGGCCTTGATTCTGGGCTCTGTGGTGGACAGAGCTAGGCAATGCACTATGTGAACACATATCGTGTACACACGTGTGTGCACATGACTTGGCCCTCTGTATTTCTATAGCTAAATGCTGCATTGGCTGGCTTCCACNGAGCTTTGTGGGACACTGACTTTAGTGGTGGCCAGCAGGATGAGCCCTGGTGGCTGGTGGCCCCGTATCTCNCCAGGGCTCCCACGTGCTACATGTTGCACGTCCCTGCTCTTGTTGGCCCAGCAGCTTCTCCCACAGCCAGGGTGGTGCCCAGCCTGGGTTCCCCCACGTCCCCAGGGCTGCAAACACAACAGCTATGAAGATGCCAAGGCCTATGGGTTCAAGAACAAGCTGATCATCGTCTCTGCTGAGACAGCAGGCAACGGACTCTACAACTTCATCGTACCTCTGCGTGCCTACTATCGGTCCCGCCGGGAGCTGAACCCCATNGTGCTGCTGCTTGACAACAAGTGAGACAGTGTGCAATCCCATGATGCCTCGCTCTCTGCGTAGGGGACTGCTGGCCAGTTCCCTGCTGTCTTCTGTGNCTATGCCTCCCTTACATTGCTGGCTTTAGCGGCTTCCTCCTCTNGTTTCTCCTGTGACCTCTTTACATCACGTCCCCACAACTGAGAGTCCCAGGTGGCAAGACCACAGGGATTCCCAAAACCACAGCTCCTTTCATCCAAGGACCCCAGAAGCATGGCAGCCAGAGCCCCAAGCCCAGCTTTGGCTGTATAACCTCAGCAAGTTCAGGGCCTCAGTTTCCCCTGAGTTGAATAAGTGGCAGAGCTTTTGGCCTTAAATCCCTCTCAGTCCATGTTTTTGGGGCCCCAAGATTGTGGGGAGGATAAACCATAGAGCAGGTGACACCTCCAGGCCCTGCTGTCCCCACAGGCCTGACCACCACTTCCTGGAGGCCATCTGCTGCTTCCCCATGGTCTACTACATGGAGGGCTCTGTGGACAAGTAAGATGGGAACAGCCATGGCCAGAGTGCCTGCTGTCCCTCCACCATCCTCCTCCAGAGAGGGAAAGAGAGGGGGGTTGAGAGGGGCTTGGGGGAGGATCCTATGGCCATACTCCTTGCCCTGTGCAGCCTGGACAGCCTGTTGCAGTGCGGCATCATCTATGCTGACAACCTGGTGGTGGTGGACAAGGAGAGCACCATGAGTGCTGAAGAGGACTACATGGCAGACGCCAAGACCATTGTCAATGTGCAGACCATGTTTCGGTGAGCACCTGACCCACCAGAGCCAGGCTTTATAGTGAGGTCTCCACAGAAATGGACATANAGCCACTGTGAGAACCCACAGCCCCAAAAAACCCACCAGAGTCCACAGACCTGACCATGGGACCCAACACAGACCTCACAGCCCTGACCATGGGACCTACAAGACACCTCACAGCCATGACCATAGGACCCACAATGGACTCCAGAGCTATGACCATAAGACCCACCAGAGTTCACAGACCTCACCACAGGACCCACAAGAGACCACACTTCTATGACTATAGAACCCAACACACACCCCACAGCCCTGACCACAAGATCTACCCGAGACCAGCACCCATAGCTGTAACAATGAGACCCACAAGAGGCCACCTAGTCATGACCACAGGACCCACCATACACCCCACAGCACTGACCACAGCCATAAGACCCACTACAGACTCCCACAGCCCTGAGACCTCAGACCCTCAGTCCTGACTGGAGGACAACTCCTCTGATTATCCCTCCCCCAGGCTCTTCCCCAGCCTCAGCATCACCACAGAGCTCACGCACCCTTCCAACATGCGGTTCATGCAGTTCCGTGCCAAGGACAGCTACTCNCTGGCTCTTTCCAAACTGGAAAAGGTAAGTAGGACCCTCCTGGTGGGCCCCATCCTTTGCCAAAGGGCCCAAAGAGACCAAGGGCAAGGGGAGGGAGCAAGGCTGTGGGAGCATGGGCTTGTCCTGAAGGAGCTAAGGAGACAGGCTCAGCTGATGCNAGGCTCTCCTTATGNGGCTGCTTCCCTGAGCACCTGCAAGTCAGTCGTAATCCTCTCTGGGATCAGCCAGGAACTGGTAACAGATACCTNCAGCCCACCAAGTACCAGACACCAACTCCATCCCAGACNCTGAGGATCAGAGAGTGGGGAAAACCTCTTGCAATTCTGACCTTGGAGTTCCATGGGAGGTGTCAAATCCATGGAGGGTAACAGCTGGGCCAGATGNGGAACCCANNNACACAGGGACTCAATAAGGCATTAGAAACACACTAAGGACCCAGGAACCCATTAGGAATACTACAGGGGCATGGGGGACAAGTCACTGTCTGTGTTGCTCAGGTATATGGTGCCTGTGGCCCTACCTGCTGTCCACACAAGGGATGGCCAGGCACTGGGTAAGGGCAGTGTAAGCCATGTGTTAAGATGAGGACAGTGGAGGACAAATGTGGATGAGGAAGCCACGGCTGCCAATGCTTGCTGTTCTATGTGAGTCCCAAGTTCAGCCTGAGCCAGTGNGCTTGTGGAGAGCTGCCGGAGGCCAGCATGGCTGACTGAAGAAGACCCAGGAATTGTCTGGGCCAAGCCTGACTCCAGACATCAGGCAGAACAGACAAGCTCCGGGGTTTCTTATTGCACATGAGCACAGCACTGACCTAAAGCTAGGTCAAAGTGGAANTGGCCCATGTGAGCCTGGGGTCTGGCTGAGCCAGAGAAGCATGAGGGAGCCAGGTGGGCAGAGCCCTGGACAACAGTGTGGCTCCTGCTGTCCAGCCTACCCACATCTCTGGACTCTGTCCTGCCCAGCATCTTGGTCCACACTGGGAAGGGTCAAGGTGTGCCTAAACAGTCAAAGGTGCTAGGATTATGTGAGTGNNCACTCACTCAGACCACTGTCCCACATCTCATCAAGGTCCTCACAGTGTGNTTGAGAGTAGATCAGGCTGATGTCCACGCATGGAGTCATCGTGGAGCCTGTGTCCCTATACACAGTCACACCTGGGGCCAACCCTGATCCTCACGGGCAGCCTATAAATGGGTGAAGGCAGCACACGCAGACAGTAACTGGCTCACACAGCCAGGCCCTCTATGGNGGATGTCAGCAGTGGAGGGTGGGGCTTTCATCCCCTCCCTGTAGCATGGACCAGGTGGCTGGTCCCTTTCTGCATCCTGGACTTGTCATCTGTTGTCCATCTCAAGGCAGTGAATGGTCCTGGGCCCATCATGTGGCTTTGTGACAATAGGGATGACAAGGACAAGCTGAAGAAGTCAGGACACCAGGGTAGTGAATTCATGGATGCTGAGGGGTTGGGATCCACATTGGATGATGTCCTGGGCCCTGGGCAGACAAGATAAGGAAGAAGAAGATGAGGCAGGCTGCTGGTGCCATGGCTTCCTGGGGATGGTAGAATCCCCAGTCACACCCACTATTAAGGCTTGTGTATCATGAGCACCAAGCTTTGTAGGATTGTCCATGCAGAAGAAAAATGTATGCTCCCTGTCTGAAATAGAAGGGACCATTCTGGAAAGAAACTAACATTTGAAACCCTCCCTTTCCTTCCAGTCTCCTGGGACCTGTAGGGTGGTCACTTCCTGTTGAGNNCTGTTCTTAGGAAAGCCAGTGGAATGCTTGAGCTACCACAGTGGCTTATCTTCACAAGGTGCACGCCGTAGTGGGAAGGCAGTGGCCATGACTGTAGAGCTGTCAGGTGGTACAACCACGTCTTGTAGCTCAGACNTACTTGGTTCTTCACGAGCCAGTAAAGCCCACACATCCTNGTCTCATTGTTTTACTCTCTGNCCCGGCACCTCCCATGACACTTGCCCTCTTCTGTTACTGGATTGCAGAAAGACAAAATGAGAGGCACTTTTGCCACCTTGTCCTATGTGCTTCCTTCNGTCACCGGGAAGATGTGACTGGTAGAGGGTTCACTGATGGAAAGGCCACCAGTAACTATTGCTGTTCCCAATGGCCTCTGGGACTGTGTGCCTTACCCTGAAGCAAACTCCTTATGCTGGGGGAAGTGTCCTCAGATGCCAGTGCTGGCTGATTTGGCCATGGGTGTCTGCACTCACCTGAACTCCACTGTGGATGCTTCCTGGAAGAGTAGCCTGGAAGAAAGTTTGCCTTTATTCCCAAGCCTATGAATAGCCCCTTCCAGGCACAGGGACTCGGCAGATGGGACCGTGCTAAGGAACTTGAGATGGGAAGTGGTTCTCCATGCCCACGTTGCCCCACATAATCAGAAGGGTACATGACAGGCAGGACATCAGAGACAGGAAGAGACTCCACTGCTATCTTTGAAGATGAAGGAAGAGGCCACAGGCCAAGGACTCTGGGCATCCCCAGGAGCTGGATAATGTGGGGGCGGGGGGAAGCCCAGCTGCCCTGACTTCAGCCAATGGAAGCCCACATCAGACTTCCAACCTCAGAGCCTTGAAATGAAGTTCTGAGCCACTAAATCTGTGGCAGTGTGTCCCAAAAACCTCATACTGTGGGTCATCAGATCCAGTGCCTGGAACTTTGTGGACCCTGTGAAGAGCAGTAACATGCACAGCACAGCACTGCTGACGTGCTCCAGTGCCCCTGACACCACAAAATGTGATTCAAGATCAAATTGTTAAGATTTTTGAGAATCTCATGCTAGGGGTGTGGCTCAGTGTAGCATGCCTGCCCAGTGTGTGAGAGGCCCTGGGTTCCAAATACAGGATGTATCTCACAGGTTCTTCTTCTCAGAGCCCCAAACTCTCCCTAGGCTCTGGCCCTTAGTGTGTCTGGGGAGATGCAGCTGGATATTCGAGCCTGCTGGCCAGAAGTCTGTTGGTGTATGCACAGACACACATCCATGTACACATACCGTGCACATACTACACACATGCACATGCATACGTACCAGGCACACATGCTCATACCACACACGCACACAAAATGCGTGCATGCACATACCACACATACATACACACACCACACATGGACACACCCTATGTACATATCTTTACTCTGATGGCCATCCATAATTCTACGGCCACCCGNAATCCTCTGTGCCATCTGAGGACCCCTTTCTTGCAGCAAGAACGGGAGAATGGCTCCAACCTGGCCTTCATGTTCCGCCTGCCGTTTGCTGCTGGCCGAGTGTTTAGTATCAGCATGTTGGATACGCTTCTCTACCAGGTCAGCTGGGATGTGGAGGGAAGTAGGCAGGGTCCCATGATCCTTGGACCAGAGCCCACAGTTGCTCTCCGGCTAAGATCTGGTCCCATTGCTCTGGACAGCCCTCCNCAGATCCCCTGAGACTTGTTCCTGCTGGAGCAGCAGGTCTCACTGCCCTCAGGGATCCCCTGGTACCACTCCAGGGGGNTTGGGTCCTGGTCCTTTTTAGACCTCATGTGCTGGGCTGGCAGGCAGGTGGCTTCTGCGTGTGCTGAGGCTGGAGCATCTGCCTTACGTGGCCCTGCTGCTCCACAGTCCTTCGTGAAGGACTACATGATCACCATCACCAGGCTACTGTTGGGCCTTGACACTACACCAGGCTCCGGCTACCTCTGTGCTGTAAGTGCAGGCTGGGTATACAGTGCCGTACAATACAGGCCTGGCACCCTCCTTGGGACACTGCAGTCCTGGGCTTTGGGTACTGCCTGCAGGCCTTCTCAGCTCAGGACTTGCCTCTCATTGCAGATGAAGGTAACTGAGGATGACCTGTGGATCCGTACTTACGGCCGCCTCTTCCAGAAACTCTGCTCCTCCAGTGCTGAGATCCCCATCGGCATCTACAGGACCGAGTGCCATGTCTTCTCCTCTGAGGTACATCCCCGTTACTGTGTAATCCTTACAGTCCAGCTCTAGGGACCTATGTGTGACTGTTTGATGCCTAGGCAGGTTCAGTGTCCAAAACAAGTGCCTCCAGTGAAGGCAATTGACACTCTGGAAAGAATGGTGACCTTGGGAAGTATCCCAGACCTCCAGGGGGACTGGGTGGGGTATCAGGGGAGGTCTGGTGCAGCTAGTCTACCTGTGTGGGCAACATGCCCACCTCCCATCCTGCCCCCTGCATGTTCTGTATGGACTTTGAGAAGCTAAGACGCACTGGGGTAGGGGCAAACACACCCTTGCTTTCCTTTACAGCCCCATGACCTCAGAGCCCAGGTGAGCACCCCTGAACCCCATGTGGAGTTTCCACTTCACCTGTGCCTCATGGAGTTCTTCCCTACCTTGATCAGGCCCCTGGGAAACAGGCAGGAAGGGAAAATGTGTTGGTCACTGGGTTGTTCGGGGTGGGGGTGGAGGGCTCTCAGCAATTACCATCCTCCTATACAATGGGAAAACTGAGGCAGGAGACATCACATGGGTTTACCCACATCATGTTTACCCCTCACTCCAGCCCAGCTGCATGCACCATCAGCAGGTCCTACCGCAGCCTCCAGAGTGGCAGGTACCCCTGTGGGCTGGTCTGACCTCCCACACCCATTATTCCTCTCAGTCTCTCTAAGATATTGCCTAACGGAGTCCCCACATTTTCCCCAGCACCTCGCATGCCCACTCATCATGCACAGCCTACCACACCCAGGCTCTGTTACTCCCAAGGGTGTGTTTGATAGGGACCCCTGCCCTACCTGCATATGGGGAAACTGTGGTATAGACAGGGCCCCCATGCTGGGGCAAAGCCAGAATATGCTGGGCCAGAGGGACCAGCCAGACTCATAGATGTGATGGCCTGGATAAGCTAAGGACCCTCTTCCCTGGGGTCAGGCTAGCTCCATCCTGGATCAGACTTTGAGCAAGGCTAGGAGCCAGACAGACTGGGGTACAGGTGAGAACACAGGACCCCACAGTCTTTCTGGCCTGGAGAAGGCTGGTGTTCACACTGTGGGTCCAGAGCCCATCTCCTCCCTGGTACCTCAAGGCACAAGGGGCCCCAGCCCATAGCCCTCCTGCCTGCCCAGTCCCAGATCTCGGTGAACATGGAGGACTGTGAGGACACTCGGGAGGCCAAGGGGTCCTGGGGCACACGGGCTGCCTCTGGCAGTGGCAGCACCCATGGCCGCCACGGGGGCAGTGCTGACCCAGCAGAGCACCCACTACTGCGCCGCAAGAGCCTGCAGTGGGCCCGCAAGCTGAGTCGCAAGAGCAGCAAGCAGGCGGGGAAGGCACCTGCAGCNGCAGAGTGGATCACCCAGCAGCGGCTCAGCCTCTACCGACGCTCAGAGCGCCAGGAGCTCTCGGAGCTGGTCAAGAACCGAATGAAGCACCTGGGGCTGCCCACCACTGGCTATGGTAAGGGCAGGCAACAGGGCAGGGCAGGTTGGGCCATAGCAGAGCAGCTGATGGGCATCTCATATCTGCCTGACCCCTTCAGCAGGCATGGCTCCAGCTCCACCATGGTCACTTGGGCCTGCTCAGTGAAGGGCAGAGGAGTGTCTGCACNCACCCAGTATGGAGAAGGTGCAGAGTGANCCACAAACCGGCTCACTGCCACCACTCTGGAGCCTCAATTTCACCACCAGAAAGTCAGGGACTGGACCTAGAGAAAGAATAGAGTGGAGAGCCAAGCCAGCTCCCTAAAAGCTCACGGCCTTCATTAGGTATACAAGTCCAGTCTTCCCATCTCATGAGAAACTTGAAAGGCAGCGAGTTGGCAGGTCCCTGGCCAGGGATAGAGCAGGGCATAGTCATTAGGAACAAGAATGACCTATACATTCCTCTGTCAGTCACCACATTTCTGTTGCTTTAGAGTCAGTCCTAGGGGAACAAGCATGCAGAACAGACTCCTGTAACCCCCTTCTCTCTGTGCCATTTTTGGGTAACATCTGTGTGACTTTGACCAGGCTGCCTCTGCTGATGAGGTCAAAGGGGGCCCAAGATCTCTATTGTGGCCTGTCCCTCCCCTCACTCTTTTGANGTCTCAATACTCAGTCATTGCCGAGGTCCACCCTGCATTTCGATGTCTATCATCACCTGAGATGGGGCCCTAAAGACTCCTCCAAGTAGAGGGAGCTCCCCAGGGGTTACGGGGGCTGGCCCATGTGCTGGCCGTGCATAGTGGGCATTCTGGACATATTCACAAGGCAGAGCTAGACTTCACTAAGGGGTAGGCCCGGGGAAGACTGAGACCAGGGTTTTGAGAACAGCATGACCACCCCAGAGCCTTCCCAGCCATGTGTACAGTGTGGAGTGTCCCTACAATGCCCTAGATCTAGTGACCCCCTCTGTACCCCTGCCTGGGTAACCCGCTGTTCCAGGGAACTGGCCACCAAGGCTCAGGGGATTCCAGCATTCATGAGCCATGACAAGTACTAGCAGATGCAAAGTCCAGCCCACGTGACCAAGCTCAGAACTGCCACCTGCCCCGTGTGCCCCTTAGCCTCTGCAAACCCCCCTACATGCCAGTGCCTGGAGGAGAAGGACCATATACCCTTTGGCAATTGACTTGCTTCTGAGGTGGCTGGTGCTGGCCACCACTGTCCCAGCATGGAAGGTGTCTGCGTGCAGCTGACTGCTGCCCTGCACCAATTCTGCTGTGCCAGCGTGCCCACCCCGCTACTGCTTGCTGACCTTTCTCTCTCTGTTTCTGTCTGTGCCTCTCCTATGTGTTCCATAGAGGACGTAGCAAATTTAACAGCCAGTGATGTGATGAATCGGGTAAACCTGGGATATTTGCAAGGTAATTCTGCTCCAGGGGATACCGGCCACCACACAGGGGATGTGCCAACCCTTCGCCACCACACAGGCCATGTGCCAACCCTTTGCCACCACACAGGGCATGTGCCAACCCTTTGCCACCTTGGCTGGGCCAGACAGTGACCAGGAGAAATGAGAGGGATTTGTGTGTTCACAATGGGTTCTCAGACCTTCTATCTTCCTCCTTGGTTTGTTCTGGCTGAGGGCCATGGGAGCCCAGCTGATGGTGTCCACCCTGGCCCCAGGGATGACTCCAAATACTTTACCCAGCTCTGTTATTAGGATGTGCCGTACCATCTAGCTTTGCCCTGACTAGGCAGCAGGCCATTCTAGTAACAGCTGGCCTCTCTGGCTAGTCTCACAAGATGCCCAAAGTCTACCTTAGTGAGCCTCCTGGCAGACATGAGGATAGAAATTAGCATTGCACTCTGTGCCAAAGCATAGGCTGGCTTGGACTACCCAAGCCAGGTGACTTGGGACTTCAAGAAAAGGCTCTTTCTATCTGCTTGAGACAGAGCTGATCTACTCACCTCTCATCTGCATGCTGTAATGCTGCTGAGCACCTCCTCCAAGGAACTGTCCCACACCGGAGGCCTGTCAGAGCCCAGAGCAAAACCTAAGCCACTGCCTTCGGTGCCTCCCCTCCAAACAGGTTTTCTGGGAGCTTTAGGGGTGTCTGGGCCCAAGTACATNTCAGTTTAGCTGGGTCCTTATTTACAAGGATGGCTGTGGGCAGCCACAGAAGCAAAGTGTTGGCATCTCCTGGGCTTGTGGTTTTCCTCATCCTACCACCCTGACAGCATTCATGGAAATCGGGCCCTCTGCTGGCCACTTGGGGTTCTGATCTGGGCCTGGTGACTTCCATGAACAAAGCAATACCTTGCACCCAGCTACATCTGCTTCCTGTGTGACTCCTAGGCAAAGGTGGGCAGGTGAAGGCTTGGGCAGCTCCTGCAGGATCACAGGATGCTCTTGGGTGTTCACTGAGCATCACTTGTGTGCTCACTGGGGAAAATGTGCTGGAACTTGGCAACAGGGACTCACGGTACCCTACGCACAGCATGGAGTGGTGTCAGGATGTGAGGCCAGAATGTGTCACAACCTGCTCATAAAGGACAGCATCCAGGGTGGGATTGTGCCCAGGGGCTCAGTGTGCATAGAAGGCAGGAGAAAGCACAGCCTTGAGTTTATTCTGGTTCTGAGATGAGCAAGCTGGGACTCAGGTTAGGAAGCTCTGGCTACATGGGGAAATGGGTATAGATGCCCAGGGCTTGGGTCTGGGAGGTACTCAGCTGGAGGAGGTGGGGGAAGGTGAGGGGAAACAGAGCTGTTGCAGAGGCCTAACCTGTTGAGAGTTTCCATTCTAGAAGGGCATTCAAGCCAGGCCATGTCCCCATCCCTACCCCTGCACCTGCTGTCTACCTTTCCCAAGCACGTGGATTCTGAGGCTACCTCAGGGCAGCTGCTTTGCTCTCCCAGGCCAAGCAGTTGGATTCAGTACCACAAGACTGACCCCAGCCCTACCTTGGCATACCTGGGATTTGGCATGGCCCCCTCAGCTCAGCACCACAGAAGCACAAAGCCAGGCCTAGTCCCGCCCTCCCATGGGCTTTGCTGGTCTCAGACATTCCCAGATCTGCACCTGATTGGGGGAGAATGGTAGCCCAGGGCCCAGGCCTAAAGACAGAGGATCCAGTAGCTTCCTCTCACAGTCAGAGCTTCTGGCCCCACCTGCAGGATGACTGTCTGGTGGGCCCTAATAGACACATATCAGTGTCTATGTTCTGGAGTGTTGTGAGCATGACTGAATACCCCTGTTCCTGCACACACCCTGCTGTCCTTGCACTGCCTACCCCAGAGCTGCATGAGGGACTTGGTCCCAGAATAACACACCTCCCACTTGGCTCCCAGCATGAGCCACACCATGGGGGACCTTGACTGTAGGATTTGGGGGAAAAGCAAAAACTGATGCTCATGGGACAGAACAGCACCCCGTATATGGAGAGCGGGCCACCAGGCTGTCCTACCCTGCAGAAGTAGACAGAAGTGTTGGCTCCGTTTGAACTACCCCAGGTACAGACTGAGGTATAGGCACCCCTGCTTTGCAAAAGCATTCTGTGCCATATTCCCTCATCTTGGGACTGCAGCTCTGAGAGCCAAGGCATGCCCTACCCTAGCCCAGTTGGCTACTTGGCAGCTTCCTCAATTTCACAGAGGGGTCAGCTATGTCTAGCATGACAAAGGCTAGAGAGAAATGGAAGGGGCTGGGCAGAAGATGCCCTGTCCCNGGTCACCTTCATTTTGTATGTTCTTGGAGTCCAGAGGTACCTTTAAACATGAAGTGGGTAAACTGAGGCCAGCAAGCTCAAGGCCATTGCCAGCACTGTATGTGGCCATGGTGCCCTGCTGTCAAGCACAGACATCAATGATATAACTNGCTGCTTCTCCAGAACCACCCCCATTCCTAGGGGGTCACATTCTATGGTCATTCTGGGGCCATTGCTGGTCTCTCTCCCTGGAGGAGCAGCATAGCATAGCTACAAACAGGAGGGAACGGCCCTGTTCTCTGGTCAGTAAGTCCAGAGTATAGGGAGTAGAGGTGGCCTGCCCAGTCCTAGGGATGGTGGCACCTGCCAAGTACTTCAGAAGGGTGATAGGAAGGCCTGAGCAGTTAGTTTCTGGAGGGCATGCAGGTATGTAGGTGTGATGCAGATGGTGTGTGTGTGTGTGTGTGTGTGGTTGTTGTATAGATGTGCATGTGGGTATTACAGATATGTGGGTATGTCATATGTACAGGTGACCAGTAGTGTTCATGGGTACATACATATATGTGCAGGTGTATGTATGTAGGGGTATGCACAGGCACTTGCAAGTGTGGATATACATAGGTGTACATAGGTATATATAAGTGTACACAGTTATATATGCAGGGGAAGGCATGCACAGTTGTGCACAAGTGCACTCAGGTGTTGTGTGGGTATGTGTGCATGTGGGCATATGCACCTGCCCATACAGATTTGTAGGAAGCAGGCATGTGCAGGTGTGCTCGGTGCCTCTGCTCAGTCAGCACCCACCCCCTCAATTGGTGAGATGTCATCTAAGGTTGGCTGTCAGCTGAGCAAGCTGCCCGGGAGAGTGGGAGTCAGTGCTCTGCTGTTCCTTTTGGCTGAGCCCTGCCCAGTGCAGGCAGGAGCTAAGGACAGGTGTCAGGGAGGATCAGTCAATACATAGCCTCGATGGAGAACTAGCTCCTCTGGCTCCCCGGGGCCCAGCAGAGCTGTACTAGATGGGATTGGGTGATGCTTGGGCTATGTCCTTTGCAGATGAGATGAACGACCATCACCAGAACACCCTTTCCTATGTCCTCATCAATCCCCCGCCAGACACGAGGCTGGAGCCCAACGACATTGTGTGAGTACGAAGTACTGGTCCTCCCAGCATCAGGCATAGGGCTCCAGGTCCCACAGTTGGCACAGGTCTGGTGTGGCTGGCTACCTGACTTGCTATTCCAGGGCCTTCCTTGGTATCTTCTGCAGGTACCTCATCCGCTCCGATCCCCTGGCCCACGTGGGCAGCAGCTCCCAGAGTCGGAAGAGCAGCTACAGCAACAAGCTCTCATCCTGTAATCCTGCNACCCGGGATGAGACACAGCTCTGAGCAGCCAAGAAGCCCATGCTGGGATGGATAGGCAGACACAGAAGAACACAGAGGGAGCATTGTCACACACAGGCATGGCCCAAGCAGGCTGCATTCTGACTATACGGTGGCTCCAAGACTTGCCCCCAGAAAGGAAATCCTCTCAGTGGGGCCAGTCATGAGACCACTGGACCACCTGGAAGCTGGCAGGAGGCACTTTTTAACCTATTTTTACAAATATGTATGATTTGCATCTCTTTACATAGCTGCACCACAACTCGTGACTTGGGTCTGGCCAAGTGTGAGGCTAGCAGCAGAGAAGTAACAGAGCAGGGACTGGACACTACCCTGGGTTTCCACCGTCTTGCATGGCTTCACTCAGTAATTTCTGAAGGGGCGCTGGGGTGCACGGGAGAAGGAAAGACTTGGAACTGTTGAGTCCTTCTGCATGGAGGCCAGCTGTGTTCTCTAGCCACCCAACGCGCTGTTCTGATCAGAGCTTCTGCATGGCTCTGAGACTACACCAGGGCCTATGAGCTGCCTCTCCCCAGAACCAGGCAAAGGGCCAACCAGTAAAGGCACCATACCCTTTAAGAGGAGAACAGAGGAGAGCCTTGTCAGGAGGCCCCATCCTGAGCTGGAGCTCTGCAGCCCCCCTGCATGGAGTGGGGGCAGGGGCCACCAATAGATTCTCAAGGAGTTCTGTGGCTGTGGCCTACAGAGGGAGTCCTGNGNCCGTGGCTATGGAGGTCGGATGATGTTTCTAGCTATCACACTTGAGTTTCCCCAGCCATGGCATTTGGGGACACAGGACTGGCAAACGATGCATCTCCATGGACCATTTCACACACTCAAAGCAAAGCCTTGTCTCTAAACACCTGATNTGAGAAGCACAATTAGCTCTGAGCTCTGGCCATGACTTAGGGCTCCAGGGATTGCTCCAGGCAGCTGACTTCATTCTTGTTTGTGGTTTGTACTGTCAGAACTGGAACCTTCTATTAAAATGGATATATCCTGCAGGCATGCATGGAACAAGGCAGCCCATCAAGGCTCCAGGACACTGGGTCTGGGAGACATCTGAGGCTCACCTGTTTTAGGGTTAGAATTGCCTCATGTATTTCCCTCCCCAGACTTCACAGACTAGTCCCCAACCTCTGGCATGGCCAGCATGGCCTTCTCAAAACAGTAATAAATCCTCTGTGACTATGGGTGGCTGGATCTGGACAGCTGCCCCGGAGTATGTGTGCGAGTAATGTCCAGAGGACCCCCTGGCAAGCTGACAATCAGCCTCCCGCTATGGTCCAGCATGCCCCTGAGGTAGAAACAGCTTACCTAAGGCCCCAAACTCCTGGAAATACATCCTTACCCGACCCTGGGGAGGAAGGTGCTCTTGATGTGACTACATGAAGCTCCCCTGTGTGCTTTTTGGGTGTCCTGAAAGGCTGAGGTAAAGAGATGGACCAAAGGGCCCAGGCTCTTTCAGTCAGAGCAGGTGGGGAGGCAGTAAGAGGCAAGGCAGTTGCTGTAACCTGCCTGATAGGGTGCCTAGGAGCAAGCCTCCCCATCCTGTGGCCTGCCTGCAAACCCAGCCTTCCTAACCCCACTCTTTGCCTGTCTGGGACCCACTTGTTCAAAAAGTATACATGAACCCTGGTGAGGTGTTAGGGAACGGAGTTAGCTGTAAAGACTCAGGGAAATCGTTCTGGAGCCTAGGTAGAGAAGCAGGTGGTTTACCCTGGGCTAGGGTGGCCAGAACTCACCTAGGGTCTATCAGTGGCCAGCACTCTCTAGCAGGAGGGGTCTGAGCCCTTACCCACGTTCCATCTCCCTGCTCAGCCACCTGCCTGGCTGCTGAGCCCAGAGAAACAGGAGAGTCACGCTGGTCTTTATCTAGATAGGGCTACAGCCTTCAAGCCCATGCTGGAAGAGCTGCCACCTCTGGGGCACCTTGGGGAAAGCCACCTGACCCATATTTGGGTCGGGGTGTTTATTCTCTTGTGCACCTGCAGCATGGAAACACATTTTCAGTCTCTCAGTGTGTGTGTGTGGGACCTCCCACAGGTATAGGCAGATACTTCAGCCCAGTCTTTTGCTAGCATCTGAAGATGCCAGGCCCTGGGACTGGTACTTGGGTCAGGAGGATCTGTGTGCTGTGAGATATCAGACACCAGATCAGTAAAAGCCACCTGCACACCTGGGACCTTCCATACCTTCCATTGCCTAGATGTGTATAAGAGACAGTCTGTGTGCTGTGAGATATCAGACACCAGATCAGTAAAAGCCACCTGCACACCTGGGACCTTCCATACCTTCCATTGCCTTCATCTCCAGACTTGGAGGATATCCTGTCTTCGCAGGATCCCTGTCCCCAGCCATCCTTGGACCCCATCAATTCTCCCAGCCCTCATATCCTGCTGGCCTTAAGGGCTCTCATGAAACACTTGTTCCAAATGGAGAGGGTCTGTCCCAGCCCAGGAGGAAGTAGAATTTAAACAGTGCANCAGAATGTTCAAAGTATACAAAATTAGCAAGAAGCCTTTTATTTTCCTTGTTCCTAACTAATCTAACCNAAAACTGCTCAGAATAGTACCAAGCGCCCTGGGTGCTGTAGCCCGTGGGTAAGTGGAGCNATGACAGTAGTGTCGTGAGGGGCAGCCGGGACTGGCAGTGGGTCTGCGGTGAGGGGGCTGAGAGCTGGGAGCCTGTGCAGTGCCTAAGTGTTTGCCGCAGGCTCTAGGCTGTCTCAGTAGCATCTATTTAAAGACGTGCAGNGACAGGCAGAGGAAGGGATATGTAAAGGCCTAAGTGCTTAGTGCAGAAGAAGAGGAAGGGCAGAGACGGAGACCAAGGCAAGGGATAAAACAGTTGCACGTGGGGGTGACACCAATCCACACTGACTGAGGGGAGCCTCAGCTGGCCAATGACAAGACAGACCCACAATGGACAGAAAGCAAGACTGAGACATGAAGGAAGCATGACATGACCCANCTCCCAGGTCCCTCTTACTCTACCCACCCCATGTACCTCACACTGTGAGGCATCNCAAGACAGATTCCTGAAGATGTGTGACTTTGGTCTATCTCTGCCAGAACACCCAGGCCATGCTCAGCCCCATCATGCTCTCACCTTGCTGTTCTGACCCCTCATCTGACAGACACCATGGAGTCATATCTTAATGACCTCAAAGAGGTTTGTTGTTGGGTGTTGGGTTTTTTGGGTTTTTTTTTTTGAGTCACAATTTTCTTTTTTTGTGGGGGAGGGTTTCTCTGTGTAGCCCTGACCATCCTGGAACTCACTCTGTAGACCAGGCTAGCCTCGAACTTGTAGAGATCTGCCTGCCTCTGCCTCCTGAGTGTACCACCACGCCTAGTGAGTCAAAGAGTCTCAGCACTTGGCAAATAACTGGGCCCATGAGAAAGGGATGGTTCTAAGCGCAGTGTTCTTGAAGGAGCTGTGCAATGGCAGGTCTGGTGGGGAAGCCAACAGTACTGCAGGTTGTGCTCATATTGAAGTCCAAGGCCTCAGCCCCCAGCCTCACCACATCACATAGGACCTAGGGCCTGTGGGGCTGTTAGAACCCCTGGGGTGGGAACAGTAGCAGTCTAGACTCCAAACAAACACCCTTGGGTGTTGGCCCTACCCACCGTGACATCAGAAGTTTTGCAGCCCTGGGCTTGGAGGTTTTCAGCAGAGCTCCCTTATATCCCAGAGCAAAGCCNCCAGCCTAGGCCTCTGTCTGCAGAAGAGGGCTCCTGTCTGTCTCAGGCCCTGCAATGTAGCTTCCCAAAGCAACTGCAACTCACACAGGGAAACCACAATGCTCTAGCCTTGAGCTGGGCATAACATCTGCCTGTCTGGGCAAATGGCCTCAACCCTGGTCCAGAGCCCTAGGGGAAGTCATTGTCCATGCCCATGGAGCTCTGTCTGGGCAACTCTGGGTATCCCTAAAAGGTACCTGCCAGGGGTGNGCAGTTTGTATACACAGCAAGCCCCACCCCTATCCTTTGTTCAGACCCTTTGCAACCAGATATATCTTCGTGTTTCCCTGGCCTAGGGCCTGCTTTTCCNCCAAGTGGGAGCATCCAGCTCCACACATCTTACGTGGATTGACAGAGATGTCCTATNCAGCTGGCAGTGGTCCAGGACACAGCAGGCACTGGGGCTACTGTCCATCNGCACATGCTCGCTAACAGGGATGCAAAACAGGGCCATGGCCTTGACTTTTGCATGGCTGAAGGCACTCCTCCCTCACAGACTCAGGGATGCTCTCAAATACTGTAGGGCAGGTGAATTCTCCCTTCACCGGGGAAACTGAGGCACAGGCCCATGTTAAGAGTCAGAGCAGCAAGGCACAAGCCTGGACTTTGAAAGTAAACTTCTTAGGACTTCCATCATCCCATCAGGTTAGACTGCTGGGGTAGTGATACCTTTGGGTGGTACCTACACTGACTCTCCATCTTGAGGTCCCAAGGAGGCCACAAAGGACAGCCAGGCTAGGACAGCCCACCTCACCCTCCCACCCCCACTCCAAAGCAGCACCTCTGGTCCCTGCTCTGCTCACTCTCCTCAGGTGGAGTCCTAGCAACCAAGAGAGGCCAAACTCNAGGCCCAGCCAGGGTCCNGGACCCAACACGATCAGTGCATAGCACTGGTACAAGCAAATGGTGAGGCTGCAATTGCTGACCTGCAGAGGTGGCTCAGCAATCCTCAGGAGGCCCTAGGTGGAGGCACTGTCATATATACCTGCTAACACTTGACCTGAAAAACATTTAGGTTTCCCAATCATTCGAGAAGAGGGACTCTTACCCACTATGGCACAATGAAGACACAAAACGAGCCAGGAGTGGTGGCACATACCTTTAATCTCAGGATTCAAGAAGCAGAAGCCAGCCTAGTATAGATAGCAAGTACCAGACCAGCCAGGGCTACAAAGACCCTGTAAAAGAAAAAAGGGGGTGGGATGGGGTGGGGTGGGGGAGGGAGGGTTGCCTGAAGAGGGTTGCCCAGTGTTTAAGAGCAATTGCTGCTCTTCTAGACCACCCAGGTTTGGTTCCTAGCACCCACCTGGGAGCTCACAACCTTTTATAACTCCAGTTCCAGGAGATCCAATGCCTTCTTTGACCTCTGCAGGTATGTGTTACAATCTACACATACAGCACAAACATTCATATACATAAAACAAAACCCCACAGAAGTCCTCACCATAGCATATGCTGGTGGTAGAGCAGAGTGAGAGATGCAGGGGCAGTCAGGACTGCCAAGTTCTACTTCTGTCCCTAGAGTAACAGAATATTCTTCAGCACTTTGGCCCAGTGAGTCCTGTTACCCCAGTGTCCAGACATCAAATGAGGGCTGCCTTCCAACAGCCCCTTCAACTGCATCCTCCCAGACTGTTTGAGTGTAGAGAATTCTGATTCCTGTTGTCCTCTGCAATTAGTAAATCCACCTCATTTATCTGATTCTGACACTCCATCTTATCAGACTGGAACAGTCAACTGGCTTTGTGATCCCTGTTATAGGTGAACCACTGACGTACAACGGGGCCAGCACCAACCCAGGTAGCAGTCAGTGTGGACCAAGCTCTCTGCCNCTGTAGGAACCAACATCTCGTCCATCACCGCTCTGCCCATGATTACCGAGACCTCTCTGGTTGCTTACCTGTACACCTCACTATGTAGCCTAGGCTAGCTGTGAATTTATGATCCTGCCTTAGTCCCCAGAGTGCTCGTGTTATGAAGTTGTATTTCATATCTAACACATACTACTGTGTTCTTTGGGTAGTTTCCAGTACTTCACCATACAAAAATGGGAGAAAATCATGTGAGGTCAGCTCTCCAAGTAGAAGCCTTGCTGAGATGACAGCTGCCATGGCAAAGTATACCCCAAATTCCTGTGTTCAGGCCCTAAGCCCCAGAACTTTAGAATATGACTGGGTTTGGTGTAAGGTTTTGGAAGAAGAGAATGAAGGAGACGAGGTCATGGGGATCCTATCTCACTGGTGTTCTTCTAAGTGGTCAAGACAGATAGAGAAGGACACAAAGTAGAGACTGTCTAGAAGCTGAGGAAAGTGACCATAGGAGCCAGTCCTGACACCCCTTACATATCTCAGGCCTCTAGCCTCCAGGACTGTGCAAGGCCAACTCTGCCGTAAGGTGTGTATGTGTGTTTGTGCATGCACATGAAATGGGAAAGGGCAGAGGTCAAATGCTCCTGGAGCTATGGTTACAAAACTCAGCTTTCTCTCAGCATAAACATTAGAAATGTCAGCAAAACATTTTGACGATGTGTAGAAAGGACAGAGCTGGGTTCATTCATGCCAGGAAAACAGATTTGTCTAAACACCAGGAAGAAGTAACAGTAAGGAAAGACTCACCGTCATTTCAGTGGGATAAAATGCATCTTATAAAACCTGACCTAATTCTGGCACACTAAGAAAGGGAACCTACAAACAGGAACACCACAGCAGGACCAGGAGGATGCTCAGCATCTCTGCCAGGCAGCTCTGGGTAGGAGATGCACCATGGCAAGGAGGCAGGAAGACAACCAGAGCCCTAAGGACTGTAGAGTAGAGACAAAAAAAAAAAAAAAAAAAAAAAAAAAAAAAAAACTCCTCTTCACCAAATGTTAAGAGTTCAAGTGCATCTATCAACTGTAGGAATTAGTAAGAGTTGAGCAAGATTGCTCATGACAAGTTAGACAGAAAAGTCTTTTGCATTTATATATGCTGCCTTCATTGGATGCTATTAGCAGGAGACCAGATAGAAGCTCCCAGCACTCTCACAGCAAGCCCAGCTGGAGGCACTGGCTTTGGAAGGGCTCACCTGGAAGACCCAGGCACAGCATCCTACAGCCTTCTGAAGAGCTTTGTTACCTCTGGGGCCTCAATTCCTCTGCCTGTATGGAGCATAACTCTCTGGGTAGGGCCTTCACCCCACCCACCCACAGGGCCACAAGGGCCACAAGGAAGAGGAACAAAGTCACACAGACTCTTACACCATCCCCAGCCCAAAGCCAACCCCAGGTGTATGACAGGCAGGAAACCAACAAGTACTTTAGAGGTCTTCATGACTCCACTGCAGAGAGGGAATTTTTCAACACTAATAACAAAAGGTTAATAATGCAGCCTTAGAAATCTTAAGAATTTTTTATCACAAGACAACATAAAAAGGGAAAAGCCAAATCAACTAGCCAAAGATAATGAAATAGGCAAAAACTTGTACAGCCCAGCTTACAACACAAAAAGTACAACCAACAAATGAAGAGATGGAAATATGGTCAACTACATGTGGTCAGAAATGCCCATCAAGGCACAAAGACAGTGCATACCTCAAACAACAAACAGGACAGTTTGAGGTGGCTCAGTGGATAAAAGCATTTGCTGTGTAAGCATGGTGACCAGAGTTCGATCCGCAGGACCCTCATAAAGGTGGAACTCACTTTGTAGACCAGACTGACCTCAAACTCACAGAGATTCACCTGCATCTGCCTCCTGAGTGCTGGGATTAAAGGTGTGNGCCACCACAGCCCAGTTCACACAATACATGTGGTGGTGCATGCCTTTAACCCCAGCACACAAAAGGCAGGTTTGTTCATTTGAAGCCATCTGGTATACACAGTGAGATTCAGGTCAGGCAACGCTTTATAGCGAGACCTTATCTAAAAGTTTCTAGAAAGCCATAGCTTGACCTATCTGCTGTGCACACAACGGAAGGCTCCTGCCTCTGTTCTCTGAAGAACTCCTTTGAGTCACTAAGAAAGAACTACCCAATAAAAACTGAGTGAAAGGGGGCCAAGGAAACTGGAGTCTCACAGGAGAGGAGCGCTCAGTTGTGATGAACACATAGCTAAACAAATGACAACCCATGATGCTCCAAAGCCTGGACCCTCCAGGACTCCCATGAGCCCACTGTGGGCTAGGCCCACAGGCCCATGCAGCCAGGAAGAGGACTTGCGGGACCCTCCTGTGAAATCCTCCAGACTTTTCTCATCAGGAAGCCAGAGGGCAATGGCTCCTCCCTTCCTGCTTCCCCAGCAGCCTCCTGGGTCTGAGACGTGCCCTCTCTACTATACCACCTGAATGACTGCACATCAGGCCTACTGCCTGCTTTATGTACCGGCTACATGTCCTTCTCAGGGGCAGAGAGCCTCACGGCTCACAAGCATTTCCTCATGGGGTAGCCACCCCGTAGCCCTCATCCTACCCACAGGCAAGGCTTGGCTGTGAAGTGCCAACTTAGTGCTGGTGCATAGTGGCACGGGCTTGTTCACATGGCATCCTGGATGGCATCAGACACAGCCCAAGTAAAAAATACCAACCACCTGGCAGCAGAGGAAGGCAGAGATGGAGGATTCAGCTTACACCTATATGCTCTGGCTCGTGCCTATTTAAGATTTATTTATTTATCATGTAGTGTTCTGCCTGCATGTGTCCTTGTAGGTCAGAAGATGGCACTAGACTCATTACAATGGTTGTGAGCCACCATGTGGTTGCTGGGAATTGAACTCAGGACCTCTGGAAGAGCAGTCAGTGCTCTTAACCGCTGAGCCATCTCTCCAGCCTCGTGCCTATTTAATACCTTCAACAAACGCCATTTCCTAAAGTAAACACAAGGGCTGGTGAGATGGCTAAGAGGTTGCTGGTTTTCCAAAGGACCTGAGTTTAGTTCCCAACACTCATGTCAGGTGACTGACAAATTACCTCCTGGAAACTGGGCTGGTTATTCAATGGTTGGAGCTGCAATCTGGGGCAGGGAAAACCACTCCAAAGCAGAAGGTGCCCTGCAGTGTTTGTGGCAGGGCATGGGAACGGGTGGGCCTAGATGGCTCACGGGTCCTTTGCCCCCAGATACCCATAGGTGGAGACCCTATCTACTTCTGTAGCTCTAGGCAAAATGTCAGGCACAAGAATAAGACTGCAGCTGTGGGGAAAGAGATATAACATAGCTGTGTGTGAGCTTGGACAGCAGGTAGGCTATCCTGGAAGGGCTCCAGTCCTTCCTACACATACACGCGCGCGCGCGCGCGCGCACACACACACACACACACACACACATTGTGACAACTATCAGCCCACTAGTACCTCTGGGAGTGCTGCAGGAAGGGTTTATTCTACAGACTGTCAGTCTCATAGAGCAGACCTACCATCCCAGAGAGAGCCCCAGGCTCAAGTCCACATCCACGGCAGGTCCACAAATTGTGGCTGCTGTAAAGTGGCTGCTCTGTGACTTCCTGTCCCCAGTATGCCTGGTATTTGAAGCTGCTGAGGGCATGCTCCCAGCTCTCCCAGGAGCTACTTGATGTTAAAACCTACTGCCTTCCTGAAGGCCCTCTGTACCCAGGCACGGAGGCAAGTAGCTGCTTCCTAGAGTTCACCTGACAAAAGTTGAACTACTTTTTATTGACCACCCACCCATTACTGACAAGTGACAAAGGGAGATGTCCCGCACCCAGTGGTCATCACCCAGCTCAACAGAGATTCCTTGAACTTTAAAACATGAACAATCCCAGAGCAATAGCAAATGGCACCCTCATTTGATGCCAAGCGTAGTACCACAAGTCCCAGAGTAGGGACAGGATCCACTGTTAACCAGAGCAGTGTTCCTGCCAGGGTCTGCTCTCCTGAGGCAAGAAACAGGCAACAGGCGTGCCTATGAGCTGAACAATCACTTGACTTGAAGAAACACAGCAGAAAAAAAAAAGGCTTAAATGCCACTGTGAAACAGCGACATCTAACCATTCCCAGCACCGCAAACTTTTATCACAACCTCAAACTTCGGCAATGACAGGGAAGGGGACCGGTGTCAGTGGGCAGTTAGGCACCTAAGCCTGGATAAAACCTTTACTACTAAATATAACCCAGGAGGATTACAAGCGGAACCCTGGTGACAAGGACGATTCCAGCGAGCACTTCATGAGAATGCAACAGCACTGCCAGGGTGCTCCGCTCCCTTTACAAAGATCTGCCTTGAACTACAGGCCCAGAATAGAGACCAAAACCAAATTGTCTTTTGAAAACAATAGTGATGTCAGTTCAACTGAAAATAACCACGCAGACACCCAAGCTCTAGATGCTGGAGGTTGGCCATTCCCTGACCCCTACACAGCATCAGGCACAGGGCCACTCTCTCAGGTCACCCAGCTTTGTCATCAGCTTTGTGGCCTTCTAGAACTAGTGGCAGTGGCTGCACAGGACTCCCACAGGCCCATATCATTAAACATGCAAGAAACCTCCACAAACACAAGGGACTGTTCTCCTACCTACGACATGATAGTTTTTCTCTATAGCAGAAAACAAGACAGGATCATTTCTAGCCAGGAGGACACAAACTTGGGATACCATAGATCTTGTTTGTCTTGGTGTGGGGACAGGTACCCAGCTCTCTGAAACTTGCATGAGAATACCAACCAGGGCCTTTCCTCAGGCAACAGCTTTCAGAACCAGGCTGAATTGGGCCTCCCTTCTCATAGGAAAGCTGCCTCCATCCTGCCNCTAGGTTTGTACTACTCACCTTAGCTGTGAAGAAACCCTACTGTGATGTGAAATGTTCATGGAGCACAGCCTGGGCTCAGATACTCATCCCGGTCCCTCAGGTTTTGCTACGGTACCTCCTTACTACTCAGGGAATGATTAGGGAAATCAAACAACACTCAGAGGCCTTGGATGGGTGAGGACACTGATTACTATTGCCAATACTGTCCCAGGTCACAACCCTGGCAAACAATATGAGAGCTGAGGGGGTAAGGGAGGAACCTATCCCCCACACACTAAGATACATTACGGAGCCCAAGGTTTTGGTCAGGGAAGGAAGCTCCCATCACAGCTCTGAAATTCCTAACCATGCCATAGCACAAATCTTCACATGGGACACATAGTGGCACCAGAACATACTGAAAATACCTTTCACAGTTTTGTAGGTTGTCATAGTTTTTGTCAACGCAAACCAAAAATACCTGGGAGGAGAAAATCCCCACTGAGGAGCTGCCTCCATCAGACTGGCCTATGGACATGTCTGTGTGGCATCTTCTTGATTGCTAGCTGATGTAGGAGAGTCCAGCCTGTGTAAAGAAGGCAGCAGAGCAAGCCAGGAAGAAGCAAGCTAGTAAGTAGCATTACCGCACCATCTTGGCTTCAGTTCCTGCCTTGGCGTCTCTCAATGGTGGACTGTAATCTATAAGCCAAATAAACCCTTTCTCTCCCAAGTCGCATCTGGTCATGGTTTTTATTTATCATGATTTTCATTTATCACAGCAGCACAAAGCATAGAACACCAATGACACCAGATACCAGAATGCCCCCAGAGTGCACCTCAGCCTCCAGGAAAGACCTTGAGCCTGCAAGGTACAAGCTTATTGCAAAGGAATCCATGAGGAATGAGAGGGTGCTGGGCATGGCTGCTTCCCAGCTAGGGCTGGTGGCTTGGCCACAGCCACAACACTGGACACAGCACTAGCTTTCACATGTGGCACTGGACATACATAACCAACCATAAAATGAAACCACAGATAGGCTCAGATCACCAAGACCAAAACCAGAATCAATCTGTAAAGGTTTACCCAAGTTGATTAACTTTCAACAGAAACATTTAATACTTTCTTCTTCCAAATAACAATCAGTTTCAAACAATCTAGAAGTAAATTTTATATTACGTCACTTTTCAATATTGCCTGAAAAAGTCTGGGCCTAAAAAATCTGACGAGATTGCATTGCAGGAACACACTTAGACCACCAGGTCAAAAGGTCACACTAGAAATAGTGAATATGGCATGCATACACACATGTGCACGTGTGTACACAGGCCAACCACACACACCCATGTGCACATACTCCCATATCCACATACAGGTACATCCCATGTCTACACACAGGTATGCCTGCCATGCTTGTGCTTGTGTGTGCACATGGACACCTGCACAGGCCCCTCACCTCTCCATGTGTCTGCACATCTATTTCTGAGAGGCTTTTTAAATACCAACCATCGNGTGGAATGATCCACATGAGTCATCATGTACTGAGTCACTTGACACTTTCTGTACAAAGTCCCACCCTAACCCAGCAGAACATCTTGTCTGAATGCCGCTGGAGACCTGAGAGGCAGTGTAAGATGAGTGGACTTCCCAGCACAGTTGGTCAAGGCACAGCACCTACACACTGGAGGACTCAGAAAGTGTGGTGTGTGTAAGCACAGCATGCTTCGGCCAGAAGGCCCAGATCACCACCACATCCTAATAAAATCCCCTGCTGTGCCACGGCACACAGAGGCGGGGTGCTTCTTAGCCGTCAAGCCACTGCCTGACACACATGGTGCTGCACCTNTCATCCAGACCCTGAGTTCTGAGATGGGCTTCAGGACAGGCCACATGCTGACTCATCACATCAGAAGTTGTGCAGAAATGCAACTTCCTGGCTCTACACCAGGTCTTCCAACTCTTCCTGAAAAATAATCAAATTCCAAGACAATAGAAGTCATGTGCAGCTGCCTGGGGACAGTGTCAGCAGAAGGAGTTGTGACAAGCACACACACGGGTAACAGAAAGCCAGGTCATTACTTTATTACATTTTAGTGCTTCCTTAAAATAAATATGATAACATCAAGTGCACAGTGAGATATGAAGACACACGGGAGAAAACTGGTGACAGGCAGTCACAGACTTTCATGCCACCCTTGACTGGATACACAGTCGCAAGGGAAGAAGATGACAACCTCACACCCTCTAGTTTNCGGCCCATGCTCCTTTCCTCTCTCTGTCTACCTGGCACTGCCAGTGGTAACACTTGTCAAGTTTCCCTATTACCTAAATTCTCTCCTNCAATTCAAACAGATTCAAGTAACACTCTCAAAAAGAAATGTGCAAAACTAAGAGTGGCTCCGGGTCTTCCCACAACTGATCCATCGCTGGGCACCTCTGCTCCCCAGGAATGTCCACTCTGATGCAGTCAGCTACCACAGGGACCAGGGAAAAGGACCCGAAGCAGCTACACCATTCTGAAGTAACTGCAAATAACCACCACGTTTTTAAAGAGGCAACAAAGAAGAATTACCAACCTCACCTGAGACTGCACACCCTACTGGGCATACTGCTCCTCCAGAAGCAAGAACTACGGTAGGCAAGCCAGGACATCACAACACCACGAAGGAACCGGCGGCCAAAGGGTGGAAAGTACACTACTATACCAAAATCTGCCTTTATTAAAGTGAACAAATCAGCACATTCTCCAGACCTAACCAGTGGTGGCTGGAGCCGGCTTAGGCTGCCTGCTCCCAATGAGGCCAGCATCAGCTAGCAGTACCCCACAACCCTCCCGACTGTGTGGCAGAAATAATCACTCCAAATATGTAAACGTCATTTTAACAGAAGACAAACTTTGCTGATTTCAGTGCTTTTAGTGAACTGGCATTTTCAGTAAACTTTTTTTGAGCAGCAAGGAACAGGATTTT
>LZPO01044266.1:242106-270650 GCA_001675575.1 Neotoma lepida
TGTATGTATGTATGTGTGTGTATGTGTGTGTGTATATGTGTGTATGTATGTGTGTGTATGTGTGTGTATGTGTGTATATGTGTGTGTGTATGTGTGTATATATGTGTGTGTGTGTGTATATGTGTGTGTGTGTATATGTGTGTGTGTGTGTGTGTTGCTCATGTGAAGGTCAGAGTACACCTTTCAGGAGTCTTTTCTTTCCTTCAATCATGGAATCCACAAATCAGACTCAAATCACTGGGTTTGCACAGCAAGTGCTTTTACCCACTGAGCCATTTCAGTAGTCCCCAAAAACCATATACTCTATGACTCTACATGCAAAGTCCAGAAGAGGGAAATCCAAGGAGACAGGATGCAGATCAGTGGTTGCACTGTTCTACTGAATATACTAAAACCCACTGAGTTATGGCTTTCAAAGGGTGGATTTTGTGGTCTGGAACCTGGATCTCCCCCTTCCGGCCCCTAACCCCAAGACAGGATTTCTCTGTGTATTCCTGACTGTCCTGGAAATTGCTCTATGGGCCAGCCTGGCTTTGAACTCAGAAATCTGCCTGCCTCCCAAGTGCTGGGATTAAAGGTGTGCACCACCACAACCAGCATGGAACCNGATCCTAACAGCAGAAGAACTTGAAGCCAATATGACAAAAGATGATGTTGCTCCCGGGCTTGCTAAAGGTGTGTGAGAGTAGACGTGCACACCTGTGGACATGGTGCATTCCTCCAGTTAAACTTCTGTGCCAGCAGTTCCACAGTGGCTGGGCTCCTCAACTCTCCAGGTATCCCTTACTGGGAGCACTGCAATCTCAGCCTGCTGTCTCTGGCAGGTGCAAGGGAGATTCTGGGACCATGTGACACACACAGGGTGCACCAGAGTGAAAGGAGGTTCCAGTTCTTGCCCATAAAGCAGAAAAGTTAAAAGGGTTGTAAAAATGTAAAACGCCTTTACAATTCTTGGCTTTAGAAAAGACAATTTTCATAAATATATGTGATTTTGTCAGTGTAATGGGCTTATTACGTTTAGTTATTTTATTCTTCATAGTAGTAGTGTGTCCATGTGTATGATGTAAGGAAGTGTACATGTGCAGAGGTCAGAGGACAACTATTTGGAGCTAGTTCTCTCCTTTCATCTACGCATGTGTTTTGGGGACCAAACTCAATATTGTCAGGCCTGTATTGCAAACACTGTCACTCACTGAGTCATCTCACTGGCCCAGAGTGTTTTGCCCGCATGTATGTCTACGTGCCACATATGTGCTTATGTCCATGAAAGCCAAGAGGGCATCAGACCCCCTAGTGTTGGAGTTATAAACAGTTGTGAGCTGCCATGAGGGTGTTGGGAATCGAACCCCAGCTTCTAGAAAAGCAGCCATTCTTAACCACTGAGCCATCTCTCCAGCCATCATGCATTTACAAATTTTTAAAAGATTAAGTGGAAAAAGAGAATCTAAGTCTGTCTATATAACACTGACCTCAACTCTAACGGTGTTGAAATATGAATGGAATGAGCCAGTCAGGAAAAAGAGTACCGTCTCTAGGAATGGTGGCTGTTGGGTTCCTGAGCAATAAAGACCATATAGTTCTTGGGCCATGACCAGTCTAACTCAACAGCTGGTGTGTAGCACTGTGAGGAAGCTGTAATTTGAACTTCCTGGGTATCCAAAGCACTGGCTGACAGGAAGGCTCCCTGTATCTAACCTACTGATCATCATATTAACTCTGCCTTCCCTCTAGAGTTTGTTTTACATGGCGGATTGGGTACCATATGACCAACCCTAGATAAAAATTATCAAAAAGGATTTTCCTATGCAGAAAATATGGCACCCTGTTGTGTTGCATGCCCTTGGGGGGGCATGCCAAGGGACCACCTGCACATGGAGGTACACCCATGCCTGCATCTTCTTGGCACAGGTGGTAATAGAACTGAGCCCAGGCGGTTTTTTTGCATNTCTGAAGGGAAGGTGTTCTCAGGGCCGTGATGCCAGTATAGACAGCCTCTCTGTATGAAAATCTTCATGAGGAGAGAAGTCTGATCACAGGCCACTCTGTCCCCAATCATTTCCGAGACTGGACCAGTGGGAGGAGACATGTACATTTAGTCTAAAAAGTTTCTATTCTCNTTTTCAAAAGTGGATATATACTGGCCCTCAGGACCAGAAGAGGCCATGGTGAAGTGAAGAGCCTGAGGGAAGTGCCAAGAAAGAACTCAAACCTCCCTTCCCTCCCATGCCAAAACTCCATGCACCAAAGGGGCAGAGGCCCACAGTTCCCATTCATTCCTCTTCACCAGAGCACCACTGGAGACTGCTAGAGCTGAAGACAGCTGAGAATTTCACCTTTCAACTCGATGTAGCTATGGCAGTGATTCTTTCCATAAGTATTCTTCTTTATTCCTTATTTTCTATTCTTTAAGTTTCACCCTCCCATGTGAGTCTCTTGATGACTCTGTCTGTAAACTGCTCACTCAGGTTGTAGCACCACTGTTCACGCTTCTCCACCCGGTTTACTATGAAGCCTTCTTTACTCTTTGGCCACATCACATGACTTTTGATTCCCTGGAATTTTATTCTTTCTCTCATTCTTATCTCCTCTTCTTTTTTTTTTTTAATTACATTTTTATTTATTTGTGCTGGGGAACACACATGTTGAGGTCAGTGGACAACATGCAAGAGTTAATTCTCTCCTTCCACTATGTGGGTCCTGGGGCTCAAACTCAGGTTTTGAGATTTAGTGGCAAGTACTTTTACCCCTGGGCCACTCTTTTTAATTGATAACTGTCATGTTCCATAGCTCTAACAATCTCTAAAATCTGTAAAATTGGAGTAGTCCAATTTTACCCACACTGAGGGCTTTTTTTCTTTTCAAAGTCTATCTAATACTTAATCCACCCTACCTACCTCTCACTACCAATTTTAACTAAGATCTGCGTACACTCCATACTATCCTTGGTGGTTTATCCTCCAGCAGTTACTGAAGTCAAAGGGGCCACTGTTGTTAATTGGCTAATACAGATGCAGTGATAATAACCAGCTGTGAGCGGTTGCTCTAGCAATTAACATCATCTTCAGGGAATAATACAAAGTTTACACCAGGTACTGAGCTTCTTCAGGAAGGAACTAGCTTCTGAACTGCACACTCAACACTACCACATCCCAACTGAACACTGAATATACTTCAACTGAAAGACTATAGCTGACTTTAAAAAAATAAATAAATAAACCAAGCAATAAAAAACCAGATTCATCAATCCCAATACAGTAACAAGAAATATAAAAAAATGGGAGCTGAAAAGATGGTTCAGCAGTTAAAAATACTTCCTGATTTTCCAGAGGATGGGAGTTCAATTCCCAGAACCCACATGGTGCCTCACAACTATCCATCACTCCAGTCCTAGAGGATCTGATGCCCTTTTGCATGCACATGGTACACAGACAACACAGAGGCAAAACACCCATACATATAAAATAAAAATAAACCTTTTAAAAAGATATATTATATATGCACATATATACTATAAAAACAAATATTATATTCTATATATTCTATGTATATTATATATTATGTGTATTATATACACATATATTATATATGTATGTGTATGTATATATATAAAACCAAGACAACATAACCCCACTAAAAACTAATCAAGTCCTACAGCAATGGCACCTAAAATGAGAGTTATATGAAATTTCAGAGAATTCAAAATAGTAATTAAAAGTCTTTCCAAAGACAAAAATAAGGCCAAATGAACAAAATAAGGCCATGGATGATATGATAGAGAAATTCAACAAAGAGAAACACTGCAGAAAAGACTGTCTGAAGTGCTGGGAATAAAAAGCATCAAGGACAGAATTATGTGCCCCCTGAAAAAACTGAAACAATCAAACAAGCACAAAAACAAAATAGGGGAACAGTGGGAATTCCGAGACAACAGACACTCTGAGAATGACAAAACCTATGAGTACAGGTATAGAAAAATCTCATTCCAAAGACATACAAGATATTTTCCAAAGATTCCAAACAAAAGTTTCCCAGAGTTAGGAAAAGAGACTCAAATCCACACACAGGAGGCATTCAGGACACCAAACCGACCATAAAATACCCTCCTTCGCCATGTTAAATAAACATGAACAGAGGACAAACAAAGAGGACTGGAAGCAGCAAGAACCACCCGAACCCTAGCCCTTTAGGAGACACAGCAGTGTTGAGTGTGCAGTTCAGCAGCTCACGGTACCTAGTGTAAACTATTATTCTCAGAGTATGATATTAATTGTTAGAGCCACTGTAAACTGCTAGATATCATCACTGTACAAATGACAGCACATTTACTCAACTAGAGAAAGGAGGTGACCCAAATACAAGATCCACAAAATGGCAAAATTCAACACACAACTTTCAGTAGTAATGCTGAATACTAACTATATCAATTCCACAATCAACAGACTGATAACAGACCTCATCACAAAGACAGATTGATGAAATCTGGCATCCCTGCATGTTAAAAGTGCTGAAAAAGGTCTGGAAATGGTTCAGTGGTTGAGAGCTCTTGTTGTTCTAGCAGAGGACCTGGGTTTGGTTCCCAGCACCTACACAGTGGCTCACAAACATCTCTAATTCTAGTTCCAGGGGATCCAATGCCCTCTTCTTACCTTCAAAGGCACCAGGAATGTGTGTGATACACATACATACATTTAAAATAAATAAATCTAAAAGTGGAAGGAAGGGAGGGAGGGAGGGAGGGAGGGAGGGAGGAAGGAAGGAAGGAAGGAATCAATCTTGAAGAAACCAAGAATAGAAAAAACGTAACTCAGCATGATAAAGGCTGTTGTGGTAGTTTGAATGTAATTGGCCCCCATAAGCTCACAGGGAATGGCACTATTAGGAGGTATGGCCTTGTTGAAGGAAGTGTTTCACTGTAAGGGCAGGCTTTGAGGTTTCCTATGCTCAAGATAACGCCCAGTGACACAGTCCACTTCCTTTTGCTTTCCGATCAAAATGTAGCCAGCATCATGTCTGCATACACTTCACCATGTCCCACAATGATGATAATGGACTGAACCTCTGAACTGTAAGTAAGCCACCCCAATTAAATGTTTTCCTTTATAAGAGTTGCCATGGTCATGGTGTCTCTTCACAGCAATAGAAACCTTAACTAAGATAGCTGTATATTTCCAATCTACAGTCAACACTATTTTACATGGGGACAAAGTCAGAAAGCAGTTCCCTTAAAATTAGGAACAAGACCTAGTGCCCACTGTCTCTACCCTTATTCAATACAATAATGAAAGTCTTAGCTCAAGCAGTAAGACAAGCAAATAAAAGGGATACAGATAAGAAAGGATGANGTTGAATATCTCTATTCATGTTGACAGGGGCCTATACGTAAGAAACCCTAAAGACTGCACTAGAAAACTCTTAGATCTGATAAAATCCTTTCATCACAGTGACAGGAAACAAAATAACATACAAAAATCAAGTAGCCTCCCTATATACACAGTGGCAAACAAACTGAAAAGCAAATAATCCCATTCACAATGGTCTTTATAAAATAGAAAAAACAGCCACATGCTGTGGCACACAACTTTAGTCCAAGCACTTTGGGAGGCAGAGGCAGGCAAATCTCTTAAGTTCAAAGCCAGCCTGGTCCACATAGCAAGTTTGAGGACAGCCTGGGCTACACAGAGAAACCTTGCCTTGAACCAAAATACACACACACACACACACACACACAAAGAACCCCCTAAAGGACGCCCCTCCCCTCCAAAAAAAGCACGCAAACAAACAACCTTGGAATGACACTAACCAAGGATATAAAAGGCCTCTACGCCTGGCCTGGCAGTACATACCTTTAATTCCAGCACTCAGGAGGCAGAGTCAAGGAGGATCTCTGTGAGTTCAAAGCCAACCTGGTCTACAGCACGACTTCCAGGACAGCCAGGGCTACACATAGAAACCCTGTCTCAAAAAAACAAGACCTCTATAATGAAAACTTTAAAACACCAAAGAAAGAAACAGAAAAATACTAGAAGATGAAAAGCCTCCTATGCTCATGGACTGGTAAGATTAATATTGTGAAAGTGCAATCCTATCAAAGAGCAATCTACAGATTCAATGCAATTCCAATCAAAACCCCAGTGACATTCTTCACAGAAATAGAAAAAAAATCTTAAAATTCATATGGAAGTACCAAAGACCCTAGATAGAAAAGCAATCCTGAGCAAAAAGAAGAGAAGGTACCCCATGAAGTACCCTGACTTCAAAATATACTCCAAAGCCATATTCTTGGCATGGTATAACACCAGNACAGACATGAAGACCATCAGAGGAGAAGAGAAGACCCAGATGTAAGGCTACACAACTACAGCCCCGTGTTGTTCTAATAAAAAAAAATTTTTTAATGTGTATGAGTGTTTTGTTTGTGTATATGTGTGTGTACCACATGTGTGTCTGGTATCCAAGGAGGCCAAAAGAGAGTACTGGGTCCCCTGGAATCAGAGTTACAGATGGTTGTAAGCCATCATGTAGGTGCAAGGAACTTAACTCAGGTTCTCTATAAGAGCAGAAAGTGCTGACCTATCTCCCTAGCTTTAATTTGGGGGGGGTGTGTGGCAAAGTGTTATTGAAATCCACTAATTTGTAAGCTAATTAGAAAATACAATTTTTTAAAAGGAGTTTTAAAGAAGTAGAGGTACTCTGCTGAGTGGACAATNTTGCTCCCAAAAAACATGCATTATTAAACAAAAAATCTCAGCGTCGGGCATGGAATACTTCCTCACAAGTTTTTGGTCAAGGACCCCAAGACCTCAAAACAGACTATTGCCATTGTCCTTGGTTACCTACTATAACTAGACATAAGACCTTAACTGCTGAAGATACAACATACTTTGGTTGCAGAGATATAAAACTGAAACTGACCTGAAAACTTCCTCCCTGCTGGATAGCTTTCATTGTGCCAAGAGATGCTACTGGTCACTGGGGGAGAAAGACCTTAANGGTCTTACCCAGTGCCGGATCCTGAATGCTTTAATGTGCCCACTGATGAAACAGTGGCATGATTGCTGTGGGAGCAACCAAACACTTTCTGATACATCAAGATCAAGCCAGTCAACATTCCAGCATCAATAGAACAGGGCTCACAAGACCCCACTTCTAGCTAAGGAGCTATCAGCAAGTGATGACTGCTAGAGTACAGTCACTGTTCTTTACGGGTGTGGTCACTGGACCACATGCTCCAGAGCCACACACATATGGGAAGCACTAATTAGACTCAGTGGGTTATTCAAAAACGATTCATGAAGTTGGGGGTGAGAGTGGATCTTGGAGGAGTTAGAGAAAGTGACTATGATTAAAATACATTGCATGAAATTCTCAAAGAATATATTTTAAAATTATATATAAAAATAAATAAAAGACAAAAAGAGAGGAGGAGGGAGGAGAGAGGGGAGATGGAAGAGAGATGGGGGATGGGGTGGCAGGAGGGAACAAGCTCCTCTGGAGGTGCCAATTTTACTACTAAAAATAAGCAAATAAGGAGGAGGGCTTGGTTGTAATTACAAAAATATAATTTCTGATGAAAGACAGAGCACTGTTGTGTATTTTTCTTGTACCCCAAGGTCAGCAACATATTCATAAACCCCCCTGAGATGTGGGCATTTGCTTTCATAGCTTTCTCTTATCAGAATTCCACTCCTGCCACAGTAAGGAACCATGCTAGAGCTCATCCCTAAACTTCAGGTGTCCACCTCCAGAGACCTCCTAGGTATGCATCTTGCCAAGGTCAGCACACTGTTCAGAGAATTCTAACCTTCCTCTCCACTAAATATGCCCTGAACCAGCACAGGGCCTCCTCTGTTCCAGACAGGACCCAAAGTCACTCCTAACTCCAGTCTCATTTGCTCCCTATAAAATCAGAACACTTTGTAGGCTCTGCCCTCTAATGGTAGTCAGGAGTACACTCCTCCCTCAGGGGCCCTGCTCCTCACTCACCTGCTCCCTCTGACTCTCTGAGAGGTANATCAGTTCTTGTCTTCCTCTGCTCATATCCATACCATCATTTTACTTGGGGTAAAGCCAGTCTTGGTCTTGCCTTGGCCCGCAGAGGCCCAGTGCCCTGGGACCTCTGACCAGACCTAGAGCCCAGAGTCCCTCTCTCAACTACCCTTGAGTGTCAGCTGTTTTGAAGACCTACAGGCCAATCTCTGAGCACTGTGCCTAGCCTGAAGCTCTACCCAAGGCCCTGTCCCTGCTGCTGTGCACTTTTCAGTTCCCTTGTTTCCTATCTGAAGCCCATACCCTTCACTATATACATTGACACTCAACTTTCAAGTCTGTGGCTGTCTTCATGCATGACTCACTGAGCCATCATGGATTCCATCATCATGATTCTTCCCTGGAGAGTGGCCTACTCAATGTCCCTGTCCTCCCTGGACCACTGCACACTGTTCTCCAATATCCACACTCTGTAAGCATTCACTGTGAAGATGTGGGCCTCCCTCCTCACCACTCAGACTGAAAGCTCCCAACTGNAAAGAGCATGTCAAACCCTAACTTTGACCCTCACTTTCTCACTGATTTCTGGGTCCTTCTATTTGGTATGGCTACTAACATCTTTTCTTGTTCTTTTGTTGAGACAAAGTCTCATACTACAGTCCAGGCTAGCCTCAAACTCACAGTAATCCTCCTGCCTCATCCTCTTAAGTGCTGAGATTACAGGCATGGCCTGGCTGTAGCAGAGGACACAGACAGCCTCAGGGAAGGTGACAACCAAACAGTAAAGACAAGCCGTATTTCACCTGACACAACTTTTAAGTTCTGGTGACTCAGGTGCCCAAGGCCTACCCTTCACTATAACTCCTGCTTCCAACCATGGACANTCACTAGCAGGACCTGTCTCAAGTGCACTGTCCTCAGTGACCAAACTATTTATACTTGTTCTTCGTTTAAAAACATCCAATCTACTCTTGGGGGAGAGGTGTGCTTGACAGCAGGGTACGTGTCTACTATGCAAGCATAATGCTCTGTGTTCCACTGCTAGGACCAAAATAAAAACAATGACAACAACAACAAAAAACACCATAAACAACATATCCATATATTCCCCCACAGGAATGTGGGCCCTTGGACCAGGGTCCTGGCCCTCTCATGGGCCTCATACCATGGATGCCACAAACAGCTTCTTTCCCAGCTGGGAAGCCTTATGTTTAGGTTTGTCCCACATGAAACCATTAATAGACTTTTTAATCAAAGCTCCATCCTTCTCTATCTTTCAAAACTCTGTTCTTCTGTGGGGACCTNCAAGCCCTATCCCTATAANAACTCTGTGTTCAGGCCTCAGGACACACCCTCGTCTCCCTGGTAATCTACAGAAAAAGACTCCATGGCTGTGCAGTAACAAGGGAGCTTAGTAACAAAAAGAGACCTCTGTGCAAACACCAAGGCTAACAGAACTTGTCATCTACAAGCACCTTTTACTCTCCATATAACCATCATGAAATTTGACACTTGCCTCCAATATTGAATTCTTATGAGGTTCATTCACTTTTCCAGCCAGACAGCAGTGGGAGATGGCATTGTGAATAATTGGTTTGTTTGATTTGCTACTAGGCTCCTTGAAGAGTTTAGGACCTAAGAAAACCAGATCAAGAATTGCAAAATTAGTAACAAGGCCAAATACACACAAAAGAGCAATACTTTTCTCAAAAGTAAAATACAGAAAGCTGTGGTGATGGACAGTTATGCAATTTTGAAAAGAGACCATAAGGGCCTCTTCAAATCTACTCAAAAGAATTTGCAGTTATAAATTAAAAAAAAAAAAAAAGACAGATTAAAGTAATTGTAGCTACATTCTGACTTGAGTCTCTTTTCTACATAAATTACAGACCCAGAAACCTGAAAAACTAAGGTTCCAAGTGCACAGGATGTGTAATCCGCTTTAGCTCTGCTCTCAAAGTAGCAGGGAGTTGGGACAAATGTCAGGACCTCTACTGTGTGCCCCTGCTGTGGACACCCGGCAGTTAGATACAGCTCTGACACTGNACAAATACGTAATTTTTAAAAAAAAGACCTTTTGGCCAAAATAAAGATGCATTTTAAGGAGTGTTACATCGGGGTACTACCCCTGTGGCAATATACCCTAAGGAGGGTGTGTGACTGTTACCTGTGTACTCGGCCACAGAGGCCAAAGAGGAAGCTGCCGATGCAGTCTCCCAGTCTCGGTCTGTGCTCCTACTGGGGTTGCGGCTCAGGATGGGTAAGGCTTCCAGTGACTCAACTCTGCAGGAGAAAAAGACAAGGTGCTCAGGCTGCACTTCTCTCCTACTACCATGGCCACCCATACCATCAGGGCAAGAAGCATGCCCACTGTGGCAACAGGGCCTTCCTGTGAAGGTGGAGGACTTGGTAAGCTTTTATTAGCCATTGCCAGAGGGTGCCACCATGAGTTCTGGGAGTGAGTGATGCAGGCTCAGGAACAGANGACAAAGTACAGGTGACTAACAGCTGTCAAACAAGTGACGAGACCCAGGAAGGAGGGACCACAGTGGGGTTAGTCTGAAAACCCATACTCTTGATTCCTGGCAGGTCTGGGCTACACATGCAGGGACACTGTATCATGAACAGTAAATACCAAGGCTGAAGACTGAGAAAATGGCTTAGAAGGTAGGCTCACACTCTCTAGGCAGGCTGACAGGGCTGGGAGTAGAATTTAGCTGGGTAACCAATTTCCAGAGAAAAACTGAAGCACCATTCAAGGTTCCCTGGAGTCCTCCACAAAAAAGCCACTAGACACTGAGGAGGCAGGAAAATGCTTCTTCACAGACAGCATTCATATGATGCCNATACATGATACCATTCACATGAACCCTGGCTACAACAAGAAGTCAGAAACGTGCAGGAGTTCCTAAATCTGCAGTCAAAATTCACTGGACAGGTACCCACAGCACCTGTAAAATTACTCTGTAACACAAAGGGGAAGTTTTAACAGCTGGTGGAAAATGGAAAACACCACTTTAAATGATACAAATAACCCAGAAGCATTGGCCCCCTTCTGACCTACAGCCTGAGAAAGATATTCACACTTCAGGTTGTCCCAGCTGACAGCAAGTGACTCCATCAAAGGAGGTGGGGAAGGGGGGCAGGCTGCAGAACTGTCAAGATGAGAAAAGATGAAGGACAGTCCTGAATTAACAGCATTTCAACAGATCCAGGCTGGGCAACAGTCATCAGCGGTCGTACTTATGGGGGCAACAGATAACAGATGACTAGACAGATTGGGGATCAGAAAAAACGATGGTTTGACAAGTATGATGTTATGAGATATACACTGAAGAATGTGGGCGATGGGGAGGTGTCACCCACTTACTCCTGTGTAACAAGAAGAAGTGCACACATTTGACAGGGAGGTCAAGGGGAAAGAATGAGGGATGATGTCACAAAAGCTATGAGCTCTGGTGGGGGTAGGCGGGGTTTCCTCCTAAACACCGTGGAATTGGTTATAAAAGATCTCTCCTTCAGCTTTGATCTGGAAGGTTCTCTCTCTCTTGGCAAGTGCACTGATATGCCCATGGCTGCGGCTTCCTTACCGGTGAGAAGGTGTGCCCCCTGAATGAACACTCTCAGGTTCCGTTGTTGCCGCAGACGCCAAGGATAAGCTGGAGCCAGAGTGAGTGCGGCTCAAGTTATCAGCTGCAGGGACAAGAAATCGGCAAACTGTGAAGAGCTTTACCAGGCCCATCCCTGCTGCCCTAACTCACTGTGACAAGGAGCTTCCCTCTACCAAACCCGGCCAACCCTCTGGCCCAAACCCTGGATGCTCCTTGCCATTTCAAGGCATTATTACATTTGGTCTCAATTTCTCAAGCCTCTTTGAAAGGATAACCCCCCACTACCCTGCCCACCTCACACAGGTCTTGAGAAATTACAATGAGATAAAGAAGCCAAGCACTAAACACCAAGTGCACCATGGGTGCTGGATGAGGCTGCTTACGGGTGGAGGAACACTTGGTTCCAGAGTCACTACAGGACTCTTCTCGGTGAACTGACTTTGGCCGAGGCTTTTTAGGCTTCGATTTAGGTTTGCCAAGCCCTTGCTCCTCCAAGGCCTGCTGCTGCTTCCTCCGTAAGTATTCCTGTTTAATAAGCTCTCGCCGAGCCTTCTCCTCCTCCTTCCGTAGCCGATCCTCCTCAGCCTTACGCCTGAGTGCAAAATGGATTCACAGAAGACTAGGTCAGAGGCACTCTTCCTATGGGCAAGTCTACCAGACCCACCTCCTGCAGCCCTCCCCAGGGTGCTTCTCTGTAGATTACTAGAGCTGTGGGAGTTAGGAGCAAAGGCAGTGGTGAAAGGGGCAGGTTGGGACTGAATCACCTGGTAAACTCTCTGGGGAGTGCTGGGACCACAGACAACCTATTTCCTGTGCTACATACTGGTAGCCTCATCATTAAAATGGGGAGTGAATGCACAGGACTCATAGAGCTGCTATGAAAACTAAGGATCACCCAAGGGAAGTATCTGACATGACAGCTACACAGATGTGTGCTGTCATGGCTAGTAAACGATAAGTGGCAACAGCAGGAATGAGGAATGAGTGAAGTGGCTGTGAGATGCTACCCCAATTGGGGTGTGTAAGCCTGGCCCAGTCTACCATCTGTATGGATAGCTATGCTGTCCCACTAGACACAGCTGGAGGCTGCTGAGGAAGAGGTTACCGGGCTTCATCTCGCTTGAGTTCCACTTCAGCCTCCAGCTGCTGCTTGCGTGCACGAGCCTCTTCAGCCTTGCGCTGCTGTTTCAGAAGGAAGGCTGCCCTCTTCTTAGCAAGCTCATCTTCTGCCTTCTGTTCATCCTACAAAACCCATCACTTTATAGTCAATGAGAGTACAAGAAACTCCTTCAACTATCCAACCTAGGCTTACCTTGATCAAGTATAGACTTTAACATATACTTAGAAAATCTGACTTTTTTGGGAGAGAGAGTGAGACAGGGTCTATGTAACCCTGAATGTCCTAGAACTCCCTATGCAGACCAAGCTGGCCTCAGACTCAGCAATCTGTCTGCATCTGCTTCCCAAAGCCATGCACCACCATGCTTAGCTCTGACTCTTTAAGTAATGAATGAGCTTATCATACACTGTGACACAGTAGAAAGAAGTCCAAGGCTACAAAATAGCTTCAGTTAGATGACCTTCCACATGCCCTGAACCAAATTCAGTTTCTCGGCAAAACCACACATTTCTTCACAAACTGAGCTAACACCAACGTGATGCACTCATACCACACAAAGTACAAATGGGAATGAGGAGATGGCTCAGCAGAGAAAATGTTTGCTGGGTAAGCATGAGGACCTAAGTTCAGATCCTCAGAAGCCACAAAAAAGTGAGGCAGGAGAGACAGCCTGCCTGTAATCCCAGTACATGAGAAGTAGAGATAGGCAATCTGTGGAGCAAACTAGCTAGCCAGGCTAACTGAAATGGTAAGCTCTGGGTTCTGTAAGACACCTTGCCTCAGTATATAAGGGTTATGGCCAGATCACCCTGAACTCATCCAATCTCATCTAATACATAAGGTGGAGAGCAATCAAGGAAGACACCCAATGTCAACCTCAGGCTCTCGCTTGCGTGCTTTCTCTCTCTCTGTGTGTGTCTCTGTCTCTGTCTGTCTCTGTCTCTCTCTCTCTCTCTCTCTCTCTCACACACACACACACACACACACACACACACACACCACAAATGTCAATAAAATGTGCATCTTAGAAGGCTGAGACTATGCCATATGGTGGTCAGGAGAAAAGAGACATGGTCAGGACAGAAGAGAAACCACTGAGTCCATACTTCTCTTCATCTCTAAGAAAGTGCAAGATGGAGAAACAGAGATATTTCTAAAGCTTCTCCGTGGCCAGGTTTCCAGATCAGGGGTGGGCAAACTGCACCACACAGGTCATGTCTGGCCTGGATGTCCTTGTACAGTCTTCAAGTTCTGAGCACCTTTTACAATTTTAAATGACCAAAAAGTCATCTGAAAATCAAGTATTTCATGACTCAGGAAAATTATCAGGTTCTGGGATGTGCTGCCTGTGACTACATCTGACTGGGTCCATCCTCCACCTCAGGATGGAGGTTCCTGTAGCCCATGAAGTCAAACATTTCTTCCCTGGCTTTTTATGGAACTGGCTTAGAATAGAAGTTCTTGAGACATCCTTACAACCAAGGCGATGTGAGCACACCTCATGACCATTTCACATACTACCACCTCACTCACCTTGAAGAAGAAACCAACCCCAGGTTTCTGGTCGCCATCTCCGCCAAGCTCCACTGAGCTTTCATGGCCAACCACCTCCCCATCCTCATCCGGGGCCTTCAGGTCAGAGAGGTCCACCTCAATGAGGCTGGCCTTGCTCCTCAGTGGCTCTTCCATAAGGGTGTGTTCTTTGCCTGCCGTGGCAGAGGAGCTCAGCCCTGCCTCTTTCACACTTGTCTCCAGACCCTCCTTAAAGTTCATCTGTTCTGATACAATGTTTGCATCTTTGCAAGAGGATGGGACTAATGTCCGATGGTTGCTCTCATCATGGAGCCTATAACTGTCAAAGAGACACTTCTCAGGGGGTTCCCCACCTAGGTCGGAGGGTGAATGTGGATGGGTGCTTGGGGGCAAAGACCGAGGATGTGGGAGTGTCTCCACACTGGGTGTTGGGGTTTTGCTCCGGGAACAACCCTGCTGTCTGTCTTTTGGAACCTTCAGTTCAGCTGGNCTTCCCGGACGGGAGTTCCGGCCCTGGCCAAGCCGTGGGGGTTTGCGGTGGCCAGGCACACCAGTTGGAGAGAGTGGCTCAACAAAGTGGACTGGGGCCTTTACTTTTTGGTCCTGGCAGTTATTTTTAGCGCCTGGTGTTGGCACTGTGGGGGACTTCATGAGAAGTTGCTCCTGCTGCTGGGAGATCTTCAGTATAGCCTGCTGCAGTGTACTGATGGTCTCATTCAGCTTTTCAATAGACAGGTCACACTCATTTACATCTACCTCACCAACACTGTCCTCCAGGAGAGCAGCAGAAATCACTCTATGCTTCTCTCCATCATGTAGAGAAGCTGCGTCCCTGGGTTTATGTAGTTGTACAAATGCCACATCCTGAGACTCACTGAGATCTCTCTGATCTTCTTTGACAAGGAACTCTTCCGTTTTACAAGTGCCATCATCCAAGTCCTCCCCGTTGTGCTGTGTGAACTCCTTAGTGAAGTGTTCGGGCCTCAGGGGCTGTGGGGCACCATCAGCCTTCCCCTTCTTCACCACATGCAGAAAGGCTGCCTTGCCCAGTTTCAGACGCTGCCGTGCAGATAGCGCCTCCATCTTTTTCTTCTGGGCTTCAATAGCCCTGCGCTTCTCCTCCAGCTGCATGTGTAGCTGCACCAGCTCAGAAGCCAGCAGACTGGCAGGGTCCTTGCTGTGCCTGCCAGGGCTCTGCTCCCTCTTCTGGCGCCATGTTGTCAGAGGGGCTGGGCAGCTTTCAGATGCATCTGGGGTGGTCTTCTGGGAGCTGCTAGTGCTGGANTTGGTCTCACAGCTGTTGAGCCGCTGGAGCTTCCTTTCGGCAAAGCTGGTCATCTTTACACTTCCGCTCGCCATGGACATGCTGCTGAGCTGAGAGGTCGTGCTCAGACATGGGCTTGAGCGGCCACTGGCATCATCCTTGTCTTCATGTTCCTTTACCTTCATATCCTCTTGCAGTTTGGCTGATTCCTCCTCACCAGTGTATCTGGGGATAACCACAGGATGGTCCTCACCAATGAAATCCTGCTCTGCATCCTCTACATCNACCACATCAGAGTCAGAGTCTTGCCTCAGGATAGTCCAGGGTTCTGAGTCATGGGAGCTGGGGCTCTGTGAACCAACATACCACCTCCCCTCATCTTCCTCAGGCCTGCCTACATGGAGGAAGAAGCCATCAGCAGCCTGTCCCTGAGGTAATGGATCGAATCTACCCATGGCCAGAGGCTGACCTTCTCCTGCAGCTTCTACTGATTGTGGTCCTACCTCTGCAGAATCAATGCTTGCAGCAAATTCTGAACAAGGAATTGGGGTGAAAGTTCTGTTCAGGTCGCGACTGCCATGGCTACCGGTCCCTTTCTTCCGTACCAGAGGCTGGGAGCTCTCACTAGGCCTCTTTGACACGATGGTCCTTGGCCTCCCTTCTCCACGCTCATCTTCCTTAGTTATAATTTGCTTCTCTTTGGCTGGCCGAAGTACTGCTGGCATAAGGGGCTCTAAGTAAAAACTGTCAGGCTTACTCTCCAAAGTATCAATCTGTCTCTGGGGAGACCTAACACTTGCCACCAGGCCTGGGGCTTGAGGTGAGGTCCTGGGGATCTCTGGGGAATGAGGAGACACATCTGTCCTGATGATGGCCACAAGTTCTTCCTCCTCATCCTCAATGTTGACATTGCTCAGGAGGCTTTTCCCATTGGTTTTTCCAGCCGAAGGATGGGGTTGGTTCTGTGGGGTCAGGTGGATAATGTTGGATGCCAAGCTATCTTTGCTGATAGAGCGGGCCAAGCTGACACTGTCACCGGAGCTGGGGTCCACATCACAACTGGCAGCATGATGGAGAGCAAAGGGTGTTGGCTGGGACACAGGCCTGAAACAAGAGGAGAAACCCACTGTTCAAAAGTCTGAGAGGAGTTCAAGGTATGAAAAGAGAGAGAGCACCATGCAGAAGTGCTATATAAATGCTCTAGGGCAGAAGGGCACCAGAGGTAACAAAGTAAATGACTCGAAACATTTGATCCCAGCACACNTTCATGTGCCCTTTAAGTAACCAAGGCCCCAATGAGCCTTGGTTTACTGTATTTAGCACACAATAAATGAAAGCTCAGATATTTTTTAACCCTGAATAAATATCACCACAAGAAACATGAAAAATAATGACATAGATAGTGTAGGTGGCACTACTGCTATTACAGACCTCTCTGACACCTGGTAGACATTTACATCTCCTCTATTGCTGGGACACCACAAATCACACAGCCACTTGTCAAGTACACAGGGGCTCATAGGAGAGAACGAGCATAGAAGAGAGCAAGCCTATGCTGGCACTACTGTGAAAACACTGGCTGCCAGCTCCCTGAAGCAGCCTGGCCAATCTTTAAGGGTCCCTGGAACACATCTGGAGAACTGTTGCTTAGTCTCATGAGCACTAAATAGAAACAGTCCCAAGTTACTCACCTGTTTTTTTTATCTGGCCATGTTACTGCTGCACCTCGTGGCTGACCATCAACCCGAGTTAAAGAATTCGATCTGTGTCGCTGATCTATAGTTTGGAGGAAATAAGCACATTCAATGTTAAGTAACCAACTCTGTACCATTTGAAGCTCTTTTAATGTAACAGCCATTTCTCTGGGTAATGAATCCTAACTCAAACAAATAACACCACTTAGGAAAGCAGATAACCAGAAGAGTACAACTTCCAGTAGCTCCAATAAGTGAAGTACAGTGTAGTAAGTGCAGAATGCTTGGGACACCTGCCATTCTGTGCATGCTGCACAGAACTTATCAAATTTGAAATGACATTTATACCACAAGACTATAAATTCTGAGCTGTATCAGTACAAATTAAAATTTTATCCTGCTAGGGCTGGAGAGGTGGCTCAGAGGTTAAGAGCACTGGCTGCTCTTCCAGAGGTCCTGAGTTCAATTCCCAGCAACCACATGGTGGCTCACAACCATCTGTAATGAGATCTGGTGCTCTGTTCCGGCATGCAGGTGAACATGCAGACAGAGCACTCATACATAAAATAAATAAATCTTAAAAAAAAAAAAAATCAGAAAAAAATTTATCCTCCTATTAACTAAAATGGGTACATTAGATTAAGATCATTCAATTTTGAGGAATATTATTTTACTAAACTATGAAAAGAAAAAGTAACAAAAGGGAAAATAGAAGAGAATCATGCTCTCACCAGGGATGTCCTCTGCCTGTGACACTTTTTGCTGTTTCTGCCTCAGTGGCAACAAAGGATGGGATGGACTAAATGTGGAAGCTCCTTTCCCACTAAATAAAAATAATTCAGAGAAAATAATGAGTTTATCAAACAAAGTTCAAAAGCAAAGGCAGAGGATGTCGAGATGGCCCAGCANAGAAGGGCACTGGTGGAGAAAACCTGACAGGCTAAATTCTATTGCTAGGTTTCACATAGTAGAAGGAAAGAACTTACTCCTCCTACAAGTTGTCCTGACTTCTACATGGATGCCATGGTATATGTGTAACCACAAACACACACACACACAAACACACACACACACGTATGCAGCACACACACAACCAATGTAAAAGTAAAAGACAAAGGCATATCAGTAACAGAAAGCATTATAAACCTGTACCAAGCTGGGAGCAATCAGCAGGTTTCTCTGGGGAAATATTTTCCATAAAACTGAACCAAAAGAAAACCAACAAAGTTTTGAATTTGAGATAAAAATCTCGAAACTGAACTGGAGAGATAGCTCAGTTGGTAAAGTGTTTGCCAGGCAAACGTAAGGAGAAGCTGAGTTCAGCCGCCAGCACCTCCATAAAGAAGCCAGGCAGAGCGACACGGATCTGTAATCCTTGCACGGGAGAGGCTTGCTGACCATCTAGTCTAGCCAAATCAGTGAGCTCTGGGTTATCTCAAAAGATAAGGTGGAGTGTGACCAAGAAGACATCAAAATCCACCTTTGGCATCCACACACAGGTGCATACATGTGCACAAACACAAACACTCACAAATCCCAAAGCTGCAAACAGAGATCATACAACTTCTGGTGGAAGCACATGACACAAAAACTCAAGTGACTACCACAAAAGGGACCAGTAAGGGGTAGGGGTGGAGGTAAGAACAACACACGATACGTAAGTATGAAAATGTCACACTCACAAGCCAGGAGGTAGTGGTACATGCCTTTAATCCCAGCACTTGGGAGACAGAGACAGTAGGATCTCTGAATTCAAGGCCAGCCTGGTCTACGCACCAAGTCCAGGCCATCCAAGGCTACATAGTGAGACCCTGTCTCAGAAACACAAAAATAAAAAGTTTAAAAGACCACAAGGATGATTTCACTATATCAAACTGACTGAAAAGTCTGAGAATAACCTGAGCGTGAGCCCTACATGGACAAATAGAGCACTCCCACAAAGCTGNGAGAGTACACTCACACATTTTACAGGACAATATGGAAACAGCCACAAAAAAAATCAACAATTATTCACACCTTTTCTACTTCTTCAATCACAGCTTGAGTAATGGCTGTGGCCAAAAGGACACTCACTCACATGAGACCAATGGGTGCAGTGCAAGCAATGACCAGGTGAGCACTGCTCAGTGCAGCTGCAGCAGCCTAACACCCAACCACGGGGGTGGCACTATTGCCCAACAGGAAGCACACTTACACTGCAGCACAGCTATTTTGCTATTTTACTCTGGGGAAGAACTATGCCAAGGGACAGTAATAAAGTGTGGGCAGGAATCACAGAGGCATTCAACACCCTGGGCTGTAGCTACTATGGTTAAGCCCAAAGGGACAAAGACAGGGAAAGGTCCTTCAGAGACACAGGAAAAACAAGGGAGAGAGGGGGACAAAAGGGGGAAAGCTGCACAGAAAAGGTGGAAGGCTCAGTGAAGCCAGAGAAGCCCAGCAGAGGGCAGGGGAAGATTCCCACCAGTCCTGGCANAGAGTAAAGGTTACAAACCTGCAGCCACTCACAGCACAAGGACCAGCGAAAAGCAAACAGAATAGAGCCAGAATGTGCAATAGTGTCCAGCTATTCAAGGGAAGAGTCTGACAAATGAGAAAACTTTCACAGCCACTGTCACACATGTGATATCAATGCTACTTTAAGCAACTTCCACACACACATACACACTGCATGTACTAGATCTGACCNTAAAGATCCAGTACAGGGACTGGATGCAAAGACTGCAGCAAGAATGCCCAGGTACCCACATAAGGAGCCATGTGGCTGTGGAGCTCTGCCCTTGAGATGCTACCATCTGTATCCATGGGCTCTGAGCCATACACAGCGTTCCATTTCTGCTCCAAGGATCTGATCCTATCAGTAAGTCTCAGCCCTTAAACACTCCCAGCACCACCTGACATGCTTGTAGCCCTCTGAAACACTCTTTTCCTGGCCCAACCTTCTAGCATCCTTAGTATCAATCCGAGGAAGCTGAGGTCCTTCCCAACATGCATCTACCCAGCCATTCAGCTGCATGTACTATTCTAAATCACTTCTGAGTATTGTTTTAACCTTAAATCTCAATTCACTCTCCATATTTCAAAACTATGTTTTCATTTTAAAATATTCTCTCAGCTGAGCCAGATACGGGCCTCCTCCCACACANGAGGCTCAAATGTCCTCCAAGAAGAGCTCTCTCATGTTCATCCCACATGCCCACTGGCCTGCTTGTAGCCAATCAACTTGGATCCAGTCAGCTGAATTCGAGGTCTTAATGACAAAAATCAATTCTCAAAAAAAAAAAAAAAAAAAACATTCAAAAGTTCCATTTACTGTCTCATTGTCAAATCCATTGCTCACCGAAGCAAATGAACGAGTACTGATTGCTCACAGGTGAGTATCCTTCATATTTAAATTCTACTGGACTACATTTCAGAGCAAATTTGGACTGTTTTTCAGTCTCCTCCTCATTAGACCACTTGTGAAATTGTAATTCACTGTGAAGAGGAAATGGAGAAATCTCCTTTCTATAGTATAGTTTGATGTATTTAAATTGTGTTGATTAATTATATTACATAAATACTCCTATTTAAAAACCTTGCAACTAAGAGGCTTCCAGACTCCTGGACTCTGGAGAGAAGACTAAGTGATGAGGAACAGCCAGGAGGACAGACCGCTGCAGGAGCTACTCAGGTACTTTCTGCATCACCGACGTTAAGAGAGAGCTTTGATTTCTCAGGCTACCATGTAAAAAGAAAACAGGATGGTAAACTAACCCCAAAAGCAATGACAGACTCACAGACACTCAGGCTCTTCTGAGTGGAGGTGGTACCGATGACTGCCTTCAGGGAGAGGCTGAGTGGGTGGTGGCAGGTCAGCAGGGCTCATGGCGGCAGGACTACCNAGGAAACTGCGTTTGGTTGCATTGGAAATCGGGACAGGAGGTCGGCTGCTCTTCTGCTGTAACACTGTTTTAGCTACAGAAATAGCAATTTTACTATTTAATTATTACTAATAGAAATATATCTATTATTTATAGTTATAATATCAGAAACAGAGAACCTATAGCTTTTATAATCACGAAAATAACTCAACTTTTACTTGAAACAAACTTCTCAAAATTGGTTTTAACAGGTGAGACCATAGGCTAACCCTCAAAGACTTACAAATACCAAATTTAAAAACACAGACTAGAACATGGACAGACAGAAAAGGCAAGCTTGGACTTTTGGTCTGCCCAAGCATTGACAGACAGGACACATTGGCCTTTATAGATATATGGGCTTCCTCAATCCTTTGGGCTTTCAATAAAACAACTATGATCACTCAGTTGCCACTCACCATCCTTCAGCTCTTGAATATCTCGGGGCTGAACGAAATCTGGTTTGACGTTCTCAAACCACCAGAAGAGCTCAGCAATAAAAACCATAACGTTCGGCTAAAACAAAACACACAACAACCCAAGCACAGTAAGTGCCTGCTCAGAGGCAGCTGGCTTTAAGTACATGTCTGATGGCAGCTTTACCTTCAGCACTAGGGGGGCATACAGCATATCCTCCAGGGTGAGATAGAAACACTTGTTCAGATGTTCGTTGGAAAACTCCCTCAGAAGCCGGATGTTATATAGGCTGTCAGCCATCGACGGTACCTCCTTCAGGCAAATATCTAGTAGAATCAATCAGGTAGACTGTGTTAGGATATGCATATTCTGCTCACAAGGGTGTGTGTAGATACACAATTCTGAACTGAAACTCTATGTGGAAGGGGCAGTGATAAAGTAAGCAAGATTAAGGGATTTTAAAAGACAGCAAGTTTCCCAGGTGACATAAAACGTAGAAAGGAAATATGGGAAATTTCCAGACCTGCATTTATAACATAAATCACATGAGAGTTGAAGATTGGATTCCTAAAATGAACAGTGGTAGGCTGCAGCTAGAGTTAGTAGTAGAGTGCTTGCCTGACTGTGCAAGGCACTGGGTTCCATCCCCAGCATGAGGGCAGGCAAAAGATGTAAATCACCTTCTAGAGACATTTGTGTTTCCGGGTCCACAAGATGGCTCAACAGGTAAAGGCTCTTTGCCCTGCAAGCCCAACAGCCTGAGTTCAATCCCCAGGACTCACATAAAGGTAGGAGAAAACCAAGTCCACAAAGACGTCCTTTCACCTCCACATCTGTGCCATCGCACCAACACTCACATATACCAATAATATTAAAACAATTTTAAGGAAATGCTTGCATTTCCTTCAGCAAGCAGAAACTCTGCCTGAAGTTAATTTCATATTTGCAAAGGGTGGGAGCCAGGATATGCACAAAATTACAGTTGTCAAGTGAGGTCTCTAATTCTCCAAATCAAGAAGACACATAGTACAAGCCTCCTCTATAAAGAGGTGAGGACCTTTCCAACCTCTCAGGTTGAAAGTTCAGGAGCAGACTCTCTGCTGGGAAATGTGGTACAGGCAGTAAATAAGCACCCCTGAGAAGGGGCCTCCAGAGTTTGTCTAGGTGCTCCCTAGTAAGCAGCAGTTGTAGGATTATGAGACAAATGCACCAAGGCTTTGCCTCTGAATATATGCCATCTATAAAAAAAAAAGAGGTGGAGAAGGCAGAGGAGTACTCATCCAGCATACTCAAGTACAAAAATTAAAAAAAAATCAAGTACAAAAATAAGAAAAAAATTTTTTTCAAAGATTTCAAATGCTGTTTTCCAGTCTAGGTCATTAGTCTAAGAACAGGGTGTGTCAACATCAAGTGAGGTAGTGTCATCTGGCCATGAAATACTATTTGCCACCACTCCTGACTGCCCAGTCCTCCCTGCCCTCTAAGCTGTGTGAACCCTCAACACAGAGCTCTCTACTGAATGTCTCTTTTCTGTGGTTTGTATGCTCTTATGTGCTCCAAGTGACTGTCCTGGGCCAAAGCCACAGTTCCAGCCAGTGTGAAGTCAAACAAAATCTAACAGTTGTAGAACAAGGACCCCATGTTCTTCTTCTTCAAAATTAATGCAGCTAAAATCTGTGAAAACTTAAGCAACAAGTATGATGGAGAAATGGAATCTAACACAGGCTATTAGGTGATGAGATCGTAATGAGAGGTCGATCCATGAATCAAAAGACAAATGTGCTGGCAGGGAGGAGACACTGCACAATGCCAGCTAGGAAACAAGAACCAGGAAGAGAGGCTGCAAACTCCAGTGGTAAAGATCAGATGAGGAGAGAGACGACAAATGAAGATCCAGAATCCAAAGGTCTCCCCCACAAAAGAGTCAGCTAATCATGAAGCATGAACCACTTCTCTTGAGGGGTCTTAAGATTAGAGGCCAGCACACACCATCTTGACCAAGAGCACAGTGGGCACTGATGCTGGGGGTGTACACTGTAGTCTGAGGCAGCCATATCAAACCAACCAACTAAGAGACAATGGACTAACTCAACAGCCTGAAAATCAAGAAAGGCAAAGGCTGGGCACTGTGGATTCAGGGAGACTGTGAGGCCTGACAACTGCAAACAGTGAGTACAGAATGAAAGGACATCGCTGGGACAAGTGCAAGCCTGGACAAGGTATCAAGTAGTGTGCCTCAGGACGTCCCTGAACCGTGAACACACCAGCACTGCCAGGAAAGTCTCTGTTCCCTAAGCTACTTCAAACATAAAAGTGAGAAGAAGTACCCTGGGAAGGCTAGATTTAAAAAACAGAAATTCCTTGAGCCATCTGCTACATATTAAATTTATGCCAAAATAAAATGTTACAACTTTGCCCCTGTGTTGCCTGTCAATCTTGGTAAAAAAACAAAAGTATTTACTGGACTGGCAATATATTTACAGAACAGTTAAGAAATTATCAGTTTTGGGATACAGCCTCTCCACATCTAAGAATGTGAAANCTCTTCCAAGAACTACAGAAAAGTTTAGGACTTACTGGGCTATCAACAGGGTTCCTCCTCCAGGCCTCCTGTCCTAGTCAACCTATAGGACACAAAATACTATTCCTGCTCATACTTTGGTCCCCAGCTATAGCAGCCTAGAGACCACAGCCACTACCAGGTAAAATAACCTCACTGGCAGGCCAGGAACTGCACATACTAAGCCAGTTATGTAAAAATAGATGCAAAGGTTAGAGTCTTGTCTTCCAACATTTTACACAAGGTTTCAATCTGTGCTAACAAGACAAGCCAGCCTTAACTGTCTTCTGGGGGTCTATTCCCAGTATGTCAGGGATAATCCTCTTATACAAAGACCAAGAGCATCCCATCTTCCCTATTCTTTGACACAATTTATAAACCATAGAAACTGTCAATTCCTTAAAAGTTTGGTAAATGCCCCAGCAAAGAGTTCTCACAAAAAGTCATCCCACAAGGATCTATCTTGTAGTTACGAGTCTCTAGCTCTCCCGTTCCTTTTTCTCCAATACAGAACTGTCTGTGTCATGTAACATTGTGAACATACACAGCACAGAAATATTCTTCGTATTTTTATTTAATGCCTACTAGATCTGAATGTATGTCCTTTTGTTTTCTGCATTCTTTATTTTGCCTTGTTTTATTGACTAATCAGTATGGAAAATTATCTATTTTATTAATCTGTCAAAAGAATCGCTTTTAATTTTACTTAGTTTCTCTTCAAAACCTTTAAAATGTTTCTACTTCGTTATTTTACTACTAAATTTACTTTTTATTTTTTTTTCTTTTTGCTTTTTCAAGACAGGGTTTTTTTTGTGTGTGTGTAACAGCACTGACTGTCCTAGAACTCGCTCTGTAGACCAGGCTGGCCTCGAACTCAAGAGATCTGCCTGCCTCTGCTGGATTAAAGGTGTGTGCCACCAGCACCCGGCTTACTTTTTGATTTTTTTTGTTCAACAAGATACAATGTCTTTTAAACTCTACAAAGATAATGAAGTGTTCTATGTAGCCTCTCCCCAGCAACCTGAAGTGCAGAGGCAGGAGGGTTAGAAAGAGCAGGCTGTGCTGCTTCCAGGACTTGGCTGAGGGATCTGCTGCTGTCATACAGTCCCCTACTCTTTGTAACCTGCTTTGTCTTCCCACAACGTTATTTGGGGCCTTCCTAGTATGTATACCACCACAGTCCTTCAACTAGACACATCCAGTGGATTCTTGAAATTTGCCTATGCTCACCCCAGGGGCAGGTACACTTCCCCTAGCTAAATCCTCTCTATTCTCTGTTAGTTCCTCCTATATAGATCTTATTTTTCTAGTTTCTCCTTTACTTCCATGCCTTTGCTTTCTTTTTCTTTTCTATTTTCTGGGAGATTCTCTTTTTCTATTCAGCCATCTAACTCTTTAATAGACTCTTACATTTCAGACACCAAAATGCATACTTCCTCAGAGCTCTATGGAACCTAATGTGGACATACCGTATGGCAGTCTTCTAGATGCTCCTTCTCAGTACTCATTCTTGGCAACTGGGCCCCCAGCCTCTTACTGCTGTACATTCTGAACTATAGCTGCAGTGAGGGGTGTCTGGGCACCCCTTCACTGTTAGAGGGAGGTATTACGAAGTGGGCTTTGCTGTAGGTGACCAAAGCAAGAAGCCAGCTGATGTCAAACCTCAATCACTGTGGGTCTTGTCCTTAAGACCAGTTTCTGCAAGAAGACTCTTTCCTGAGTTACATGTGGAGCAAATAAGCCTTATGGAACCCAGCAAGGAAGTGAGGCTTACTGGTACCGGTGACTAGAGGAAGCTCACACAAAAGCCTTGATTCTGGTCACCTCACCCCTGCCTGCCCCATGCTGGAGTCTGAGACCATGACTTATAGGCTCAGTTTCCCCCAAGTGTGTTCATATCTCTAGTCCTTGGACATGGAAGGGGTGCTGGAAGCANGGGGGACCCAGGCTCTCACTGTTCTTCAAACTGACTTTCAAAGACACCCCCAGGCATGACTGCTAGCCAAAGTCTTTCCACCTTCCTGTGGCAGCTCCAGAATTCTAGCTGGTGAACTGTCTTGCTTCTCTGGCTTGACCAGTCCTCTGTATTTCTATTTTACTTCCTGGCTAGCCAGCTCCTTAGAGCCTGGAACTTAGGATTATTCAGTTGTTCACTCTACACACATAGTCACAAAACTTCATTTTTCCTCCCTTTACTTTTCTCTGAGATTGTGTCAGCTTTTTTTTAAAGCTGAAATGGACCTAGTTCACTAACTCCCAAGCTCCTTGCTTTCAGACATACACATGTAAGGCATTCACCTCCTTACAGCACACTCCAGGCTGTGTCCTATGGTTCCAGTAGTTGTTCACTTGTTCAATACCTAGTCCACATCTGTCTGTATAGACATTTATTTATTTTTAAATAATTTTTTTTTGTTTGTTTGTTTTTGTTTTTCGAGACAGGGTTTCTCTGTGTAGCTTTGGCGCCTTTGCTGGAACTCCCTCGGTAGCCCAGGCTGGCCTCGAACTCACAAAGATCCACCTGCCTCTGCCTCCCGAGTGCTGGGATTAAAGGCGTGCGCCACCACCGCCCGGCTTAAATTTATTTTATGTGCATTGATATGACAGTGTCAGATCCCCTGGAACTAGAGTTACAGACAATTGTGAGCTGCCATGTGGGTGCTGGGAATTGAATCCGGGTCCTCTGCAAGAGCAGCCAGTGCTCTTACCCGCTGAGCCATCTCTCCAGCCCCAATGCTATTTTAAATGGTTGTGACATATCAGTGAAGACAAATAAAAAGCTCCCACTCTTGCAGCTCTTACCCACCAATTCTGACTTCTCTCACCATGGAGCATTTACACATACTGTCCTTGGTCTGCAAGTATTACAGACATTAGGAGAATGTGGAAAGGAGCTNTCTCTGTTACTGATTTCTAATGTTCTGAACTAGTGGAAACATATACTTTGGAATCTGGTGCAGTTTCTTTTGTGGCTTTGACCAAGTTATTTTTTTGTTTTGTTTTTTCAGACATGGTCTCAACTACATGGCCCTGACCAGCCTAGACCTTGCTTTGTAAACTAGGCTGTCCTCGAACTCAGAGTTTTGCCTATCTCTGCCTCCTGAGTACGTGTGTGTGTGTGTGTGTGTGTGTGTTGGAGAGGGGGAGGCACAACACTAAATACAAGAGTGTGCCACTACCTAGCCCAAGGTCATTTTTTGCAAATGTTTGTGTATGTGGAGGCCAGGGGACAACTTGCAGGAATCAGTTCTATCCTTCCACCCTGCAGGTTCTGGAACTGAGCTCAGGTCATCAGGCTTGGCTCATCTTGCCAGCTGTGACCATTTATTTTTATTCAGTGTACCACAATACCTGGTACAATAAATGCAGCCTGCCAAGTTTGTGTTCAGGTCTTCTGTGGCCTTACCAAATTCCTGTTTTTGGCAGTTTCAGTTAGGCTATAGGTGTGGCTTGTCAGCTTCTTCAAGGAATTCTGTCATTTTGTTTCCAATGATTACTTTCTGCCTTAAGATTCTCAAAGGACAGGTTAAAAAGCAGGGTACAGGCCGGGCATAGTGGCACAAGCCTTTAATCCCAGCACTCAAGAGGAAGAAGCAGGAGGATCTCTGTGAGTCTGAGGTTAGCCTGATCTATATACTGAGTTCCAAGACAGCCGGGGCTATGTGGAGACCTTGTGTCAAAAAACAAACAAGCAAGCAAAGTAGATAACTGGAGAGGGAGCTGTAGAGGCAGTGAAGAGACCAGTGGTGCATGGATCTCTAATCTGTACTCAGGAGGAACACATGCTCAAGGGCAGTCTACAATACCTAAAGCGGCAGGGCGGCTGGAGCTACACAGTGAAGAGAGAGAAAGCCCCAAAACTCTGAAATGGAGTGCCCACCCTACCCTCTTCCTTACAGCTTCTGTTTCTTCCTTTATGTCCTGTATTTTAAGCATTCTATGCTCTCTTCCACCTATGTCTTGGCCTTAAAGCTGCTGTGACATTTAAGGGTTCCACAGAAGCACATTTCCTTGGAAAATGTGGTTTCTGGAGATGTTCTCACCAACAGGCCAGAGTGTCACTAGCACTAGATCGGTTTTACTTTTCAGTGCTGGGGAAGAAACCTAGTGCCTGTGCATGCTAGACAAGCATTAAATTACTGAGCTATATCCCAGACATACATTATTCCTTTTCTGTGTGATACTGGAGACAGAACTCCAGAACTCAGTCATGCTAAGCAAGCATCTACCACTGAATTTCCCCAGAACTGCTTTTTATTTTGTTTTGTTTTGTGTACCTTGCCTCCCTCTTCCTCTTAGTACTCAGAGACAAGGGTACTTGAAGAGCCTCCTCATGGGTGAAAGACAGGGCTTTTCTGGTACTCTTTCCCAAAAATTCCTAGTCATAGGACCAAGGCCAGATGGATATGAGGGAGCCCACTGTCCACCTGCGGGTTTTATCCTGGGACCTGGGGCTC
>LZPO01044266.1:284173-299308 GCA_001675575.1 Neotoma lepida
GCCTGGGTTCAATTCCCAGCATCCACGTGGCAGCTCACACCTGTCTGTAACTTCAGTTCTAGGAAATCCAACACCCTCACAGACATACATGCAGGTAAAACACCAATGCACATTAAAATATAGACAGACAGACAGACAGACAGACAAAAGGAGACAGGTATGAGCCTGGGCCTGGGGGAAGGGCTGACTGCAAAGGAGCCCAAGGCAGCATTCTGAGAATGACAGAAAAGTTGCCTTGATTGTGGTGGCTATTTAAAGGATATCATCGCTTGCTAAAACACAAGGAACCACTTCCATATGTGGCATGTAAGTTATGTTTCAGTAGAGTGAGTTTTAAACCACAAGCATCAGTAAAATCTTGGAGACATCAACTCAGGAGGTAAAGTGCTAGCTGTGCAAGCATGANGACCTGAGTTCAGATCCCAGCACCCACCAATAAATAAATAAATAAATAAATCTCAACACTTGAGATGGAAAGAGATGACCTAGGACTAATGGCCATGTACTCTAGCCAATTAGGGAGCAGTCCGTTAAGTGTGAGCCCCTAGTTAAAAAAACCTGGATGGCAAGATATTTACAACTTTTGAACTCTTGCTTCCACATGTACTCATGCCAATGCACATATACACATGTATACACAAAAACACATATATGCATATAACACACACACATACACCAAAAAAAGTTAAATGAGCCCCAGAAAGATGGGCCATGGTACAACCCAGAACACCTAGGATAAGGAGACCCTAAGTGACCACCAGTGATGATTCAGGTCACCTTTAGCACAGAGAACCAGAATGATACCCCTTGTTCAGCTGTAGTCCTGTGTCAGACAGACTTCCCACCCAGGATGTTCAATTACATCAGGGGTGGGGCTCTGCAGAAAGGATGTATCGACTATACCTCAAGTCAGGAAGAGAAAAAGAGTTCAGGATGGCAGAAATGCAGGCAGAAAAGAAACTCGATATGCTATACAGACCTCAAAGGTGAAGCTTGTGAGGCCCCTGTGAAGTTGTATAGAGGACACTAAGAACACACAAATGTAGTGAAGGCTGCAAGAGAGCTCCATCTTGCTTGATGCTGGGCAATTCACTCCAGATGCAGAGTGGGGAGAGCACACACTGCATCTGATGACTCTGACCAAGGAAAAAGCCTACAATCTAGCAACAACCACACCAGGGAAAAAAAGTTAAATAAGGATTGTAAGTTGCCATGGAAATGCTAAAGATAGAAAACCATGAAATACAAATAGAAATATTAGGTAAGAAAGAAAGAGATGTTTATGAAAACTGAAGCAAGAAAAACAAAGTGGTGTCCTAGAACGGGAATATGGTTGTATAGGCAGATACCAAGACACAGTAATTTAAAGTCTAACAGTGGAGTGCCAATGTGTCTGTGACCCAAAAACAAGGGACAGAGATGGAGGGCTATGTGGCAGTGTGCATAACTTTCATAATCCCAAATCAGCACATATGTCTATCAGGGACAAATCAGAAGACAAAAATACAGTGTCTTTACTTGAAATGTGGATGTAGCCCGACATGATGGTGTATGTTTGTGTGTCTGTTCCAGGACCTGGGAGGCAAGAGAATTAGAGTTCAAGGTCATCCTCAGCTACATAACAAGTTCGAGGCCAACCTGGGTTACTTTTTTCAAAAAAAGGGGGGGGTCAAGAGGCAGAGGATAGTTTGAAATGTTATTGGCCCCCATAAGCTCATAGGGAGTGGCACTATTAGGAGGTGTGTGGCTTTGTTCTAAACCTTTGAAACTGTAAGCCAGCCCAATTTAAATGTTTTCCTTTATAAGAGTTGCTGTGGTCATGGATCTCTTCACAGCACTAGAAACCCTCACTAAGACAGGGGCTCAGTAGGTAGGTAAAGTACTTGCTAAGCAAGCATGAGAAACCAAATCAGATCCCCCAAAACCATGTGTTTTAGTTACAGTTTCTATTGCTGTAATAAAACACCATGATCAAAAGCAACTTGGAGAGGAAAGAGTTTATTTCATCTTACACTTCAGTAACCGTACATCCACTGAAGGAAGTGAAGGCAAAAACTAAAGCAGAGACCATGGAGGAAGGCTACCTACTGGCTGGCTCTCCTTGGCTTGCTCAGCCTGCTTTCTTATAGCACCAAGGACCACCAGCGCAGGGTGGGCCCCTGGGCGGGCCCTCCCACATTAATCATCCATTAACAAAATGCACTAAAAGCTTGTCCACAGGCCAATCTAGTAGGGNTATTTTTTCAAGTGTGCTCCCGTCTTCCAAAATGACTCTAGCTTGTGACAAGATGTCCTAAAACTAGCCAGCACAGCATGTAACTCCAAACACAGTAGCAAGCATTTGAAATTTCAGTGTTCCTACCGTAAAATGGGAGGTGGAGATCCAAAGACTTTGTCTCAGACAAGGTGGAAAATAAGAACCAAGACCTGAGGTTTTCTTCCATAGGCATGCCATGGCATGTGCACATCTGTACTCCCACATGAATNCATGTGTATATACNTGTCCACACTGATAAAATCAACCAATCACTCAAACACAGGAATACACAAGAAACTCCTCCCCAATAATTATTGGCAAAGATCGTGAATAAATACTATATACAAGTACCTCAGATAAAAATGAAACCTCCTAAGCTGTAACTACACACATACGTGCATTTCCACACACAAACCCACTTTTTTGCTCTACTCTCAGTGCCTAGGAGTAAGGACTGTCTGCTAATCTATTGGACACCTAGCTGGATACAGTATCATGCAGTCCTAAATGACAAGCTCTAGCAGCTGAGTCTCAGCATTGGAACAAAAAGCAGGCAGCTCTCGATCAAGAAGAGCACTAGACAGGCACTTACCTTATTAATCCAGAATACCATGGCATCCTCGAGGTCATACGGAAGTTCTTTTGAGGCGCTGAATGTAGAGAATCGCTTGACACTGGCCACCACCTTCTCAATGCTGATCATCTCCACAGTATAGGCCATCATCAGGGCATCCACCATTGCCATGTGGGCACTCTGGGGACAGAGGCAGCAGTCAGTACCCTAAACCTCTTCTGGGTCTCAATGCAAGAAAACTTTCTGCCTTGGCTTCCCCACAAAGGACAACACTGGCTGGGGCATGTCCATCCTGGATAACACTGGCTGGACAATGTTCCAGACTGCAGTAATGGTCCAGGGTCCTCATCTCTTACCAGTAGACTATAAGCTTCCTCTGTAGCCCTGGAAAAGCTGTGGTAAGAGGCTGTACCCTCCCTCTTCCTCCTAAGGCTCTGGGATGACAACAGGGCCCTCCTCTGTATCACACCCTACCTACAGTCTCTTCAGAACTTTCTCTTCACCCATAACATGTCACCCTTAAACAGAGTGAAAAAAGGCACAGCATGCAAAATGCCAGGGAACAAGTTAACAAAAGCAATGCAAGGACATAGTGGGCTAGGTGCCAGGCTGATCTGAAGAGGCTCAGCCTCTGAGGACAGGACAACTGATTCTGGCTAGTGCAGCCATCCGACGGGAAGGCTCTGCAGTGGTGTGCTCCAGCACACTTACGTCTTTACACTTCATTGCATCACAGTGAGAAGAACCAAAAGCAAGCTGCTCTTTCCAGAATGATGACAGTCTTTAAAATACAGGCATGTCATTAACGACCACCAATGCACATGGACAGACCTCACCATCTGTCACCTAACAGCAGGGCACTGAGTCTTGCCTGCTCAGNCAAGGGAGCAGAAGGAATGCCTGTCAGACTCTTACCATCTTAATAGGTGCCTGGCTGAGGTCAGCATCTGTCACAGGGGTGTCATCACTCTCCATCACATAGATGCCCTTCCGGGACAGGGCCTGGATGACAGATTGGTGTCCTTGTAAGGTAGCCACCTGGTCCCCTTTTAGGATAAGGCTGCAAACACGGCAATACAGCTCACTTGACAGGAGAAGCTTGATGACAGGTGGCTTAATGTGCTCCTGCTCATACTGGTCGATGTAAAAAGGGTCTCTGAGGTCCTCAGGGATGTTGTCTATGGCAAGAGAAAGCACTGGGTGAGTGGACACACACAATCCAGTCTGGAGCATCACCAGATGGATGAGAACACACAGAGGAGTACCTTCCAACATAATGTCAACCAAGGTACAGCCCACTGACCAGGTGACAATCAACATACAAAGGTCCAGGGCCAACTGATAGTCTCATTGGCATCTGCACGACAGAGGCAATATGAGGCATTTTTCAACTGCCACCATCACCTGAATGATGGTGGGACACAAGCACAAAAGTCCTGAGGTCTTAGTGGGCTCAAAGGAAACCAAGATGCCATGGGGCTAGGATGACGCAGCATCTGGTGACCCCAAAGAGGGGGCTGTAAGCACAGTGGCATTAGTTCTGGGGAGGGAGCTCTGAGTGTCTTCTTTCCAACCAAAGTCAAGATCAAGGTAACAGCAAAGACTCAACAGCCTCCTCTTTAAGAAGTGAGCCAAATCTGGTGCCACTGTAACTACAACAGAACAAAGACAACCAGCTTTCACTCATCTTTGGTTCAGGCAGCACACTATTTAATCATAATTCTACTGATCAGGACTAATGACTAATGTGTCATTAGTAATGACTAATGACAGACAAGAAAACTGAGGCACAGAAAAGAGATGCCACATGTCCAATGTCAAAAGAGACAGAAACCAACTGCAATCTGGTCTCTCATGCACTCACTGCCTACAGCAGACACAGGGGGCCAAATGTGTTACCACTGATTCTGTACCCTCTTTGCACCACCCTGGCCTGGTGAGATATCAACAGCTATCTTTTGGAGAAAACACAAAGTCCTGAAGAAGAATCCCATTCCTTTACCCAGGGCCCCAGACCTTTGCTATCTCTGTATCTACAATTGCAGAGAATGGAGAGTTCATCTTCTCAAACATCCCTACCTCCAGGAGAGTTTAGAAAGCTGCCATCACCAAGAAGGGTGTTCAACTAAACGGGGAGATATACATCAGAAACAATCACCCCACAATCAGCGGACATTTGTGCTGGCTAATTTTATGTCAACTAACACAAGCTAAAGTCATCTGAGAGGAGAGTTCGAAGCTCAACTGAAAACGTGCTTCCATTAGATCAGGCTGCAGGCACGCCTCCAGGGCATTTTCTTTTCTTCTTTCTCTTTTGAGACTAGGTCTCACTATCCTGCCCTGGCTGTCCTGTAACTCACTATGTAGACCAGGCTGGCCTTGAACTCAGAGATCTGCCACCTGCCTCTGCCTCTGCCTCCCAAGCGCTGGGATTGAAGGTATGTGCCATTATGCCCGGCCCATTTTCTTAATTAGTGATTGATTAGCCCATTGTGGGTGGTGCCACCCATGAGCAGGTGGTCCTGGGCTATAAGAAAGCAAGCTGAGCAAGCCATGGGAAGGAAGTCAATAAACAGCACCCCTCCATGGCCTCTGCATGAGCTCCTGCCTCCAGGTTCCTGCCCTGTTTGAGTTTCTGGCCTGACTTCTTTCAATGATGAACAGTGGCATACAAGTGTAAGCCAAATAAACCCTTTCCTCCCCAACTTGCTTTTGGTCATGGTGTTTCATCAGAGCAAGAGTAATCCTAACTAGGAAAACATCTAAACTCCTCTAGCCCTGTGCCAGGTCTAGACACTACAGTGAGAAAAGGTCAGCTCTTCGGCGGCTACCTCCCCCTGTCCCAGCATCCTCTTTCTCTGCTCCCTTCTCTGTTTGTTTCTGATAGGTACTATTTTCTGAGGCCCAGGTCTAATTACGAGACTCTGGATCCTTGTTATTGTTCTACAGTCATTTTNAAATTATTTATTAATATATATACATATGAGGGGTGCATATGTGCCACTGTATGAGTGTGAAAGACAGGACAGACCTGTGGAGTTGGTTCTCTGCCACCTTTACATGGGTTCCAGGGCTGGAACTCATGTTGTTAGGCTTATATGACAAGTACTTTTACCCACTGAACAATCCTGCCAGCCCTGCCCCACAATCCCCAGACTTCATTTTTGATTCTTATTTCTTAACAACATGGCCAGAGTTTTACACAGCACTTTAATTTGGTCACTGCAGCAGCCAAACTAGTGAACAGGGCTGAGCACCAGTGCCAACATAGAGGGCTGTAAGCACTCTGCCCAGGCTTAGTAGATGTCAAGTCCCATACTTGATGACTACATTGGGTAGCCTCCTATTTTGAAGCCATCTACAGTTCTAACACTAAACAGAACGTGGTGGTAATAAAAGAATGAGCCCTGGGTATTTCACATGGGAAGGCCTCTGCTTGCCTTTTCAGATGGTTGAGGAAAGAGCTGCAGTGCCATGTGAGTAACACAAAAAGAGGGGAGGAGCCACACGACACTCAAGAGTGAGAAGTCCCATGGAACAGAGCTGAGAGGCACAGATCACACTAGCAGAAACTGTGGGATCTGGTTCTGAACTGGTAAAATCAAGCAAGGTCCTGAGCTAGGGAGGCCAAATCCCAAGTTTGTGCTGCTGCCAGGAAAGAGATAAGAATCACCTTAGGCCTGCACCTTCTTTAAGTGCCTAGGAGCAGCACCTCAGCAAGAGGTGCCCCTTTCCCTTCCAGCCCATACCTCAAGCTCTGTCCAGGTCCTTCTTGCATGTTCAAAAATTCCAAGAACACATCTGCTTTACCCCTGGGGGGCTTTGCCCACCTTGAGACTTGAAAAACCATAGATGTGTGTCTATCCAACAAGTCTACTAACCCCAGCCACCTCCTCTGAACCACCTACATGACATCCATGTGATGTCTGGAATACCTCAAGCCATACTGGCTGNTCCAAGCTACTCTCCCCCGTCACTTGGATAGCCTAGGTAAGGTTCTCTCTGAAAGCAGAAATAGCACAGCTCAGGAGGGACCCCACAGAGTCTCACTCTGTAGCAGCAAAGGAGACCANAGGACACCACAGAAGCACAACCAAGAGCTGGCTTTTGACAGACACAAGGAAGACTAGGGAGGATCTGGAGCTCAGTCACAGTATAAAGACATAAGCAGCCTGAACTTGGAAACTAGCAAGACAGAAAAAAGCAGCTAAGCCAAANATCCAGGTNGAAATGTTTCACTTGCAAACAATCATCCTGAAGTGGTTCATGTCATCAGCACACTGGATCCTGTACAAACAATAATCATTCCTGTACACTTAAGATTCATGACAGGGAACCAGAACAATTAATGTAGGTGGACAGCAATCTCAGATCAGTAGACTCCACAACCTGTGGGTTCCCTCCAATCCAGCCATAAGGTGCTACAGCCCACTCAGCAACTGAACTTCCTCTTCCTGGCCTTTCAGGGCAGAAACTGTCTCTAACTCAGAAACGGAGCCCCCATTCTTCCCAGTCCACCAGGGCAGTGACTGTTCCTAGATAATACTCAGTTCAGTCCATGTCAGAAGCTATGTTTACACACACCTGTTCTTCTAATATCTAGCAGTCAATAACTATACTTAAAACAAAGCAACGTAGGGCTTGAGAGATGGTTCAATGGTTAAAAACACATACTGCTCTTGCAAAGGACCCGAGTCCCAGATCTTTTATCCAGGTAGCTTCTAACTACTTGCCTACAAAGTTCCAACACCCTTTCTGGCCTCCATGGCAATATACTCATATGCACAACACCCCCCCACACACACACACACATAATTTTAAAATGATATTAATGATAATAAAATATTTTTAAAAATAATACAAAGGCATTATAAATGCCTTCTGAGTGTTTTGGGTGACTTGTTTCTCTACTGAAGACAAAGACAGTAGTTCACAATCATTCATTCAACAATTATTGAGCATCTATAGGAACCGCAAAATGCATGAACATGCTGAGCCACCAAAAGGAGATGGAAGGCCATCACCCTCAGCAAATGCTCTGAAGAGGACAAAAAAAAATGACAATGACTCTCATCTGACAACACAGTTCAGAATAGTGTGGGAGAATTCTGTGCCTTCGTGGGACTGTGGAGGCACCGACTAGGCTTATATACTCTGGAAACACAGAAAAGCACTAGAACAGGCTGTATTAGGAGATAATGGAAGGAAGAGGACAAGGAAATAATGTTTGCTGCTGCTGTTTCCGACACAGAGTAGAAGACAGACCTGGACACCAGCCAGGCACAGGACAGGACCTGTTACTAAAGTAGGAACTATGGCCCAGAAGATGACCATGGCAGAAAAGAGGAGCTCCATAATGGACATATGGCTAAGGGGGGTTNGTGGGGACATTCTGAAGAAGCTGACATGTGGAGGCCACAAGGACAAATTAAAAAGATAGATACGTATGAACACAAAAAGACAAGTGTCCATGGGGGCTGAGTCACCCAGAAAGAGGGCACAGTGAGAACGAAAGCTGAGCAGGACAGACTGGTGGCTCATCCTGTGCTAGGCAGGCAAGGAAGACAAGCCAAAAGGAACTAACTGGTGGTCAAGAGAGATTGGTAATTGTAAGGCCACCCCTATTCCACCCAAACACACCGGGGAGAGCCACCAAAACTAACATGCCTCAGCAGCATCAGGGNCAGACACACCAAGGGAAAGAAGGTTCCACTCTCTGTACAGTGTAGCCTCAGGTGTGCAGGCTGGACTTCTAGTCAGAGACGAGGAGGGAGACCTCAGAGAGTGGGAAGGGATTCCAAAACAGAAGGGAAGGGATGTCAGGTGTTGTGGACTATTACTTTAACTATGCAAAGATGTGTTACATTTGTTTATGCTGTGTTTTTTTAATTATGTAAAGGTGTGTCGCTTTTGTTTATGCTGCATTTATTTAATTATGTAAAAAGATACATTGCTGTTTCACCTTGCCTGCCTAAGGCACCTGATTGGTCTAATAAAAAGCTGAACAGCCAATAGCTAGGCAGTAGAATGACAGGTGGGGCTGGCGGGCAGACAGAGTAAGTAGGAGAAGAGAGAGAGGGGAGGGAGAAAGAGAGGGAGATGCTCAGAGCCAGCTAGCCAGGCAGCCACCAGACAGACAAGGAGGAAGCAGTGAAAGTAGGACATACAGAATGAAAGAAAGGTAAAAAGCCCCGAGGCAAAACGCAGATGAAGAGAAAGAAAGAGGTTAAATTAAGTTCTAAGAGCTGGTGGGACAAGCATAAGAGAAGGCCAAGCTTTCATAACTAGTAAGTCTCCGTGTCATGACTGGGGGGCTGGTGGTCTGAGAAAGCCTGCTACAGTCAGGTGTGTATATAAATGTCCTGGCCACCTCAAGAGACCCATTTGTTAAAATCCAATGCAACCAGAATGGCAACAAGTGTGAAAGCTCTAACACAGCAGCAGACGGTGGCGTCAGCCAGTGGTACTACATCAAGTGTATGACATGTCTGTAATATGCACTAGAGAGGTTGAGACAAGGGGATCATGGTGAGTTCAAGGCCAGCTCAGGAAGCCCAGGAAGCCTAGCAAACCCTAAAATAAACAAACTCAAAGAAAGTCAGGCTCAGGCACCCACAGAAAGCCACAGAACTGATCAGCTACACACTAGCTGACTGTGGACGTCAACCAAGGCAGAAAAGTGAAGGTATTTTTAATAAAGAAAAAAAAAAAAGAGATAGACTAGAGAAAGCAAAATAAAAATTCTAGAACAATCACTACACATGCACACACATGCACACACAATAACTGAGCCAGTTTCATAAAATGAATTGTTGAAGGCAGATTCAGATTAGAACTTGAGAGACGAAGATGAGAAGACAGTAAGTCTCCATAATGAAGAACAGTAAGATAATGAGGAGTAGGCAGGGAGGGCAAGTGGCAATGGCTGTCAGACCACAGAAAGGAAGTGCAGGCCCAGAAAGGAGAAGGAACATCGCAGAAGGGTGTTTAAGCAGACATTGCAGAGAATTTTCCAATACTTGTAAAATTTATGAAACCACTAAAAATACCAGCGAGACTCAAAAAGGAAATCTACATCCAAAAAGCACTACAGTCACATCGACAGAATCCAAAGGCAAAAATACTTTTTAGTATGCCAGAGGGAGTTCCTAGCAGGCCAGTCCAGCAGACCATCCCTGCTTGCCCCTTGGTGTAGAAGGCAACTACAAACCCTGAAACACATCAAGGACAAGCAGAGGGGAACTAGAAAGTGGAGAGGATGCCCAGCTTGGACCTCACACTGCAGGACACCCCCACTAGGGGCAGGCCTGATGCTTGCTGACTCCCAGCACAGCAGGCAAAACAGGCAAGGCAACTGGTTTCTGGGCCATGGAAGAGAAGGGATCAAGAGGAGGCCCGGGTAACAATAAAGCATCAGGGGACATGGGGGACACTGTGAGGCAAAGGTGCTCTGCTACCATATTCAGTCCAAGATACTTTTCCCTAAAGCACCTGGCAGAGAAGATACTCTCGCTCCCCGCTGGTCATGAAATTCCTCTCCCCACACAGCTGGGGAGTCCAATAAAGGGAGTCAATCTTGTTACCAGAGCTTTTGGGGTATAATTTGGGTCCCTGGCATCCCCAGCAAGCTAGGCTTGGCCACCTGTCCTCAATACATCCATTAATGAGACAAGTGATAATGAGACACAGAAAAAAAGCAATTTATTCACTGTGATCACATTGGGAAGAACAAAAGGGGTCCAGTAANGCCTGTACATAGGCATTGACATGAAATTTAGGCTTAAAAAAGGGCATGCACAATGAAGCAGTCCCGGTCACTGAGTGATCCTGCCCATCACTGGCCAATCACAGCTCTGTCCTATAAAATGGGTTGATAGATTGTAAGAAGTGTGTGCAATCTCCTCCTGGGAGGCAGAGATGGCCAACCCTAACCAGCAGTCTTGTAGGCAGAGTCCCACCTACCCAGCCTGCAAAGTGCCTCTTGCCCTTCAGCAATAGCAGCAGGGAGCCCGATGAGTAGACTGAACAGGAGCACAGGGCTGGGGCACAGGACCTACTGGAACCACAGCCAACAAGGAAGCTTAAGGCTGCAGGCAAACCCAACAGAAGACTAGCTACTAAAGTAAGAGTCTGAGAGCCCTGGCTCCTCATGTAATAACTCAGATGATCAGGAATCATCTGAAATCACCGCTCTATAAGATGACCAACTGACACACACCAAGATGCGTCAAGTGTTGAAATATCTCTGACATCTGAAAGTAGCCAGCACAAAATGATTACAGGAGTTACAAACTCTGAAGCAAACTAGCAAAGTCTGGCAAATAGTTTTTTAAAGCACTAAATATAGAAATGAAAAGTAGAGCAACAGACATTTAGAAACTCACTGGACAGGCTGAACAGCAGGGTGACAATGACAGAGGACTGAACTGCTGACTTTAAGGTTAAATCAATAGCATCCATCCAATCTGAAATCACAGGCAGAAGATGGAGACTAGAACTGGGGAAGAAGAAAACAGAGACAGGGAGCTATGGGAGAGGTACTGTCCACCAGATCACAGGAAAGAAGGTGGCAAGGAGAGTAAAGAGCAAATTAATGGTGAAAACTTACCAAATACAGTGAAGACACCAACCTACTGATTTTTAGACAATGAGCAAAACATGAATCAGGAAAACCCAAAGGAATCTGAGCCAAGACATATATTCAAACTTCTAAAGCTAAAAAGAAAACCCGAAGCAGAGAAAAGGCACACTTGTAGAAGGAATTCCCATCCCAATGACAGTGGGACTCTCATCTGAAGCTGTGGTATCAATATGCAAAGGTACTTGCAGCCAAGCCTGATGATTTAAGTTCCATCCTCAGAACCCACCATAATAAAAGGAGAGAACTGACCCCTGTAAGTTGTCTCTGACCGCCACACATATACAGTGGTAAACACAAAAACACTCCTACACACACACATCTCACATCTTTCACACATACAAACAAATAACTAGGGGCTGGAGAGATGGTTCAGCCGTTAAGAGCACTGGATATTCTTGCAGAGTACCTGAGTCCGGCAGCCACATGGTGGCTCACAACTGTCTATAACTCTGGTTCCAGAGAATCTGACACCTTCTTCTGGCCTCCCTGTACACAAAGCAAGGGAGTGGTGCACAGACATACATGCAAGCAAAAAACACCTATATGCATATATATATACACATATATATGTGTATATATATGTGTGTGTGTATATATTGGTTTTTCAGAGGAGAGGTTTCTCTGTGTAACAGTACTGGCTATCCTGGAACTCACTTTGTAGACCAGGCTGGCCTTGAATTCACAGAGATCCACCTGCTTCCACCTCCCATAATAAGTNATTTTTAAAGATAAGTAAGTAAAATAAAAAATAACTATGAGAATGGCTAAAGTAAGTTCTCCAAAGAGAAAGAAAATGAAGCATCAAGAAAAGGCAGCAAGAAGAAATGAGTAATGTGACAACTACAGCAAACTGTCCTTTGGAGTTTTCAGATACATGGTACAAACAAAACTACCACACCAGAACCAGGCTTGGTGGCGCACACTTTTAATCCCAGCACTTGGGAGGCAGAGCTCTGTGAGTTCGAGGCTAGCTTGTTCTACATAATTTGTTCCAGGCCAGCCAAGGCTACATAATAGAAAGACCCTGTCTCAAACACCACCAACAAAAGCAGCACAGCAATACGCTGTTCACAAGAAATTCACTTCCAATTCAGCAAGATAAACCAGTTTGCAGCAAGCCTAGGTTTAACACCGCACGACCTAGTCTCAAAAAGAAATGGGGAAGGGACAGAGTACCAGAAGGGGAGAGGGGATAAGGACGGAAAAATAAATTAAAAAAATAAAAATAGGTACACCATGACTAGGGATGTAGCCAGAGGTAGAGCAGAAAATATTTTTATATAACTTGTAACTCAAATTTTAAAGTGGTCTTACAATAAAAAAACAGGAACCAGCTATTGGGGTAAATGCTGAAAGATCAGAGAGACAAAGGAACAAGCCATAGCCACCACCTCTGACCTCACCAACTCCTCAACCTGAAAAAGCTTCCAGTTCCTGTCTCCTCACACATTATATACCTTTCTCCACCCAGCCATTAAAGACGTGTGTGCTTCCCAAGCAAAGACATGAGACCTCAAGTGCTGGGAATATAGGCATNTGCTACCGCTGCCTGGCTCTGTTTTCTCTCCTAGATTGAGTCAATCTCCTGTAGTCCAGGGTGGCTTTGAACTCACAGAGATCCAGATGGATCTCTGCCTCCCGAGTGCTAGGATTAAAGGTGTGTGCCACCACTGCCTGGCCTCTATGTTTAATTTAGTGGCTTGTTCTGTTCTCTGATCCTCAGGCAAGTTTTATTAGGGTACACAATATATCACCACAGTAACAGGCAAACCGTATTCAATAAGAAGATGGTGTTAGCAGAATCTGAAGTCCACTGCTGGCTTCTCTACCAAAAAACTGAGAGATAGGATTGGTCAATGCAAATGCAAGTTTTAGGCCAAACTGGGAAAAGGAAAATGGCTGTTTCTTCCCTTTAGCCACATGACAGTTTAAAGAAGAGAGGAAGGGAAAGCCAGGAACTAGGCACTGTTATATCCTGTTACAGGATTAGCTCTAAGTATCAGGTAAATTACCAGAGCTGTGTAATTAACCCTCTCCAGGACACCTTTCTCCCCCAGCAATTCCTCCCTGGCATGGGATTTCCTGGAGAAATCTTTAAATTCTTTAAGTAGCTGTTACATTATCAGAAAGGATTACAGTGCCCTCTATCCTTTGCTGCCAGGACTGGTTTCCAGACATCCATGGTCATCTGAAACTGGAGTAGTTTCCAGTTCCCTGTTCCCCATACAGACATAACTTCATAAATGAAGTTCAACTTACAATACAGCAATTGTAAGATCCCAGGAAGGACAGTGTGATTTTCATGCCACNCCAGTTGTTCTCAACCTGTGGGCTGAGACCCCTTTGGGGGCTGGACAACCCTTTTACAGGGACCACATATCAGATATCCTGCATATCAGATAATTATATTATGATCCACAACAGTAGCAAAATTACAGTTATGAAGTAGCAACCCAAGTAATTCTATGGATGGGGGTCACCACAACATGAGGAACTGCATTAAAGGGTCGCAGCATTAGAAAGGTTGAGAACCACTACCATGCAATTTAAAAGGGAGGAATCATTTCTGGGGATTTTCCCTTAAATATTTTCAGACTGCAGCTGACCATGGTAGCATACTGCACAAAGTGGAAAACAGCTGAGTAGGGACAATAGGCTGCTAAAAGTAGGAAGGAGACCAGGCAGTGGTGGNGCACACCTTTAATCCCAGCACTCGGGAAGCAGAGGCAGGTGGATCTCTGTGAGTTCAAGGCCAGCCTGGTCTACCAAGCTAGTTTCAGGATAGCCAGGACTATACAGAGAAACCGGTCTCAAAAAATAAAAAAACAAACAAAAAAAAATAGGAAGGAAATTCCAAAAGACAAACAGTAAAACCCTTAGTGTTAGTACTAACTAGACTCAAAATACATGTAACAGCTGATAGAGCTAATAAAACAGACAAATCCACGAGCATGAAAACTCTGGCACTTGTTCATCAGCAACTGACAGGGCTATTAGACACAGCCAGCAAGGACACCAACAGCCAGCAGACTCTACCTGTACACTAAGCCCAGGCTGCTACTGACAGAATGCCTATTGCCNGAATCTGGGTCCACATAACTCCAGTCTACAGAAGCCCAGAAGCCAAGTTGGTGGAAAGAAGCTCGCTGTAGAGACTATAGAAACATGAGGGGGTACCGAGTGACAACAGGTAGAAAATCCCAGGCTAGAGAAGGTTTTCCTCCCCCTCTTCCTGAAAGTCATCTGGATCTGGGAACTTCTGGGTATTTTATTCTTAAATAACTAGTTAATATGAACAAAGGGAGGTAGAAGCAGAAAGATTGGGAGTTCAAGGTCATCCCTAGCCACACAGCAAGTTTAGTTGAGCCTGGCCTACATAAGCCTTCATCTCAAAACAAAATAACCAAAGAAACAAAACAACGAAATATAAACTATCAACATGTGTGAGTTACAGGGAAGGAAGCACTGCCGCACTAACTGCCTGTATGGTCATTCAGGCTAAGTCTAGTCAACAATGAGAAAGGCAGGCAACAGCAGCCAGAGCACACATAAGGCAGTCACAGCCAGGAAAGGCTAACAGGAGGTTCTGAGGAAGGGAGAGTCCTACATCTGGTTCTAATTTTCTAATAGATTTATAAGAAGTTACCACTGGGGGGGGGGGGG
>LZPO01044266.1:319718-335304 GCA_001675575.1 Neotoma lepida
AGGAGGAGGAGGAGGAGGAGGAGGAGGAGGAGGAGAAATGACTGAGGCTCTGCAGCAGGCTGGATTCATTTATCCAGGAAACGTTCTCCATGATTTGGATGCCTAGGGGTTTTTCCCAGGGCCATGGCTGATTTGAAGCTTCTGGTCCCAGAGCTAGTAGACACAGAGTCGATGAGTGATGAGACTGTGTGGTTTCAGAAGCTGCTGCTGCCAGCTTCCAAAGAGCTCTGGCAAACCCAGATAGCCAGGCCAGACTCTATGCAGATGCAGCCCCAGCCTGGTTTCTGCATAAAGACCAACTCTTCAGAAGGAAAGGTTTTCATTAACATCTATCACTCTCCCTCCATCCCTCCCCCGCAGTGGACGTGACTGAAGAGAAACCGCTTCAGATGCTGGAGGAGGACTAAGCCAGCTTCCAAATCCCCATGAGCCTGGGAGAGCCACACAGTGAGCTGGACGCAAGTGGCCAGGGTTGTACTGCCTTATGACATTGCCACCAACAGCAACTTCTACCAATTTTGCGGGGAGCTGGTGGTTACCATTGCCAGGGAAGCCTTGAGGACAAGTATGGCTTACAGCTAAATCCAGACTGGCAGTGGCTCAGGTTGAAGTACCAGCTTTCCTGGGCTCCATCTCNCAGCAAATCATCTGTTCCTGGCAGTGCCCTCAGATCCAGGAGCTCGGGACCCTAGATGCAAATGACTCACTGCAAACCCCACTAAGGGCAGGAGTGGCCTCACTGGAACCTTTGGTTGGAAGCCCCTGACCTCTTCTTAGCTGAAGTTGACCTCCCCAAACTTAAAAGATGCATTGCTTTGGAGAAATGGTTTTGCTTTTGTTTCCACAGGAAACAAGAGGCTGTGGATTCATTCTAGGTTAATATGGATCAGGTTTGACCAAGGGAGACCTCCTGAAACTTGACAGGTGATATCTATCAACAAAGGTTATAGCTGGTTTTCCCAGGACTTGGCCATTATTTTAATTTTCTCAGGAACCCCTGAAGATGATTTGCCCATAGACAACAGGAAGCAGACACCCACATTCCCAAGAGTTCGAGGGGGGGTGGTCTTTGGTTATTTGATACATTATGGGTGTTTGTTATCATTTAGGGGAATATAGGATAAAAAGACAACTATTAATCTCAGTTATTTTGCATTGGCAAGGACTTTGGTATATTGATACAAATTTAAAGTTAATTTTGTTACATTATATATATATATATATATGTTTCTACTCTTGTTTAAGTATTGTACCTATGCAGTTCATTTAAAAAATGTAATGTAAAATTCTAGTTTTTGAAAGCTATTATTATAAACTATTTAGGATAATCAAGAAACACAGGTTAGTAATTAGTCATTTATAACAATCAAATTTGTAGATATGTTAAGTAAGATCATACAGAGATATATTTTAGATAGATAAATGGTTTTCAAACACTTCAAAGACCTANAGAATATGGCATTTAAAATGTTTTGTTAACATAGGGTTCTTCATGACAATGAGACACATCTGCTCCTGGCAGCACCAATTTACTTCAGAGAAAATGATGGGCATTGAAGAAACTCCATAGGAGTTTGCTTTCATTGTGACAAGGTTAGCCATTTGGGCAAGAAACTGCTTTTGCCTTGACTGCTTGAGTATGCTGTATAAACTGGACATGTAGGACACATAGGGAAAAGACTGTTGAACTTTGCCAAGACAAGGCAGAACAGTCCTTCAAGATTCCTGCTTCACAGAAGAGCCTGCTAGACATTCTGCAGGACACAGAGGAAAGCAACTGATGAACTTTGCCAATACAAGGTAGGACAGTCCTTCAAATTTCCTGCTTCACTGAAAGGTCTCCCAGATACTCTAGGCCTGTAGGCTGAAGATGGATGCCCCAATGTTGCAGAAGAACTTTAGGTAACTGTCCAGGCAGCAAGATGTCTCTCTTGTTAGGTAATATCACATCCTTCTGGGTCTTTGATGGAGTTAAAGACTAAATAATTAGAGTTATAGTTTTCCTTAGTTATGATAGAAAGTAAATTAGGTATATAACTTTGGAATCACTAAGATAAGATATATAATGGAGTATTTTCTCTGAATTTGCTAAATACAAATGGATTGAAGCTGAGTGGTGGTGGCACACACCTTTAATCCCAGCACTTGAGAGGCAGAGGCAGGTGGATCTCTGTGAGTTTGAGGTCAGCCTAATCTGCAGAGCGAAGTCTGGGAGAGGCTCCAAAGCTACAAAGAGAAACCCTGTCTCAAAAAAAAAGACTGAATATTGTAAATGTAATTCTTTATAACTGTTTTTGTTATGTATAGTTTTACTATGTTAAAGTTAAAACCTTTCACTTTTATTTAGACAAAAAGGGGGAAATGTGGAATATTATTTTAAGATGTGTTACATTTATTTATGCTGTGGAACATTTGTTTTAATGATGCAAAGATGTGTTGCATTCTTTTTATGTTGCTGTCGTTTAACTCTGTGAAGCTGTGTTACTTTGCCTGTCTAAACACCTGATTGGTTTAATAAAGAGCTGAATGGCCAATAGCAATGCAGGAGAAAGGATAGGCAGGGCTGACAGGAGAGAGAATAAGTAGAAAGAGAAAAAGGAAAAGCAAGGGGCAAAAGAACAAAGAGAGGAGGATGCTAGGGACCAGCCACCCAGCCACAAAGCCAGCCACAGGGTAAGAGTGAAAGTAAGATTACAGAAGTCAAAAAAGAGAAAAGCCCAGAGGCAAAAGGTAGACAGGATAATTTAAGAAAAGCTGGCTAGAAAAAAAAAAGAAAGAAAAAGAAAAGCTGGCTAGAAACAAGCCAAGCTAAGGCTGGGTATTTATAAGTAAAAATAAGCCTCTGTGTGTGATTTATTTGGGTGGTGGGCCCCCAAAGAGCCAAAAGAGCCCAAAGAATAAAAACAGCCAACAACACCCCTGGCATGCCTGCCCTCCTATCCCCCACACCACCCCTACGCAGTAGGCACTGTGCTACCAGCAACTTCACAATGGACTGAGTGGCCTGGACGTTGTCTCTTATTAGTCAGGTATTTGTGGGCCACACAGCCCAAACCAAGCATGTAGCTGTGTTTTCACCCATACCAGCCCAGTATTCTAGCCATGTGGTGAATGAGAACTCTGGTCTGGACAGTGGCAAGTAGAAAAATGCCTTGTTACCCCAAGTCCAAGTATAGGGTCTCCCAAGCTCACANTCAAGTGCCTTTGGCCACACCACTCCTGAGTGGTCTCCATATATCTCAAGTGCATCTGCTTCTGGGACATAAGTACTGTTTATCTGTTGTCATCTTTGGACCTTCTGAATTCTGGAGACATGGTAAGTGCTGAAGAACGTGCTCAAGGCTTGACTTTGTGTGGCCCTCTGACAATTGTGTCTCTGCACACTGGAGATGTGTCCACATTTCTTTGGAACCCACATTAAAATAGGTGTGAATGCTGGAGGCCACAGAAAAATGAAGCAGGAATTCAGCTGACTATAGCAAAAGCTAATACCTGGAAGAAGCAGGGCCCTTCCAGAGGAAAAAGCCAAGCCTCAAGGAGTCTAGGTGATATTAGCTTTTAAAATATACATTAGCCAGTTCCTGCAATGATTTTCTTGTGCGCTATGGCTGCTTTCCCAATTAATTCTTCTCTTAAGAACTTCTAAACAGTGTGGATTGATCATTCTTGGGCATATACAATTGAAGTATTTGGGTAACAGCCACACAGGCAAAGCTTCCTGATTTCAGGCCTTCTGTTTCTCCTTTTTTAGCATTAGAATCAGATATAAGCTAACATCTAAGGACAAACAACAGACAGAACAAGCATTCCAGATCACCACCTGCTAATCTCCTGAATTAAGGTAAATATCCATACGAGACATGCCAAGGCCAGGCAGATGTTAGGTACATGGCCTTGTTTCTTGTGCAAATTAAGCTCAGACCCTCCTTTCTTACACAGCCTTAGTGGCACCCCCAGTTTTCCCCTCCAACAGTTAACTCAGAACACAAGAGTTTTTTCATACCGGGTGCATCAAGCTATGAGACAGGTTTCCTACTCCAAGCAGACTTCCCCCGCCCAACCAGAAAGCAGCAGGGCCAGACTATTGCTGATGGTAGGTATAGAGACAGGTCACGGGAAGAGGAGAGGAAGGAACAAGGATGGAGATGGGAATGAAGATGAAGGTGAGAACGGGATGGCAAGAACTTAGAACTATGAGAGGACAGGGGGAGAAGGACAGAGAGGAGCTAAGTATGAGAACAGAATTGAAGCTGTACAGATAGAATTCTGTCTCAGAGGAATAAAGTGAATGGACTGAAGAGCTCGGTGTACTTAGATTCATTCCCTCAGATTATTTCTCGCCATCGTCTCTTCTGGAAACCCTGGGAAAAGACTATTAGAGGCTAGACCCTAACAATCTTTGTTACGTGAAGAGGCAAGGTGATAGTGGCATACGACTTTAATACCAGCACTGGAGGCAGAGGCAGGCGGATCTCTGTGAGTTCGAGGCCAGCCTGGTCTACAGAGTGAGTTCCAGGACAGTCAGGGCTACACAGAGAAACTCTGTCTCAAAAAACCAAGTAAAATACCATAAAATAAAATAGGTGTGAAGGAAGATGGAACTCAGTCTGAGCAGGTACCTGTCAGCAGTTTCCAAACTCTTGTCCAGGTAAAGGAAGAAACTAAGGCATAGCCTCAAGATAGGGAGGACAAAGTCCTCACACATAGCCCCTTGGTTCCAAAAGACTTCCACAAGCTGGATAAAATGAAATGTCAAGGCCATGCCTGCAGCCCAGCAGTGGTGGTACACGCCTTTAATCCCAGCACTCAGGAGGCAGACACAGGCAGAGTTCTGAGTTAGAGGCCAGCCAGAACAGAGTGAATTCCAGGACAGCCAGAGATACACAGAGAAACCCTGTCTCAAAACACAAAAAACAAAAACAAACAAACAAAAAAAAAACATGCCTGGAAAGAGGTTCTAAGCATCCAGGGAGACAGCTGCTGTGACCAGGGGTCTCACCTTGTCTGGGGACAGTAAAGTCCTTGGGGTAGAGCCACTCCCTATGAAAAAACTAGGTGTTATCTGTCTCTGTGTGACCAATGGTGGGGACGGGGAGACCTTACACATGGCATCACACTTTTTAACTGGAAAACCTACCCCCCAAGGGACACAGGAGCAAATAGTTTCAGCTTGCAGGTCCAGGGCACCAGGACATACAAGAACAAAGCCGTGCCCCCAAAGCCAGGACAGAACAGCCCTGTGTGTATTAGGACACCTGGCAGAGCTGGCTGCTGTCATCCAGGAGCTGGCTGGCCAGAAGCAAAATTGTAACAAAAAGAACTGAATCCAAGGAGCTGAATGGTCTGCACAAGCCATACACCACCACCATCACCACCACCATGGCCTCCCTGGCCTGTGCCTTGNAATCTAACCAGAGACCAGCCACTAGGGGCAAAGATGTGAAGGGCCCCAGCAAGTCAGTATGACAGTCAACTCCAGGATTCAAGGCCTCTCAGCTGGTAGGGATCTTTGGAATCCAAACAAACTCTCCTTTGGGATGAGAGCAGAAGCCTAGAAGCAAGTGGGGCCAGTCTGTAGCCTAACACTCATAGGAAGCCTCTTCCTCTCTCCAGGGATCTGTGAGACTCTGACAGCTCCTATGAAGCAGACGACAGAAAAGGTGTGAGGGGAGAGCTCTGTGCCTGTTTCACCTAGGCTGGGCCTGAGTCACAACTCTTCCTGAGGTGCTTTTCCTCAGTCCTCAGCATAGCTGCTAGTCACACAGCCTCCTGTGGGCACCTCTCTACGGGGTGGGTATTCTACAACCAGGTATCTCTCAAAGAACAGCACAGCATCACCCATCCTGGTCTCTGCTAACTATCCTGGGCTTGGAACCTGACAGGCTGATCTGAAGCGACACCATTCTTGTCCCCAGGAAGCACTACCAGACTGCAGAGTACTGGNTCACCCAACTTGGCCAGAAAGAAGCTAGAAAGAGGAACAGGCAATTAGGAGTTTCTTCCAGGGCACTCACCTGTGCAAGGAAGGTTGTCTCCTGAAGTACCCTAAACTATGCCTCTGCTTCTCCTTGCATCACTACAAGACCTGTATCCTTACATTCTTCCATCCCTCGGTCCTAGGGGGTTTGGAGTTGGAAGTTGACTTCACTGTAACTGTGCAGTTCAGTGCATTAAACACATTCACACTGCAGCCACCACCATCATGCTTCTCTGTAACTTCTGTTCCCTAAACTAAAACTGTCCCTGTGAAACACACTATTCCACTTCCTGTCCTGACTTTGGGAGCTCTGGAAACTTGTATCTGGCTCCTGTCACTCAGCACGGTTCCTCCACATCCATCCCCTTTGTAGGAGGGGATTTCTCTCCTGCTAGAACTGAGTAGTGTTCCACACGATGGAGGGACCCACATGCTGCTGACCCAGGATGCCCACAGACACTGGGTTGTCCCACCTCTGGGCTATGTGGCGGCTTCTGCTGTGCACACAGGTGCAGGACCTGCTGGAGAGCTGCTTTCACTTCTTTAGGGTATCTTGGGGTTGCTGGATCATACACCAGTCTATATTTGGTATTCTGATAGACAGCTGCTGGTGGAGCTATGCTTGGAATACATGCAGCAGCCAGGGTGGAGGTGCACCAACCTCTAGGGTAATTCTGTGCTTGGCAACCCAAGCCTTCTGGTAGTGAAGAGAGTACCCTCACCTACCTTCAAGGTCCCTTCCCTGCCTATGGCCTACATCTGCTATTGTCCTTCAGGCCCCTTTCTTTGGCACAGAACTCTATGCCCATGACCTTCCTNTCCATCTCCCTCCCCATTTCCTTCTTCTGCAGCCCCTCACCCCATGCTAATCCTCCACTCAAGATCTTCACCTTTTACAACTTGCAATGTTCTCCACCTCTCACTCCCTGCCTTCATCTACCTGTACAGCTTTGCAGCTGGTGGGCACCTCCCAGCTGGGCTCCCATGGCACCCTGCTGACAGGAACATATAGGTACTGCAGGCCTTATACAACAAAGCAGGGGACAAGACCCCAAAGGACCAGTCTGTACATCACCATGTTGGGGTCAGAGGGTATTTATGGAGGACAAGGCATCCCAGGGAAAGGTGGCAGAGGTCTAGCAAGGAAGGAAAGCCAACAGGCCAGCTGACAAAGGAGTGGTCATGCTCTTGCCTCAGGGCAACATGGACACCTTCCCACCCACTGCTTATTATTGGTCCACAATCCACACGGCTACCCAGAGAAACCTCTATGTCTGTCCAGCTCTTGAGTATGTCCACTCCTTATTCTGCCCCATGATATGCATCTTAGACTATAGTTTCTAGTCTAAATGTACAGAGTCCAAACCCAAATATACCTGGGAGTCTTTTTTTTTTTTTCCAGAGACAGGCTTTCTTTGTGTAGTCCTGGCTGTCCAGGAACTTGCTCTGTAGACCAGGCTGACCAAGAACTCACAGAGATCCACCTGCCTGTGCCTCCAGAGTGCTGGGATTAAAGGCGTGCCCCACCACCGCCCAGCTGTACCTGGGAGTCTTAAAGGCCATAGTTAGAAACATGCCATTCAGGCAGATTTCTGAGTTCGAGGCCAGACTGGCCGACAGAGTGAGTTCCAGGACAGCCAGGGCTGTTACACAGAGAAACCCTGTCTCAGGGATGGGGTGGGGAGGAGAAACATGCCATTAAATACAAGTATTTTACAATGTAACACTGGTTTCCTAAGTCATCTGACCACAGCAGTGCTTCAAGCCCAGTGTGGAAATTTGGCAAGTAAATTCTGGGAACAGGATCTACAGCTGGCTGAGAGGCCACATGCTTGAAGCTACCTCCCACCCATCCCATTAAGTTTAAGTTNTGGGGTTTTTTTTTGTTGTTTTGTTTTGTTTTACCAACACCATGGCCTTCCAGGCTTGAACCTGGGATCTCAGCACAGGTCCTGCCCTCAAGAAGGTTGTGGTCCATGGACCCCAAGGCCTTCCCTATACCCAGTTCCCCCACCAGAGTTCCCTTGTGCCCCCCTTAAGAAGTGTCACCCATTGATCTGCACAGAGACCCATTCTACATGTTCCCTAAGGGACACAGCTGTGCAGAAGTTGAAATGACACAATTGCCCTGTGTTCAATAGAATGATTGCCTTATCTAGGCCAACTGTGCAAGTGTCAGGCCTTGGTGTCACTAGACCTATGTCCATACCTCATCAGCAACAGCTACAACTCAGAGCCACAAACCCCACCCCAACTGGCTAAAGTCACTTAGCCATCAAGGTAAGACATACACTGAGCTTAAAGCCAGCTCAAGGCACAGATGTTTTCCTTCTCTCTGGGTCCCAGCTTTCAAGTCTACATACAGAAGGACAAAGTCCATGCTTTGCCAGCCATGCAAGACCAGCCCTAAATAATGACTGCCAGACAGCGTTCATCCAAAAGGCTCCACAAGAGGCTGTGTATCAAGTAGCAGGCAGCACGGTGCCTTGGGCTCTCCCCAGTGGCCAAGCAGGAGTGGAAATCTGGCACTAGGGTAGTTACTCTCCGAGGCCACTGGTTACCACCGTGGTTCTTTCTAGAACTCCACAGTGTATTAAAACTACAACCCAGAGCTGGGGGGGGGGTTGGTTCAGCAAGTAAAATGCTTGCAGGTGAGCTTGATGACCTCAGTTAGACACCTGGAACCCATATAAAGATGAAGGAGAAAATGGACTCCACAAAGTTTCCTCTGACCTTCTTCATACATGCACGGTGGCTCACAAACACGCTCCCACACACCATTAACAACTCAGGATTCTTTTTAATGTCTAAAAACTACAACCCAATAGAAACACTGTTCCATGCATAGCAGAGGTTGGGATTAAAGAAAGTGCATTTGCAACCTCAGGCTTCGGGCTTAAAGTGGGCCACAGAAGGCACACACTAGTAGCAGGGGAAACCTATCTGTAAGCCAAGAAGGGGAAATCCACATGGGCTGGAGGTGGCGCACACCTTTTTAATGCCAGCACTCAGGAGGCAGAGGCAGGCTGAGCTCTGTGAGTTTGAGTCCAGCCTGGTCTACAGAGTGAGTTCTAGGACATCCAGGGCTACACAGAGAAACCCTGTCTCAAGGGAAAAAAAAAAACAAGCAAACAAAAAAACAGAACAGGAAATCCATTCTCTCCAAATGACGACCCTTTCCAGAGCCAGTTAGTTTCTCAAGCTGTTACATGGACACGGCTGCTTGGCTACTTGGTCACTCCGAGGACATTTGTGTTGTAGAAAACACACACACACACACACACACACACACACACACACACACACACACCTCTCTCTTATACACATCTAGATGTGTATAAGAGACAGCACAGATCCTGGACAAAAGCCCAGAGTATCAGGACCTATGCTCAAGTACAGGACACTCCCATGGCCTCCAGAGCCCCATTATTTTTATTTGGATGTGTGTGCNGACACTAGAAGAGGGAATCAGATCTCCTGGAGCTGGGGTTGGAGTCAGACAGGTGGTTGTGAGCCACCCAGTGTGGATGCTGGGAATGAACCTTCAGTCCTCTGAAAGAACAGCAAGTGCTCTCAGGCACTGAGCCATCTCTCCACCCTCCCTCGGAGCTTCTGATCCCTGACTCTTCAACTCACTAGGCAGACAGGCAGATCCCCCTGGCATGGGTCTGACAGCAGTTTAGTCTTTGTTGTGTGTATCTTCCTCTATCACCTTCCTGCTTATTGTTAGTCTACAGGATCAAAACTCCACTTCCCCTCTCCAAACACTGGGATTACAGGCGAGCGCCACCATGCCTAGCTTTTTACATAGGTGCTGGGAATTCAAACTCAGGTCCTCACACTTATATAGCAAGCACTTCACCCACTGAGTTACTTCCCCTAGAAAACATTCTTAGGTGTTTCTGCAACAGTGAGAATGCCAAGGCTGTGGCTATGTCTACAGCTCACCTTGGAGGTGGAGGTCAGGCAGGTGTGACTGCTACTTAAATACACTTGAGAGCTAAATACTTTACACAGTAACACTGAGCAGGGGTCACAGGAAGGGGACTCCTTCATGGGAGAGCAAGATGAGTCAGAAGTATTTTTTAAAAAAAGTGCCTGTTACACAAGCCTGACACCTGAGCTTGATCCCTGGGACCACGGTGGAAGGGAAGGACCAATTCCTGAGTAGGTTTGATATCCACATGTGCACTGTGGCACTAGGTGCATGCACAAGCACAGGCACCCATGAGTGTATACACACACAGACACACAGACACACACTTGAATTTTAAAAAATAAAAATGCAGTATTTAAGAAAAGAGAGAAAAGGATGACATAAGACTTCCCTGTTCCACCAGCTGTACCTGGGGGGAAATGTCATCTCCCAGCAATGTCATCACCCCCAAACCCAACTTGAGATCAAGAGTCCCAAGGTAAAGAAGTGGCAATGAAGGGGCACACACACCTTTAATCCCAGCACTCGGGAGGCAGAGGCAGGCGATTTCTGTGAGTTTGAGGCCAGCCAGGGCTACCGAGTAAGTTCCAGGACAGCCAGGACTACACAGAGAAACCCTGTCTCAGAAAAGAAACAAGAAAAAGTGGCAATGACACTTGCTCTGGGCAGCGGCAGCATGCACACGCCTAGGGGAATACATGTGCTGTCCTTGCTGCCGTGGAGTAACACAACTGAAAATAGGAAAAGGGTTTGTTTATTAAAGTCATCTGTGAGTCACTCTGGTTAAATTAGCACACTTGACATAACACTTTGGATCAGAACATGCCTTCTTTAAAATACAGTGGGCTCCATAAGCAGACACCTAAGGGTCAATTCAAGTAGCACTTCAGGAGCCCAGCAGAGCATCTGGAGGGGATGGGCAGCAATTGTTCACCTTCCCAGCGGATAGACAGCCACTTCCTGTAAACACCTGTCAGAAGCTAGGACTGCAGCTTTCAAACCACGTGGCAGAAGTTGATAAGCAGTAAGGTCAGGGAAGGAGAGTCACCGCAGCTGTGATCCAGGCAAGATTCCAGCTGGGCCCTGTGCCCACTGCCTCGGAGGCTGCTGAGGCTGCACACCAAGGAGCACAGTAGGCACCACCTACGTGCGATTCAGTGTCTGGAAGATTCTAGAGATCTGCAGCATGACAGGGCCTGTCTCTGGGTCGTTCATCCACTGAGTGCTGTTCAGTGGGTTCTCCAGCATGTCTTCAAATGCTGTGGGAAGATAACAGAGCTGAGTGGCAGCACCCAAACACCAATGAGCACACTGAGCCTTCTCAGTGGCCCTGGGTCAAAGGGGACAGGGACACAAAGAGCTTACTGCTGATCCTGGCACTCACCCTTAAGAGCCAACCATAGTGCCTGAGCTGTTGATCATTAGATCTGAGAACAGAAGACAGATCTCAGGGGCCATCGGCAGGGAGGCAGACTGTCTATGTGATCACAACACTCCCAACCCACCGCCCATCAGCAGGGTGGTAGCTGCCCTTGCTTCCATCTTTGACAAAGCCATGGACTGCCTGTGTGCTCACAGTGCTCCAGCTTATCATCCATCAGTGGGGCAGTCAACAGCCTGAGCTCATAGTACCTCAACTCTGGAAAGCCACTAGTAAGACTCAAAAGTCAGCCTGCAACCCTCCTTTCCGGACACCACAGGAAATGGCCATGTGCATAACCCTTTGTACTAATATGTTCCAGCAGATTTAACACTATCAGCTTGGAAAAACCTCCATGTTCAAGCACAGTGAACATGTCATGGAAGGCTGGAGTACAGCTCCACAGTAATCATTTGCTCAGCACACACAGGCCCTGGGTCCATCACTAAACCATAAAAATAAAAATGTAACGAAGCATTTCTTCAAAATGAAAATTTGTGATTTTCTTTTTTGTTTTTTCCTGTTTTTTTGAGACAGGGTTTTCTGTGTAGTCCTAGATCTTTTGAAACCCGCTCTGTAGACCAGGCTGGCCTCCAACTTAGGCCTGCCTCTGCGTCCCAGAATGCTGGGATTAAAGGTGTGTGCCACCACTGCCTGACAAACTTTGATTTTCTACAGTTTCACAAAATTAGGACTGGAGAGATGGCTCAGTGGATAAAAGCACTTGCCATGCACACATGAGGACCTGATTTAATCGCCAGCACCCATATAAAAAGCAGGCTATGGCAGCACACACTTGTAATCCCAGTACTGGAGAGGTGGAGACAGGAGGAGCCTGGGGCTTGCTGGCTTGCCAGCCTAACCTACTCAGCAATTTCCACATCAATGAAGGACCTTGTCTCAAAAAACAAAACGGGAGCTGGCAAAATGGCTTAGCAGGTAAAGGAGTTTGCCACTAAGTCTGATGATCTGAGTTCAATCCCAAGGATGCACAAGGTAGAAGGGAAAAACCAACTCTGAAAATTGTCCTCTGACCTCCACATGCCCGTGCATGCCTGCCCACATACATAAATAACATAACAAATATGGTGGGCGGCTGAGGAATGACACCTAAGGTTGACCTCTAGCATCACAGGCACAGACATATGTTCATCTGCACACACAGGAATACATAACACATGTAGACACACAGTGACCCTACAGGACTAAGGGACATCCAAAAGGTCTGTACCAGGTGGCAATGGGCAAGTGTTCTCTGCACACACATGCTGGTCTAAAATGAGTGTCACAATTGAAAAACAGATGCTCAATATCCAGGAGCAATACATAAAAGCAGCGATGCAGACAGCCAACACAAAGTATTCCACCATGCTAAGACAGTTCTCAGATGGTTAAGCAATCAGGCCTTTGGCAATGGAGGATGTAGGTGTTTTCATGGTTGGTGGCAACGGTAGAAGGGAGAGCAGGCAGACAAGACAAGCAAGAGCTCAGATGCCCAGCCTCTGACTTAGTCATCTGACGCTGCTCATCCTTGAGAAATANAAGCTGCACCCAGAGTACAGGGCACAAGAAAGGCTTGCTGCACAAGAAAGACAGGCCCTACTGTAGTCAGACAGAAAGCAATTTAAGTGANCAGAAACAGGGAATCATATTGTCAAAATAACACAGTGCATCCAGAGAATCAACTGCTATGCATTCACCAACACCGCCTCAAATGGTAAGGACAATAGAGAAAGAACACAGAGTGTGACGTGTTAGCAAGAGTCACACAAGCAGTACTGCAGGACCACTGGCCCACTAGCACAGACACCCAAACACTCAGAGCCAGGCACAGTGGCACACACCTAGCACATGGAAGGCTAAGGTGGAAGGACCATACAGGTTTGGGGCCAGCCTAAACTTCATAGAAAGCAGGCCAGCAAGACCTGAAAAACAGAAGGACCAGAATGACACACACCACAGGGGGTCATGGTGACTTCTAAATTTTCTAAAATGAACATATTTCTGCTAAAACATAAAGGTCAGAGGTTTGGGGATTTCTTAATTTATAAAATTAATTTCTTTATCTATTGGGAGGGCATGCCTCGGTGTGCAGGGAAGTCAGACAGCAATTTGAAGAAGTTGGTTTTCTCCTANTCTGAGTTCCAGGGATTGACCTCAAGTTGTCAGATTTGATGGCAAGTACCTTCAGTCACTGAACCATCTTGCCAGCCCAAGGTAGTTGTAATTTTATTATTAAACATTATCAAAAACAACTAATTAGAGCTTGAGAGAGGTGTGTGAACCCTGCAGAGGATGGCACAAGCAGGCCATCCTGGCTATTGTGGACCTTCACAGGAGTACTGCATGGATGGCACCAGTGTGCAGTGCAGATGTGGCTGAGAGCCATGTGCCTCTGCTNCAGTCAGTTCAGTCCCGTTATGCAGGGTGCTGATGCTCTGCCCTGTGAACAGGCTGGGCTGTGAGGAGCAATCCATGTAGCTGGGTCCTGTCCTGTCCTACTGGACCAGACCCCACCAGGTGCAGACTAAGTAAGGGTCTCACTCTGGGTGGTTTATTTCAGAACAGGAAGAAAGGAGTGATACTAGCTAATGTGATAGTCTAAAAAACTATGTGATAGTCTAAAAAAGACAAGACTAAACACCCAGCACCTAAAATGAAGGGAGAGCTCCTGCCTCTTTTTTTTTATTTTTTTTTGGTTTTTTGAGACAAGGTTTCTCTGTAGCTTTGGAGCCTGTCCTGAAACTCCCTCTGTAGACCAGGCTGGCCTCAAACTCAGAGAGATCCGCCTGCCTCTGCTTCCCGAGTACTGGGATTAAAGGCGTGTGCCACCACTATCACCTGGCTGGGAAAGCTTCTTTTATCTGACCAAATGTACCTTAAAATACACTAACCTCGACAGGCAGTGGCGGTGCATGCCTTTAATCCCAGCACTTGGGAGTCAGAGGCAGGCAGATCTCTGTGAGTTCGAGGCCAGCCTAGGCTACAACGTGAGTTCCAGGAAAGGCTCCAAAGCTACACAGAAAAAAAAATAAATAAATAAAATAAAGCAAAAACACACTAACCTCCATGTAGTAAGATCCACAGTGACATATATGAAAAGAAAGCTCAGTCACAGAGTGTATACTTAGCATGCCAGGCCCTGGATCCCCAGCACACACACACACACACACACACACACTTTCAGCTAAATGATGGATTTAAAGAAACTTTAAAACTCTCCAACAACCTAAGAGAAATGTCTTTCTGAACATAAAAGATAATAGGCACCTTTCAAGTTCAAGGAACAGAGGACTTCTGTTCCCAGAAGCTCTTGATAGGAAACCAGAAATGGGACAACATGCACAATAAGCTAGGAAGGGCCTGTGAATGTGAAGGACTTCCTCAACAANAGAAAAAGAAGAACCTACAAGGAAAAGAGACANGAAGACACATAGAGACCTCCGTGACATCACACACTGATGCTGAACTCCACCTGAGACCAGAGACACAGGTGACACATTAGGGCCCAGGCAGCAATGCCTTCTCTGTACTTAACCCTAGCCCTGGAAGCCCAGCCCACAGGAGATCTTGTGCAGTGAGGGACAGCAACAAGCTTCTGCATGTAAGGAAATGACCCATGCACCACTGAACAACAGAGGACAGTCACCTCTGGCCCATGGAATGGTATATCAAACAGGAGATATGGCAGTAAGCCACAGAAGTGGCCTAAAAAGTGATGCCACATTATAAGGCAGGGACAAGTGAGAGACAGAAAACATGCATTAAGAGTGGCCAAATCTTAGAGGAAAGCCAAGAAAAGACAGGTCCTCAAGGTCATGGCCACTCTTGTATGCAAGGGAATGGGTGAAGTATGAAATGGCATGTGAAGGCAGAGGAAGTAGGTCCTGGATGGGTCAGCTCTCTGCACTCACAGGACTAAAACTCTGAGGAAAGGCCCACGTTGATTCAGAAGGCTACACAGCCAGACCCTGTCTCCAATAAAAAGAAAANACAAAAAAGCAAACAAACACAAAAGAAAAACATGTGTATGTACACAACACATATGGACTTTTCATCTTGTCATCATCCCTGAACAATTCAGAATCACAGGAACTCTCTTGGCATTTATGTTACATTAGAAGCCAAAAGGAACCTAGAGACTATGCCTTTTCTGTTGTTTCTTTGAGAAACTCTCCGCTCAGGCTGGTCTGGAACTCTATCCTTCTTTGGGACTGCAGATGTAGGCCACATCAGTTTCTTTTCTTTCTTT
>LZPO01044266.1:344815-359574 GCA_001675575.1 Neotoma lepida
AAAAAAAGAGTTGCTGTGGTCATGGTGTCTCTTCACAGCAATGAAAACCCAAACTAGGACAGTAAGTAAACACAAAACAGTCTTCAGCCAACCTTCTACTATCACTAGAGGGAAGGAGGCTGTGAGGGGAGCTGTATCCTTATCACTAAGAAGCCACAATCTAATGCTGGTAATGGCAGAAAGAGCAATGAATGCAGAGTATCTAGAAAGCAGGAAGAGAACTGCCAAGGGTAACAGCTGAAAGAAGTAGAGGTGGGCTGCNTGGGTTTCAGTGGCAAGCATAAGGCAGCTGGGATCTGTCCCCAACACTTACAGTTATGAGTGACTTCCTTTAGGAAACACGAGTCCAGTATGAATTTGTATTAGATTTTTAGTACTCTTTGACTCTTAATAACTGCATAGCTGGAACTTTAAATAATGCCATGATGTTTCACTTTGTAGTTATGTACTACGTCAAGGCAGCTCTAGAAAACTACTAGCTAGGTACTCACCCTAAGCAAGTACTCTAAGCAAGCAGCAGGCCACACAGTTTGTGGTCAGAACTATGTTCTTAATAGTTACAGGGACTTTAAACCTAAACGCTCGGAACTGTAATCTGAGCTCTCCCATCAGCTCAGGGAAGCAGGGGGTGGCCCAGAACTGTCTAATGAAGCCTGCCTGACTGTACCCACACCCACACCACCACAGCCAGGTGGCCAAAGATAAGGAGGGCATGAAGCCCAGGCACTCTCCTATATCCTTGGCCCCAGAAGAGACTCCAAAATAACTCATTTGCTATCAGGCCATGGATCCAGCCCAAGAGTTGGCCTGATCCTTCCCTGAGATCAACACTCTCCCTGGCACTTCAGAGAACATGTAAGTCCAGACCCTTGAAACAGGAAAAGGTGTTAAAAAAGGTGACTGCCCTTTAAAAGAGCTCATCTTGGGACTGGAGAGATGGCTCAGCAGTTAAGAGTGCTTGCTGCTCTTCCACAGGACCTAAGTTCAGTTCCCAGCAACCACTTCAGGAGGCTCACAACCATCTGTAACTCCAGCTCCAGGGGATCAAATATCTTCTCTGGCCTCTGCAGGCAAAGAAACACAAACTAACACAAATACACAAATAAAAATTTTTAAAAATCTTTAAAATATCATTTCTCTCCACCAGGCACGGGTGTGTGATCTGGTGTTGAGACAGGCTACTCACAGGATGCATCTTGCACTGCATGAGAGAANCTTGCTGAAGGATGGGCTCTGGAGGAGCCGCCACACCAGTAACAAAGTGGGTAGTTTTCCTTAGGCCCCCGGTGAAGGGAAGGTGCAAGNCACAGATCACTCTCTAACATGGACTCCAGGACACTGAACTCAACTGCAACAACACAGACAGGCCGACCCAGGTGCATGGCTGCTTGTCGCCTCTCTGCATGCCTGCTCTTTATGTGTAGCTACAGCTTTCTATATTACTCTTCTGGGAGAAGGAGAAGACAGGAGCACAGGAGTNACATTGCAAAGCAGCACAGGAGGAAGCACACACTAAGGATGGTGTCCTCACTCTCCTCTGCTTCCAGACCAGTGGCAGCTCTTCCGTCACTAGACACCAATCACAAACACAAAGCAGAACAGGCTCGGCCATGAGGAAGGACCCCTTATAGCACACATGTTGTGGAGGGACTAGACAGCACTTTGAAGTCTGAAGCACAAGAGACACCTACCAATAAAAATTTGTACCTATATTTATGTTCAAACTATCTGTATATTATCTCTCCTGCAATTGTACATCAAATGTTTTAATAAAAAATTAAATTATAAAAAAAAAAAAGAGAGACACCTACCAGTGAAGGGCCCTAGATCCTAACTCTGAAACTTTTACCTTTTCTTCTGCTGAGACATCAGCCATCTTCGGAAGTGGAGAAGGAGCACGCTTTTTTATCAATAACAAGACATCTAGAAAAAAATTGAACAGTTATATCTATGAAGTCAGTTACCATTTTATAGCCATAAATGACATAAAAGGTACCAGATGGGGGTTGGGGGTATGACTCAGTGGTTTAAGGGCTNTCTATACAAGAGTGAGGACTAGAGTTCAGATCCCCAGAATCACATAAATGACAGGTGGGCATGGTAACCTATCCATAACTGTAGTACTTGGAAGGCAGAGACAAAAAATCCCCAAAGCAAACTGGCTAACCAGAACAGCCATATAGACAAGCTCTGGGTTCAGCAAGACCCTGCCTCAATGAATAAAGTGACGTCAACCCCAGACTTGCACATGTATACTCATACATATATACACACAACACACAAGAATGGTGCTCGATGCGTGATGTCAGAAAGCAGGGGTTTCCTCTGGGTCCCTCCCAAGCCAAGCCAGCTCTTCCTCCTCAGCTTTGAAGTGGCCCCTGGGTCGCCATAGATGACCTGTGGCTTCAGAGGTGGGCACAGCACATATGACAACCATACAGAGCACTAGTGGACATCTCGAATGATGTCCTTAATCTTGAGGGCTTGGTCTTAAAAATCTGTGAGGCTAGGGAGCTTGACTTAAAACCCAGACAACCTGAACTACAGCCAGTCCACAGTTCACCATGGGGGTGGGGGTGGGGGGATGGGGATCACCTCCTACTCCAGTTTGAGTTTTGGTCATAGCTCATCATAAAGGATGACTGTCTGAAGTCCTCATTTGAATGACATACAGGAAACAAATTTTCTCCCAGAGCTACGTATAAATGAAGAAGTGGATGTGCAGAGCAGAAGTATCTCACTCTGACCCTGAAACAGCCACTGTGATGAGNACTTCCAACATAGAAATAAAGGCACAGAAGCTCCAGAATCTGGCTTTGCTTTAAAACAGGATTAAACATAACACTCTCTTTTGGCTTCTCAGATGCCTGCTAGTTGTTCAGTTTAGGTTTCTGCTATTTTTCACAAGTACACCAAAACCCACACTTCTTTTAATAAAAAAGTTTTAAAAAAATAAACAAACAAAGCCAGAGTCAATCTGGTTCTCCTGCTCTTGTCTAAATTCAGAAAAGCACCATGTGGGTGGCACTGGGACGCAGGCTCCATGCTCTGTGGATACTGCCTCTCAAGGCCTCCTTACCTTGGTCCTGGATGTTTTCTTCCAAGATAGTTTTGGTGTCACTCAGCACCCTCTCTGAAGCAGCATGTATTAACTTATGGTGGGTCACACTCTTGGGGTCTTCTAAGCTCCCATGAGCACCCTGGGGGAAGAATCAAACCACAGATCTATACATAGGAATTGAATTGTGATAGGAGTAACACAGAGCCTAACACCTCAAGCCATAGCTGGAATTACTGAGGCGTCTGCCTGTCTGTNTATCTGTAGCTCTCTCTCCCTCCCTCCCTCCCTCTCTGTGTATAGTATATATGTGTGGTGTATATATGTTTTCATGTGGGTCCACAAGCATATGACAGCCAGAGGCTAAAGTGGGGGTCTTCCGCAACTACTCTCCATTTTATTTTTTGAGGCAGCNTCTCTCATTGAACCTGGCTCATCAATTCATCTATGGTGATTGGCCAACGAGCTCCAGAGATCCTCTAGTCTTGCCCCACCCCTACCCCACCTCAATGCCCAGATTACAATGTGCTGCTGCCACTGGCCTTTACGTGGGTGCTGGGGATCCAAACCCAAGTCCTCATGCTGACGGCAGACAGTTTACTGATTGAGCCATCTCCCCAGNCAACTCCCATGGAGTTATTATGTTTCTTTCCTAGTCCAGATGTAAAACATAAATGACAGTAAAGAATCTGCACACATGACAAAAAACTGAGTGAAAGAANGGGCAGCAAGTATTGACCCCTCTAGGCCTTCAAGCTTATCACCAGTCCACAGTAGACTCTTGGGATGGCTAAGAGCTTGGGAACACAAGATCCTACTGATAAGCACTTGCAACCCTAATTACTTAGTTTACAAAGATCTGGAAAATGACTTTTAGATGAAAATGTCTGTGGTCTCCTGAAGTATCTGAAGATCCCTTTGCTTTCTGCATTCACTTTTCCTTCTTCCGCAGACCCACGAAAGGCAGAGGAACTGCACAGAAAGAAGACTGCTTTCCTGAAGCAAGGAGGTGACACTTGCCCAATGAATACCACAAAGTCCTCAGCAGAGCACAGTGCACAACTGGCCTTAGCTTTCCCTTGCACACTCCAGATGCAGCTTACAGGAAGGAGATCAGGGGGCTCACAGCTGTGTCTATGTCCTCAGGGCCCTGGAAACCTAGTAAGAGTGTCAGGCAGAGGAGGTAGGCAGAACTAGGAAAGCAAACTATCAGAAGTACTGAGGAAGACAGCCTCTCCAAAAGGACCCTGCAGGTGACCAGAGAAGCTACCCCATGACTACTGACCTCACATACTGAGTGGAGGCTTGTGCAACCCCTTCCAATCTTTTACCACAGACTGTAGGCAGAGGCCTGGCAAACATAGCTCATGCTCTCAGCCAGGNTCCAGTATTCACCCAAACAGAATGCAAACACATCATTTCCAACGATAGAGTCCTGCTTGCCTTTGGGTCATACCATCATCTACCTGACTGTCAAGTAGACAAAGACCAAGAATACACTGCCATGTCACAGGACAAAGATGGGGACTCACTGTGCTTGTGTGTTCAACACCAGGTATACTCACCTGAGCTGGTACAAATTTCCACAAGTTCACCACTGCCCAGCATCACACATACCAAGTCAGCTGCAAGCGCTCCCCAAACTCAGAACAAGGCCAAGGGCTATAACTGTTTCTTGCTGCCATGGGTCCCTTGGTGTTAGATTAAGAAAGGAAGAAGCCAAGGAAACCCAATGAGATGGCTCACTAGTACTTTCTAAAACCTAGAAGGGACTAAGACACAGGCTTGGAGGAAGCTTTGGCCCATCCCAGAATGGGCCACCTAGCACATTTGGGACACAGGGTTCTTCAGGCCTTCCTGGATGTTCTGGAAGGATCTTTGATACCATGATGCGCACACTCAACAAAGGGCTTCTGTACATATGGATGCTAACCAGAAGAGAAGAAAAAAAACTGAAGCTTGTGTTTCCCTCTAGATCGTGGAATTTTAGAATCCTAGAATCCTCCCATCAGTCTCAGATTGAAAACAGCCTTGAAGAGGGGACCATCACACACAAACAAAGCTGTTAAGACCAAGGGAAATATAAGATGGAATCTACCTTACAGCAACCTACATACTCATCATTGTGATAAAGCGGAGAATACCAACTTCCCTTGGATCTAGAAATTGCTGTTTGATAATGTCAATGTTTGAATTAAGAAACACCTAAGACATTAATAAGGTACACTTCTGGGTGACTTTGAGGGCTCTTCCACAGAGAATTAGGTGAGAAGGAAGAAAACCAACCCTGAATGTGATGGCAGCATCACATAGGTTGGAGTCCCAGACTGAATAAAAAGAAGACAGCCAACTGAGAGAGCACTGCCCTCTCTCTCTGCTTCCTGATCCAAAGATATGTGAGCAAGCAGCCTCAAGCTCCCATCACCATAGAGCCATCTTCCACCATACAGAACTGTATCCCCTCAGACCATGAACCAAAATAAACTCATCCCTTAAGAAGCTTTTGTGTGGTACCTGGTCACAGCAACTAAAAGAGTATAACACCCATTCTGCTTTCAAAAATACTAAGGGGGCTGCTCTGAAATTCTAAAATCTGTAGCTAATCCTAATGGATTTTTCAAGTTCAGAATACGGTCTGAATACAATATAAAAAATAAAATAAAATAACTATATTCTGAAGCATGTCAACAGCAAACCAGAAACAAGACATAAGCACGGGTCGTCACACCACCACAAACCGTATGTTCACATACATATATTCCAGAGGTATCTAGCACTGGCTTCTGCTCATGTCTGGTACTGTACATCACGGAAAGATGACAGGGTCTGCATCTTCACAGGACCTGGGACAGTTTAACCTTGGGAGAAGTTCTGTGTTTCATCCAGGTGCTTTACACCACAGAAAGGTCCCCCCACACTACAGCTCCATCACACCATACCACCACTAACCCCCTTTAGAAAAGAGAGTTTACTGTGTCCCATTCCCAGACATGGACAATGGAAGCTGGGGAATATCATGGTGAAGTCACTTTGGATAAAACAAAAAAAGAAAGGCAGAAAACAAATCCATTTCCTTAAGAATTATAATAACAAGCCCCTCCTTGATACAGCAGTAGATTCCCAGGAGCGCTGTAGGAGAAAATTTTTAAAAGACTATGTCATACCCCTCAGGTAGAGAGGAAAGAAGAAAAAANTAATACTAAAAACAACTCCAGTACAAGTATGCACAGGAGAATGAGGAGAAGGGAAGTCAAGCTAAGCCAGCAATATGATGTGCANGAACAGGTTTCCAGGGAGACAGTCAGGTACAACTAGACAACCTTCTCTTCTAATGAATGCTTTGACTCCTAGACAAGGGACCTGGAGGTGGGTCAGTTCTGATGGCTCAGCTCTCTAGTGCTGTTATTTAACTATGCTGTATCCCCTGCTGCTTCAGTCCTCACACCTGGAGAATGCAGAGTAGAGTAAAATCTCAATTTAAAGAAGGATAATGACATACACACAAATTCAAAATGATACAACTGCAATACCAACTGGAATATTAAATATCATTAATAATTAACATCATATCAAAATCAGCTGCCTAATTTACCCCACTGCTCCTGAAATTTATTAGTAAGCATTTGTGAATCATTTCCCATTCCCTTCATAAAATATTGCCATGCTGATTATNTAAATCCAAACCATTAGTGAGTTAAGGAAAATGCCACACCAACGGAAGGGACATCCCATGTTGATGTGGTTTGGGGTTGACAACACATTTTCACCAACTCCCTCAATCCTTATACTGGCTTTGGAGTGACTCCAAGCTTAGCCCTGAGGAACCCAACCTGGTGGTAGAGTACATGGCANNGTACTAGACAAGCATAAATGCTAGGTAACAGTCTAGGTGCCCAAGGAGTCCCCAACCTTTTAGCTTGTGCTGAACCTGTGCGTTTTCTAGATAGCAGGACCATAGAGACTTGTTCAGAAGAAAAACAAGAAAGTAGTCTAAATACATTTTGCCCCTGACCATGTGAGCCTCCTTGAGGTGAACCACAGAAGCCAAAACCCATGGTTACTCAACATCTAGTGTGTTGTAGAAGGGGCTTGAACCAGATCTCCTGGTGCCTGTCTGACATTACAGACTGACTCCACGAAGGAGATGCTAAACTATGCTTTCCAAGGAGCTGCTGAAAAACTTCAAGACTGCCTTTAGAGGCAGCACAACGCTGCATTTTAATACAACCTCCTACCACTGTAGGTCCCTAACTTTCCAGAATCCCCACTAAAAAGTTGTGGCCACCTTTAACACAAACTCAGACACAAATCAGATCAGGTACGGTGCTTCCACAGGCCACCAAGATCTAACAGGCATCTGTCTCACCTTTAACTGAGAGAAGTTTAGAGACAGAAAGGCTTCGAGAATTAGTCTCAAGACTTAACTACCTAAAACTAAAAAGCTAACTATAGTACAAAGCTCACTGCATGTAAGTAATCTTTACAAATGCCACTTGNTGGTGAGGAGACCCTAGTCCTGGATCTCCCCACTCAATCAACTGTTGCCCCAGAAGAAAACAGAAGCCCAGGGACTTGTCCCAGAGTAGGACTATTTTAAGTGACTACAGCTAAGAGCCAAGCCCAGGCCAGGGGCTCCTAGTAGCTGGCTCTCAGGCAAGGAGGAGGCCCTCTTAATAAGGGGATCTAGTTACTTCTCAGCTTCTGGGAAAAGCTAATGTAGAACAAAAACTCATCCCAACAGCAAACAAGTCCTAACACTAGAAAACCATGAACCCTTGCTTTCTCTCTCCCAGTCTCCGTTCACTCGTTGCCTTCACTACTTCAGGATGTTGCAGAAATTAAATAAAGCTCGCCCATCAGCCGAGCTGGACTCTCTGGACTCTCTCTCCTCGGTTTGTGAGCGGGAGGTGCTGCCCCGACCCGGAGGAGCGACGGCTGGAAGATGCAGGCTGCACGGCGGACCCCAGGGTCGGGTCCCAGGCGGACGCNAAGGTCTGGTGTCTATGTGGAGATGGGACTCCGNGGCAGAATCCGGGACAGGAGTCTAGGTTTCTGGTTTCCAGGAAGGAGGCAGAGGTGGAACTGGGTCGTAAGGGGCTCGGCCTTACGTGCTTGAGGCAACTCTCCTTGAGCTTCTCCACCGACGTGTCCTCTGTCGCCTCCTCCAGCCACTCGGCGCCGTCGGCTGCGCAGATGTGCAGCCGAAGCACCTTGCCCGCGAAGATCTTCTCCTCCTGCACGAACATCGCGCCGCCGCCCGAGCCTGCGCCGGCCGCCCGAACCCGTGAAGGTCACCGGGGCTGGCGGGAGGACCAGGGGCGGGGCCGGGCCGCCGCGCGCTCCTTCGCTGGCCGCCGCCGCCCCGCCCCGGCTCCTGTCGGCTTGGCCGCCCGTCACTGAAGGGGCCGGAGCTGTCCCCTTGCTGCCGCTGCGGCCGTCGCAGTAGCCGCCGGGGGCGCGCTGTCGCAGCCGCGCCGGAAGTACGTAATGTGTGCCCGTGAGTATGCCGGGAGTTGTGGTTTTATTGGTAGGCGCTCTGCGGCAGCTACCGCCGCTGCGCCGGAAATACGTAAAGTGCGCCAAGGCATGCCGGGAGATGTAGTTCCCAGGAGGGCTCCCGGCCTCTTACCAGAAATGTGTGAAGCGGGTCAGGTGCCTACCGGGAGTTGTAGTTCCCCATCCGCCTCTTTCCTTCAGCACCACTAGCCTTGTCAAGCACACACGATCTCAGAGTTAGGAGGAAAAGATATAAAACGCCTCGGTCAGGGCACCAGGAATATGTCACAGTTAGTAAGTACTTGTCTGGCGTGCACGAAGTCCTGGGTTTGGTCCCCAGCATGGCAGAACCCTGACACGTGTTTATAACCCTAGCACTTAGGCAGAACCAGAAGGACCAGTAAGGTCATCCTTTACTACCTAATGAGTTCAGGGCCACTCTGGAATACATGAAAGCCTGCATTAAAAATGCGCACACACACACACACACACACACACACACACACACACACACACANACACACACACACACATACACACACACACAGGAGTTGGAGAGATGGCTCAGAGGTTAAGAGCACTTGCTCCTCTTGCAGAGGTTCCAGGTTTGGTTCTCAGAACTCACAGGGTAAGCTCACAACCATCCTGGCTAGCCTGTAATGTTAATACATATTTGCAAGCAAAACACTCACAAAATAAATCTTCTACAATTAAAAAACAAACAAACAATAAACAGCTATCACTGAGCCAGGAATGGTGATGTAGAAGAAGTAGGAGTAGAAGGACGAGAAGGTCAGTTCATAGTTATCTTTGGGTACATGAGATCCTGTCATAAGCAATATTTCTGCTTACCTTAGATGGGCCCTGAAGGGTTCATAGGACCCATTTCTAGCTGAGTACAATACATGGTGTGTTGCACCACCCTTGGGTCTCCTGTCCACAAGGCCATGCAGGTAAAGGCTCCTGCCACAGATCTGAGTCTTAACAGATGGTCCCAGAACTGAGCAATGGGAGTTGTGAGCAGTGGGTCTGAGGCCCCTTTAGCTGGTCAAGTACCCTAGGCCTCTCCCCTACCAACCCCTTGCTCTTTGTCCAAAGCCTAGGCAACTTAGCCAATTTTTCAGGCCTTAGGGCACTTTTCTCTGGGAAGCCTGTCATGGCTGCGTCCCCTGGGCTACCCATTTGTATACTGAGAGTGTTGGCAAAGTATTTCCATAGAGCCAAAAGTCAGTATGAGCACCCTGCCACTGGAGATGCTGAAGGGAGTGCCCAGAGGGACATGGGACAAGTCCCTTCATATGCTACATCTGACTCTCCAGGATTCCCAGTGCGGGGGGGGGGGTGGTAAGCAGGAGAAATTGTGGATACAGTGGTCTCTGCATTGTATGTTTGTTGTCCNTCTCGAGTGGGCCACAAGTCCCCTCCTCCAACAGACCCAGGCTTCCATGTAGNCACAGAGATACCACTCAAAGCCCCCTGAGGAAGGATGGGCTGCCCAGCCTTCAAGGTCAGCCTTGCTACAGAAGCTTAGAGGTCACAACCCTCTTGGTATGGCTAAGCTATGTAGATGCTCATGTAGTATTCAAAGGAGCACCCCCCTTAGTTCTCCCCCTGCTCACCAGGCTGGCTCATGCATGGGGCTGACATGGAGACTCAGCTTCTCCCCACCCTGGTGCCATTCTGCACCTTGCCCAGTCTCAGTCTCTGCTTCCGAGAACNTGCTGCCCCCTCCCCGCCAGCCCTTAGAGAGGCATGTGTGTATTCAGTACCTGCTCTTTATGCCAGCAGTGCAACAGGGGAAGGTAGTGGAGCTCCTGGCTGGTAGATCCTGTGTTCCTAGGGTGGGCCAGAAAAGGCCCTGAAGTCTCTTAATCAAAGCAATTGAAATCAACTTTAACCACTTCAGAGAATCTACAGAGGGGTCCCTGGGCTCTCTCAGAACCTCTGTTAGCCAAGAGGACCAGGATAAAGTCCTGAAGTTANGCTATACAGGGCTCCCTAGGCAAACCCACTGCTACCTTCACACTGGACCCTCCCCCCAACTCGAGCCCACAAAACTTGAGTAGGAGCTGAGTAACCTGTAGCTTGCAACACTACTTACACCCTTAGGTGCACTCTNCTACCCATATAGTTTTCAAGGAGAGAACAAGCCAGATGGGTACTCTCAGAGCCTGCCAGCTTCCCACCTCAGTTGGTCTCAGTGTGGCAGGCCCCAGGGCCCAGGTAGGAGTCAGGGAGGGCTGTGATTAGGAAAGAGCTAGCCCTGGCCAGAGACTTGTGGTGAGATGGCTGCCACAATCAGGTACTGGCTTCTGCCCAAGCACCAAGAGTTCACTGGAGAAGGTTTGCATCCCTGAATGGTGGCTGACAGGAACATGGCCCTCCTTCCCATGACCTCCCCATCCTCTACCTTGGCAAGCATTCTGGCGAGACCTGCCCAAAGCCACTGAGCCCTGTTTGGTGTCAATGTACATATTATGTTGGCATTAGCTATGCTGGACAAGCTGGGAAGGGTCTCCCTTCAAAAAGGCATCAAGTCTTTGCTCCTGCCAGCCATAAACAGGACAAAGCACCCAGGGTGCAAATTTTACCAAATGGGGGATACTGCAGTACCGGGAGTAGGCCACTAGACGGCGCAGGTAAGCTGCCGTCCAGCTCAGAGCGGGTATTTGTGAGTAGGCTGGGTGTGTGGCCTGATGNGCATACTGTGCAAGCATGTATATGGATGTATACATGTGTATATGTTTGTGCACATATGTGTATGAGTGAATTTGCTTGGGAATATGCCCGTGTGCATGTTTGTGTCTGTAGGCATGCCAGTCATCATAGGTGTGTATGTGGTGCACATAAGTGCATAAGCAGGTGTGCAGGTGTGTGTGTGACCCAGGACCCTAATGCTTGGCATGGCCACTTTTAATCTACTGATACTCTGCAGGGCCCAGAGCTGGAGCTGTCTGGAAAGAGTGCCACATTGCAGGAGCAGGATGTAAAGAGCACTGAGGAGCAGNACCACCAGAGGAGGGTGCTGGGACTGGGCTAGGAAGGATGGCTGTGTTTTCCAGGCAACAAGTGAAGAAAATAGAAGGGCAGATTTTCAGCTTCCATGCTCCCTTAGGGTACACTGAGGGGGTCCAGTTTGGGAAGTGTATCTCTGGTCCAACACTTTACAGTGGGAGACTCTTAGACCTAGAGAGAGGAGACAACTGGCTTTTGGTCACTTGTCCTGTTCACTGTAAAAAGCCAGCACCAGGTCCTCTGATCCAACTCCTAAAGAGTTCCTATTCTTCCCCCCAAGGCCTCCCTGGGTTGGCTTTGACAATGGCTGTGGTGATATATTGTGTACCCTAATAAAGCTTGCCTGAGNATNAGAAAACAGAACAAGCCACTAGATTAAACACAGAGGCCAGGCAGTGGTGGCACACACCTTTAATCCTAGCACTTGGGAGGCAGAGATCCATCTGGATCTCTGTGAGTTCAAGGCCACCCTGGACTACAGGAGATTGACTCAGTCTATGAGAAAAAACAGAGCCAGGCAGCAGTAGCACANGCCTTTATTCCCAGCACTTGAGATCTCATGCCTTTGCTTGGGAAGCACACATGTCTTTAATCCCAGGAAGTAATATGGCAGGGCAGAGAAAGGTATACGAGGTATGAAGAGATAGGAACTAAAGGCTCTTTTTGGCTGAGGTTTTTTGGGTAAGGACACAGAGGCTTTCAGTCTGAGGATTCATGGAAACAGAATCGGCGGAGGAGCTGTGGAGGTGAGGTTGGCTGTGGCTTGCTCTGCTTCTCTGATCTTTCAGCTTTTACCCCAATATCTGGTACNTGGTTTTTTATGAATAAGACGTTTAGCGTTCGAACAACAAATGGCCATGATGGTCAACCATTGTTAGTGTTGTGGGGTAGCTATAGTTCCATGAGGGAGTCTGTGGTATAAAACAACAGAAATGCCTTCCCACCTGTGCTGGAGGTCAGCAGTTAACATCAAGTTCCCAGCCCGATTGGCCATCCCAGGCCCCTCGCAGCTTCCCATGGCTCCCTCAGTCCTAGGCGTCCTTAACCATGGCTCAAATCATTGGTCCATTCCCTCTGACTCTCTTTGTTCTCTATTCTTATAAGGACACCCATTGTTGGATTTAGTACCACCTAAACCCTAGAGCAAGGTCATCTGAGATCCTAAACCAATGTACCTACAAAGACCCTCTCCTGAAAAGCCACATCCTAGGGTTCCAAGTGGACATGAGTTCGGGGATCCTCAACTTGTAGCACTAAAGGAGACGCCATGGGCACCCACTAGCACAGGATTGTGTTCCTGTCCCCTGTCCTGCCTATGCCACCCCATCCTGCACACACAAGGCCCTCTCTCACTGGGATTTGGGCTCAGTCATGACCTCTCGGCCCCTCAGGAGGTCATTCCCAAGGATCCAGTGCCCAGGGTGGACAGGAACCAGGCAGAAAGAGGCTGCCTCCGNGCCCCTGGAGTCACAGCATCAGAAGCTGTGAAATGTGAGTGATCTCCAAGGTTAATTAATTATTACATTAAAATGCACCCGTTAAGGGGCCGCAAACAGGAAGTATTAATCACCATCTCCTCAGACTGACAGGCACATTTCCCTAAGTTCTGCTGCTGCTGACTTAACCAAATGATAATCTCCCGGCGGCTGCCATTTCCCATGAAGTCACAGCTCATGAATATTCCAACACCGCAATTTGCTTTTTAAAAGGACAGACTTATTATTTCATTTTTAAGTTTACTGTCATGAATAGTAATTTCCTAGCTCCCAAAATAATGAGAAGAGAGCCACCGTTCCGGTCATCTAGGAGCTGGGTCCTCAACTGTGCGGCAGGGCCCTTGTCCCTTCCTCAAGGGACCAANGGGACACCAGGTCATCGTGTTCTCTGTCAGCTTAAAGGAATATCATTACGGAACCAAAAGTAGGCTACCCCTCCCCTCAGCACAAGGGATGCTGCCCACTCTTTGATTCCCGGACCTTGGCAGCCACTCTATATCTTGCTTCTAGGATTGGAGTGACAGGAAGGGAAGTTTGACCCAGACCAGCACAGACACTGAATTCCAATCTTAACTCTGGTACAGGCTAGTCCTATGTAACCTTAACCTCCACAGACTTTCCTGTCTGGAAGTATGGACCAGGACAGAACACCAAAGTGGACTTTCTGCATCTCCTCTGTGTCTCCGAAATGAAAAGACAAAGACCAAGGGTCTGGCCTGATGTCAATCTTCTGGTTTGTGCTGGTAGAAATGGTGGTACTCCAGAACTGGATAGCGGAGTGTCCCAAGCCTCCCTGCAGCAGCTTCCCCGGGCTATTTCTACTGTTTAAGGCAATTATAGGCTGGCCCAAGTGCCCGGTAAACCATAGCAATTCACTAAATTCACAGTAAGTGAAAAATCAGATTTCATGATGTCCTTCCCTGATTGTTCTTGTGGGAAGGAACGCTTTCCAAGATGCCTCCTTTCAAAGAGGGTGACAGGGCACAGGAGGGCCGCCCAGACCCTGCCCCTCTTGGCACTATCTTCATGACTGCTGCCTCATCCCAGCCTGTCTGGAGAAAACCTCTTTTCCCAACCTTCAGAGGTTCCATTGGCTGCCAAATGTGTGGGGCTCCCTCACCCTCTGTACCCAGACTCTTCTCCTTCACCTTGCCCTGTGACTCACTCAGGGCAATACCTATAAAAGAGCCCAGAGGCTCAGAATTAGGCCCCAGGACCTCCCCAGACTCCACCTCCACAGTTCCCTGGGACGCCGTGTAACCTGCCCCCTCCAGGTCCTACTGTGTCCTCCCATCCCCAGTGTGCCTGTGAGCCAGTGAGTGGCCACATTTGCTCTTGNCTATGCAGAAAGAGAAGATGAAGAGCTGGGGATTTAGCTTAGGGGTAAAAAGCTTTCCTAGCAAGCACAAGACTCTGAGTTTGGTCCTCTCAACTCTGGAAAAAGAAAGAATATAGGAATCCTAGGGATGGCCATGACATAGACCACCTCTGCACATGAACCCCCTCCCAAAAGAACAGCTCCCTATGGAATGTGTCAGGACAATAGCACAGAGTTTGTGTAAGGAACAAGGTTTTTGCCTGGNGGTGGTGGCGCATACCTTTAATCACCCTGAGTGTGAGGTCAGCCTGGTCTACAGAGTGAGTTCCAGGACAGCCAGAGCTACACAGAGAAATCCTTACTCGAGAAACCAAAA
>LZPO01044266.1:382360-405472 GCA_001675575.1 Neotoma lepida
TTAGGCAGGGACTTGGGCCACTGGCAAATTTAGGGGAGGAGCTGCCACTGCAGCCACCAAGAATTCAGAACTGGGCTTTTTGGCACCTTTTTCTTTGCTGGAAATTTTCTGAGAGGGCAGGGTTTGGAGAGAAAGAAATGGGGCTTTCCTGATCAAGCAGGAATGAGCTAGAAGTTCCAGCCAAACAGAGAGGAAAAGGNTTCACAAGGCCCCTTCTCTCCCTTAGGATCTATAGGTAGTTAATGGATGGGGGGTCGGGGGGATGACATTATCTTCAGTGGTGCAGCCACTTGTAAGTTACCTATGCTCCTGTAAGTAGCCCTTCACTTATGTCTCCATTGTTTTGTTTTACTTTTTAGCCTTTTATTTTGCATGTATGGATGTTTTGTCTGCACGTATATCTGTGTACCACATGTGTGCAGTGCATGCAGAGGCCAGAAGAGGGCATTGGATCCTCTGGAAACTAAATGGATGTGAGCTGACAATTGGGTGCTGGGAACCAAATGCAGGTCCTCTGGAAAAGCAGCNACGGCTCTTAACTGCTGAGCCATATCTCCTGCCTCCTCACCTATGTCTTTGTAAGCAACCCCAATGAAACTCAGTGGGTCACATACACACAAAAGGCATAGAGTAGAGGGGACTAGTTAGAAAGAGGAAGGGTATTTGTGGGAGTATGAAGANAAGAGAGGGTGATGGGGTGAATCAGAATACATTATATACATGTAGGAAAAATGTCATGAAACTCATTATTATATGTAATTCATATATGCTAATAAAAAAGACCAGAGGACCATGGCTGGCTGCTTCTGAGGAGACTTCTACTCTTGGGGTGATATATTAATTACATTTCTTGAGAGAGAAAGAGAGAGAATGGCATAGCATATGGGGAGGAATGCNAGGATAACCTCCAGGAGTCAGCTCTCTGCTTCCGCTATATGGGGTCCAGGGATCGAACTTAGGGCACCAAGCTTGGAACTAGCACCTTTAACCACTGACCGGCCCTCCTGAGATAATTTCTGTTCCTGAGGCATCCCAGGATAGAACCACATACCCACTGGAGTCACCCCACATAGAAATCCTGCCCCCCTGTTCCTCACCCTGCTCTGCCCCTACCCTCCAGACAGCTGCCTGGTCCCTGAGGAGNCAGGGTGCTTTGCTGGAATTCTGTCTTCCTCCTGTCCATCTATCAGTTAAGGATCTGGGGAAGACTGNCACCAGCTTCTTGGCTCAGGGATGCCTGAATCCAAGAGTGGGAGGGAGTCTGGCTCAGTGACCCTGCTGGCTCTGACTGAATCCCCCAACCCCCAAGTCACCAGGTCACTGAGCCCTTCCTACCCAGCAAAGGGCCTGCTGCATATCCTTCTGGGCCTGGTCTCTTTGATCCCCTCCTGGCTCTAGCTCCCCACCCCCAGGAGAAGTGGTAAAGGTGCAAGGGCAATATGGCAGTGCTGTACTTCTATAGGGGCCGAGACAGCCTCTCCAGGCCTCCCTGCCGCCCGCTCTAGGCCCTTGAATCTACCTCTTCCCCTTAGCCCTCCTACAAAAGCCTGCGGGGATCCAGGCGCCTTGGGGGGTTGGGAGCTAGATCCTTACAGCAGGATGGACAAGGCAGGCCTGCCCCTCTTGCTGCTGCAGGTCTCTGCCCCAGCTCTGGAGCTCCTATGTCCTAACTGGGTGGAAGGGAAAGGAGCCCTGCCTTTAAACTGCTGTGCACTCCTTATTGATTCCCTCTCCTTTGTGAGGGTCCCTTCACAAGTGGCCCATGACCTTCCACAGGCAGAGTTGGGATGGTCAAAACAGAACACTTCCACCTTGGTGGGGCCAGCTCTGTCCAAAGCCACATTCAGGCCCCTCTTAGACTAGCAGGGAGGGGGCTGGTCCTCCTGTTAGCAAAGCAGGAGTATGTGGCTTCAACGAGTCTATCATGTGCCCCCANGCCCACCCTCTACAGACCTCCCTGGGCCAGCAAAAACTTCCTGCTAGATCATAAAAGCTGGACAAAGCCAGGGGCCTGCTGATGCAGCATCTTCCTCCTTACCACAGGACAAAGGGATGGAAGGGACTGTGCTCAAATGCAAGATGCTGACACAAATTCTCTGAGCACAGCTAGATTTTGTCAGAGGCTTCAAGGTCACAGGGTCATGGCAGGGGCAGGTCGGTGGCAATGTCACAGTTTTCTCGGAAAGTCAGGATGACTCTGGCACTTGGCATGCGCTGAGTGGCCAATTCCTAAGTTCCTGATAAGACAAAACCTGTCTCACACCAATACTCCCTGACCCCCATGAGGTCATCTGGCCCTTATTTATTCTAGCTGCTGGAGGCCTTGGCATCGCTTCTGGGTGGGGGTCTTAGGGCCTTCTGGGTATGCAGCCAACAGCGCCTTCCAGTTAGTTCCTTGACAGCCAGGGTGAATGGTTGAGAATGGACTAGCCCAAATGGATGAAGGTTAGGTGGTGGTAGTGGAAGCAGAGGTGAGGATTTTGGAGACAGAGGGGAAAGTGTCTCTAACGGTCCTCTCCTAGAAGGTGGCCTTGTACCCACTAACTCCAGTCCAAGCTGGGCCTGGCAGCAGGATGTGAAAGGGAGGCTCAGTGCTCACCTCTCATACCTGTGACTTTGTCCCTTGCGCATTGTGATGGGGACAGGGTGTGGTGTTGTGGCTCCCACAGAAGGTGGCTCTGAATGACCTACCTCAGACCCTCTGGACCACTGTCCATCCCTTTTTTTTTGAGGGGGGGCGGTTTGAGACAGGGTTTCTCTGTGTAACAGCCCTGGCTATGCTGGAACTCACTCTGTAGACTAGGCTGGCCTCGAACTCACAGAGACCAGCCTGCTTCTGCCTGACTGCTGGGATTAAAGGCATGTGCCACCATGCCTGGCTCTACTGTCCATCCTTTTTAAGAAGAGAGTGATCATGCTGTGTTGGACAGGGCTCGGGGACACCTTCTGGGGACATACATATGGCACAGACCCATCAGCTCCTGATGGGACAAAAAATGGGAGCTAGAGAATCTTCCCCAAACTCCACAGAGCAGGTGGTANTGAAGCATATGACATGGAGCCAGAGAGTAGGATGGGCTCCTGTCAGGTGACCAGAAGTGACCCTGGGGAAACCCTCACAGGCTGTAAAAGCATGGCATCTGCCTTGCAGGCCTGGGGTTTGGGGGTGGCCATCTTTTAGAGCNAGATGACATAGCCAGGGTTCAAGGTAAGACCCCAGAGGCTGCTTCCAGGACCCTCTTCAGAGGTCATGTTAAAGCCAGATGCCTGCTCACCCCCTCGGAGCCCAGCAAGTACTTGAAGATAAGGCAGTGAGAACAGGGGAGAATAGCTGCCAAGCCCAAACCCCAGAACATCAGCTCAGCCTGGATAAGCTCCACCCACATGTAGTTGCTCCTCTGCCCACTTGGGGGCAGGCCTGGCCAAGGGGAGGGGACAGAGGGAGCCACACATCCGAAGAGGACAGGTGGGCTAGGTGAAGAGCCACTTTGTTGACAGTAAATTGAATAAAACCATGACTCAGTGGCATACTCCTGTAATCTCTCAAACAGGGACTTTTGGGGTCAGGTAGCCCCATGTTCTTCCACAGCCAAACCTTCTGGACTTCTCCCTAGTACCCTCACCCCANTCCCACTGGTCAAGTAAAGTCTCAGAAAGCTGGGTTTGAATTGACTTTATTATTCTGTAAATGTGAATTTTACAAAGCGCTTTACAATTAATGATGACATCCTTTTGTTTGTCATGGACTTCCACCTCTGAAACAGCTCTGAGCACAGGCTCATAGCTCTCGGGTTTCCCTGGTCAGCTTGCCCACATTGCGGTGGTTTTAGTTATTGATACAATGTTGTCAGCCATGGCTACAAAGTAACAGTCTTGTCACTACGGGGTCACAGCACAGAAAGAGGGAGAGGAGTTTGCTGGAGGGACAAAATAAAGGCCTCCTCCTCCCCAAAACAAAAGAAAGCCAAGATGTGGCGTCTGCTCTAGCTCAGTGGTTCTGTGAAGCCCTCCTTAGCGGTAGGGGAGCAACTGATTTTATTAACTTATTTTCTAACAGTCATGAGTTATGATACTACTTTAACCCCTAGACAGTGCCTTCAAAACAACCCTCTCTCTTGGGTCCTTTTCTCCAAACATCCCACTGAAGGGACGAATGTTTTCCTTGCACCCAGAACGTTAAAGTCAAAAATATTTATACATTTTATACTTTCTCTTTTTTGTCTGCTAAAAATAGTATTGCAAATTTTGGCTTCTTTTGACATAAAAATCACAATCGTGTGCAAAANGCTTGCAACGAGGTGACTGATGGGACACGAGCAGAGGCTACTCAATCAGAATGCTTTAGATCGNGCATCCTTTTCCTTTTCTAGGAAAACAAAACAAACAAAAGCAAACACCTTTGCCACCCTTGAAACACTTTGTACCAAGCCCTTCTTCCAGCAGCACAGGCTGGGCTGGCTGACATCATGCAGAACCACACAGCAGCAGCACCATTCGAAGCAGTGGTTAAAGCTGAGATGTCACATGCTCACCATTCCAATTCGGGATCCACAGCAAGCAGATTCTAACAAGGTCTCTCGAGTTTTCAGCTGGTTGGTGGGCCATCTGCTCTTCCCACTTCAGCTACAAATCACCACCTTTGGGGAACCCAAGCAGGGCACAATGGGGTGGGGCGGGGCAGGACAGGGTAGCACTGGGCTTAGGAGGTTCCTGCTGTTGAACCAGGTAGCACCAGGCACCCCACAGTCCCCTGGAGGGGACAGGCCCTGCCAGCTTGCCAGTCCCTCATAGGCCCTTCCTTCCACCTCCCTCTCGATTCTAAACGATGCCACACAGCTAGTTTTCCTGGAGGCCCAGACCTGCAGTCGCACTGTGCAGGACCCTCAGANTCTCNCCTCGATTGCCTTTCACACACCGCTGCATCCACATTCAAGGGCAAAATAAGACGCCAAATCAGACGCTAGCCGAAGCAACTGGTATAGAAAACAAGACAGAATTCAAGTACTGAGACGGCCAGGCAGGCAGGCAGGCAGGCAGCCCCTCCAAGCTCACAGTATCAGCCCTGTCTCTGGTCCCTTGCCCTGGACCTGCTGTACTCGTCCGGCTGCCTCAGGGACAGGGATGGTTGTTTGCTCTGGGAGGGCAGAAGAGCGGTGGCTGGATCCAGCCCTGCCCCAGTAGCTCCNACACAATCCAGTCCCAACTGTCCTCATGGCAAAGATGCTGATGTAGCAATAGTTTCTACAATANACTCTACATAGTATATGCATATTGCTAGTAGTCAAGCTAGGAACAGAGGTGCAGACAGACATCCNACAAATACTGAGAGGATCTCGTCTATAGGGTCTGGACAAGTCAGGGTCACGTGGCAGGACGAGACAGCCCCGGTTCTGGAATTAGTCATCTTGTAAACAAAGGAGGGGGAGTCCGGTTTTTTAAATCGGTTTTCCTTGGAAAAAATAATCAAAGGATGCTAAGGCACTCTGGAAGGCCCCTCGGAGCCCAGGCCTGCCACCCGCCTGCCTAGCAGTACATTCAGATGCAGAGGGAGTGCCCCCCCCCAGCAGGTACAGTCATTGGCCATGCATGTCCGCAAACGCTCCCCACCACGTCCACCACAGGACACATAGTGCAAAACGCTCTGCCTGGCCCACCTGGGGCGCAGGGAGAGCTCAGAATCCATTCACATTTAATTAATATTATTGAAGTTTTACCTATAGCTCTTGCCTTCCTTACCCAGAACAAAACAGATGGCAATTAGAAACATTAAGGGACAGAGGTTGAGGACATTGTGCTAGCCCGAGCAGTGGTCAGGCATTCTGTACGGCCTCCAATGGCCAGCGGCCCCCTCCCTATGCTGGCCCAGGGGGGAACCATGCCCATCTTGGAGTGGAGGCATGAGAGAGAAGCCCTTTTGCCACCAGCCAAAACAGGTGGGTCTGTCTCCCAAAGGTCCCCAGGGATGGTCAAATTAAAGTGCAAATTTGGGTGGAAAAAGCAGATGAAGGAATATTCCAGAGGGGAAGGGCACAGTGCCCCGCCCCCCAATCCTGCCATACCCTCCACAGTTCTATGGTCTTCTCCCAGCACCAGGAGGGTTTGGTCCAAGTCACTAAATGGCTGGCTGGGGCTGCAACCTACCTAGGACTAAGATGGGAACGGGAGAGGTGAGACATCCATCTCTGGGTGACTAGTTCCAGAGTTGGATATTAGCTAGCCTCTGTACTTGCCCCAGGAATGCAGGCCTTGGGTAACCAAGGAGCAGGGAGCNGGGCTCAGGTCAGTTCCCACAGTGCCTGCCATGGTGCCCCTTTCCCTTTCCTAAACCACAGGTCTTTCAGAAGAGGGGGAAGACGTGAACTTATTGTCAGCACAGTATGAGGGCTACCTGCAAGGCCACTCCAAGGCAGGGAAGTGCCAGCAAAAAAAAAAAAAAAAAAAAAAAAAAAAATAGTAGGGGTAGGGGACAACACAGGAGTAGTCTAAACTACACCCCAGGCTCTCCTACCATGGCCCTCTAGATGGGGAGAGACTACCCAGCCTGTGGGTAAACAGGGGGTGGGAGGTCATAGGGCAGCAAATTCAAGAGGGATAGGAAACATTAGACCTTTCAAGTTTGGAATCACGGTGTCCTTGGGCACTTCAGGAGCTGCTAGGCTTTGCAGGTGAGCAAGCAGTCCCTGGACAAGAGTCCAAGAAGAGACACTTGGGTAAGTGGCCTCAGGAGCATATCCCACACTTATAACCAANTAAACACCAGCTTAAAGCCAGCCAGCAGTCCTCAAAGCCGCTCCTTCAGGCACCCCTTTCATGATTTTCTAACATTTTGGTCCCCAATGAGATAGATCCACACCTGCCTATTACCCCAGCCTAGGCCTGTGCTTGCTGCCAACTACACAGGTACCACGGTGAGCGGTACGCCCACAGGTGCTGAGCCTGACTGTATGTGGCTAGCTGTTCTTTTCTGGGACCCCCTGCCTCCAATGGGAGGCCAAGAGGGAGGTCCATGGGCATGTACTCACCCAAATCNGTAGTAGGCTAGGGGCAGGGACATTAGTCCTTCACTGACTTTTTTGCTCTGTAGGGTCTGAAAGTTTCCAAACCACAAACAAAATAGATCTGAACTAAACAAAAACAGCAAAAAAGCAAAATCCCAGAGTGGCTGGGGAGGCAGAGGGTAGTAGTGAGGNAAGCCATGGCCAGGGGCATGGAGACCCTGGGGGGTCAGCAGGCCAGCCGCTGGGGATCTGGGTGGAGCAGAGTGAGGACATGGGTATGGGGGGAGAACACCTTGTCCTTCCCCCACCCCCAGATGACCAGCCACAGCCACTGCTGCAGGGCCATCACTGGTCTCTGTGCACACACATGCATATGCACACACACACACACTCACACTCTCTCTCTCTCTCTCTCACACACACACACACACACACACACACACACAAACGCACGCACGCAGAGGTGGCTTCTTAGGAGGAAGGAATACAAGAGAAATCTGGCCTCCGGAGGCCCAGCACTGCCCCACTGGGGTCCTTATGGGTAAGAAATGGAGTGTCATGTCTGCCCTTCCACCCACAGGCCACTACTACCCCAGCTTCCGCTTTCAGAGCAGGAGGAATAGGAAGGGTAGATGAGTCAGGGTCAGGGCCAGACACCAGGGACCTGGTGGCCTCTTCTACCTCCCCAAGAAGGTGGAGGGGAGCACTACCATGGGAGACTGAGCTGAGGAATATCAAAAAGTTGCCCTGGGACCTTCCTCCCAGAGCGTGGCCAGTGGCCTAAATGTTTACAGTATAATGAATGCGTTTGTTTCCTTCATCCATTTTAAATACAGGCAGAATAAAAATCACATTTCTGTCAGGCAGCAGTAGCGGTTCAGTAGGTAAGTGGCTTGATCACATTTGTTTGTATTAGTAACGCATGCAAGCAGCTTTAGTACTCGGTCCCTTGTGAGTCAGCCTTGCTGGCCCCTTACAAGGTCCCTGCATAGGTGCCCTCTGGCCTTCTTGCTGCTGTGGCCACTGGTGTCTGAGGCCTGCTGGAGCTGGTGTTGCCCTGCTCAAAGGCCTGAGGGGGGCTCTGGCCATCAGCAGGCAGCGGCTCAGGGGCAGCCACCTCCTGGATAACNGAGCCTGCCCCATCCACCTCCTCACTAGCCTCAAAGGCAGGGTTGGCCGAGGTGCTCAGATCGGCATTCACAGCATCAGTTCTCAGAGCCACAATGGTGGCCGCATCACTTCGCCGCTCCGCATAGATGCGCTGCTCAAACACCTGCGAAGCAGCAGGTGGGAACTCGGGGTCCAGGGGCAGGCTGGCAGCTGAGGCACCCATGACGGTACGGTACATCTCCACACCCTCTGGCAGCATGGACTTGATCTTGGGCAGCCAGCGCTTGCGGACACGGCGAGCATTGGTACACATGTCTGCAGCGATCACGTTCATCTCACTCTCCTTGAAGCTGGGGGCAAAGTTCTGACAGTACACTGCAGTAAGAGGAAGAAGGAGGAGGTGTGAGAGCAGCCTCTCCCCCATTGCTTGGCCCACTGCTGCCCAAGTGTCCACAGAANCAAGGTGCCCAGGGCTGCACTGTCAGCAATCTTGGTTCCCACTGAGATCCCTTGATTTGAGCTATCGGTCCAGAGTCCCTTTCTCTTTCCTCAGCCCAGGACACCCATGTGACTCTTTCAGATGGTGTCTATGACAGCAAGGTTAGTCAGCTGGGGGTGCCTACCAGGTTCGGACCTGTGTCTAACTTCTCTGGCTTTCCCACCTCCACTTGCAAATTGGGACAAGTAGAGGGTCCTCTCCACATGGGGAGTTGGCTTGCCAGTACCCTCCCTGGTTTCAGACACAGCAAACAAAACGGAGAATGATTGTCATCAACAACTAAACAAAACAAAACCCTCTTCTGCTTCCTGCCAGGAACTGGAGACCAAGTCAGGCCCAGGTCCCCACAGAGNAGAACAGGTCCCTAAGAAGCCAGNTTCACTACCTTCCAGCATCTCTGGGTCCTACTGCCACTCCATTCCTCAGGACTGTAATTACCCACTGCTAAGACCCTCTTCTATAAAACAGCATTAGTATCACAAAGAGAATTTCTAAGCAAAACAATAAGACGTTTCTTCCACAGGCGGCTGTGCTCTGGGCCAGTCTGTGTGTGTGTTGGATGGTACAGCTTCTTCTGCATCTGAGGGTACAGGGCTGGGTGGTGGCTTGCCACAGAGATGGACTGGGCTCCGCCCACCACGCAGGAGCGGGAGGCAGAAGCCGGCGGACAGATGGCAAAGGCTCAAAATAACCTCAACATGTAAATAAGGGGTTTTGTTCAAAAAGGAAAATTAGATCTATTTCACATATTAAAATAGTTTCGCAGCTGAATTCATCACACTTGGAAACCTACCAAGGACGTTAACACCTCGAGACGAGTTTTGCTTGCTGCTCTTTTCTCCCTCCTGGTCGCAGTGCTGCAGGCCAAAGCAAGCACTCAGGACAGGAGCCCATGGCCCAGAATAACCCTGGGTCCCAACTTAGCCTGCCTCAGGTTGGGATCTCAATTCCAGATGGGATTCCTACAGTTTCCCAGACCTGGTGACCCTGCACCACCCACTCACGTTTCACAGCGTTCAGGACTCGGCTGTCCAGTGGCTTTCGGCTTGGGTCACTGGTAGACGAGCGTATGCCAGTGCCACAGCTATTGGCCAGTGTGTTCCTGGAAGAGGGATGAGGAAAGGAGGCAGGGTTGGTCCAGACATGACCTAAGGAACGGGGGTCCCCACCCACACCCCAGGTGAAAGAGCCCAAATCACCACACCCACCCTGTGTCTCCCCTGATGCACATCTTCTGAGTCATGTCCAATGTGGGGAGAAGGCCCAGTTTTTTCTCTAAGAGACAACACTCCTAGCTGAGGGGGCAACCTGAGTGACTAGCCCAGACACTGTCCATGCGAAACCCTGAGCCACCTGAGGAAGTTGCTTTCCTTGGGGAAGGGGCTCTGTTTGACCCAAGCACACAGTAGTATACCTGTCTCTTATACACATCTACAGACACTGTCCATGCGAAACCCTGAGCCACCTGAGGAAGTTGCTTTCCTTGGGGAAGGGGCTCTGTTTGACCCAAGCACACAGTAGTATACACATGGCTTTTCACTTCCTTTGGGGAGGGGGACAGAGCCAGTCTTTCTCGAGGCTGAGTCCTGGCACAAGAGGATGTGCCATCTTTCTGGAGCCTTTCCAGGGCATCTCCAGGCCAAATGTCCACATTAGTGTGAGGAAAAAGTAGAGAGCTGTAAACACTCAAACCTCTGATGATCAGACAGTTCACAGCTAGAGCAAACTCTAGAATCTTCTGCCACCCNCTACACACCTACCTGTCAAAGAAGGTGGCCAGGAGCCTCCGCAGCAGGACCTTGTGCTTCACCCCTGCACACAGGTGGCAGTTCATGAGCTGGCCACGTGTGATGTAGACCCCGGAGCCTAAAGCCAGCAAAGATCAATGTATGAGGTCTTCAGCCTTATAATCAAACCTGGGCACATGCCCTCTGAGGGGATGCCAGGGTCACAAGAGACTGCAGGGGAGCCTGGAGGGTCCTCTAGCACAAAAGCAACCTCAGTTCTCACCTGCTGGAAGACACTAGGGCTGAAGGATGCTAAGGCCAAGCCCTTCCCCTGTCACACTCCATCCTCAACTGAAACCCAGCACAGTTGGGGGATGCCGTGACAAACCCCATGCCTTCAATGTCTCCTATACCCCCAGCTTTCTCTTTTCTCTTTTTTTTCCTTTNCCTTTTTTTGTTTTTTGTTTTCAAGACAGAGTTTCTCTGTGTAACAGCTCTGGCTGTTCTGGAACTCGCTTTGTAAATCAGGCTGGCCTCGAACTCACAGAGATCCGCCTGCCTCTGCCTCCAGAGTGCTAAAATTAATGGCGTGCACCACCACCGCCACCCCAGCTNCCCCTGCTTCCTTTATGTGGTAAGGCCTGTGGGCAAGATGAGACTACNTCAGCCCTTGCCACCTCCTTAGGAACTTTCCAGGACCAGCTCTGGCTCTGCCTTTCCACCTTGTCCNTTTCCAGATACCAAAGAGCCTTGGGCAGAAATTGGGAGAGATGGATAGTGGTCTGGAGAGTCCAACTGAGGCTTCCACTGGCCCAGCACTGGCCTCTCTACTTCATGTATCCATGGGGATCTAATTCGGGTGTGAACAGCGAGGTCACTCTTAGGCATAGACCCCAAAGAAAGCTGGCAAGGTTTCAGGAGCCCCATAGGGTGTGGGTGAGCAGCTGACAGAACCTATGGAGATCAGAGCAGCAAATCAGGGAGGCCCTTGTTTACATGGCATTGCCATAGGGGAAGAGCCCGACACTTGACTTTAGAGGAAGGCACAAGTGAAAACAATGAGGGTGTACCCTCATTGTGGCTCTAGCAATACACCCCCGTTTATGTGGGTCTCCCTCACTTGANTTTTTTTGTTTTCTTTTTCAAGACAGGGTTTCTCTGGGTAGCCCNGGCAGTCTTGGACTAGTTCTGTAGATCAGGCTGGCCTCACACTCCAGAGATCTGCCTGTCTCTGCCTTCCAAATGCTGGGATTAAAGGCATGTGCTACCATGCCTGGCTCATCTTTCTTGCTTTCATTTTCTTTTTTTTCCCCCCAAGACAAGGTTTCTTTGTGTTGTCCTGGAACTCACTTTGTACACCAGACTGGCCTTGAACTCAAGAGATCGACCTACCTCTGCCTCCAGAGTGCTGGGACTAAAGGCGTGTGCCACCATGTCTGGCTGCTCATCTTATTTCTGATGAAGCATGAGTTAAACCTTTTTGTTTCGGCCTGGCGGTGGTGGCGCACGCCTTTAATCCCAGCACTCAGGAGGCAGAGGCAGGTGGATCTCTGTGAGTTTGAGGCCAGCCTGGGCTACCAAGTGAGTTCCAGGAAAGGCGCCGCCAAAGCTACACAGAGAAACCCTGTCTCGAAAAACAAAAACAAAAACAAAAAAAACAAAAACCTTTTTGTTTCCAGACAAGCTCTTACTATACAGTCTAGGCTTGCCTCCAATTCTCAATTCCCCTGCCTCAGCCCCCCAAGCACTTGGCTACAGGTGTGCATACCATACCTAGTTCCTAGATCTTCCCATCAGCCTTGTCTATTAGGTCTTAGCAGAAAGAAGGGCCTAGGTGAGGACAGAAACCTGCTCTTGCCTAAGGAACAATTCTACCCTTTTAAAGGGCATCACAGCAGTGAGAGACTGTCTCTAGCTCCCAGAGATTCTATCCTGTCCCAGGACTTGGCTGGAGCAGCCCCACCCATANCACCCTGGAAGCTACACTCCTGCTGCCTACTGGAGAACTGGTAATGAAGTCTGTAGGGCAGTGGTTTCCAGGAGAGGGGCACAACTGGACAGAATCTGGAGTTTCCTGTTCTATTGAGAGAGTGGACCTCCAGATGCTGCTGGGGATGTGGCAGTAAAGGGTATCAGGTAGAAACAGGAGAGGGTGGCTCAGGGAGGCAGGGCTTAGCTGCAGGGCTGAGGAACCTATCCTACTTGCTTGGGGCTTCCCAAACAAACAAAAAGAGCAATTAAAGACCAGACATGGCAGCACACACCTTTAATTCCATCACTCAGGAGACAGAGGCAAGGATCTCTATGAGTNGGAGCCAGCCTGGTCTACATGGAGAGACTTGTTGTCTCAAACAAACAAAAGGGTATTAAAGCAAACTGTGGGGGCCAATAGGGTGCCGCCCACTTCGATCTTGTTAAGTATTGCCTTACAGCATGCAAGGACCCCAACACTAAAGGGATGATGTTTCTGAAAAGGCGCCGGCCTTGAGGGCTTCTGGACTCTACTCTGGACTGTGAGTTACCATTCAAACACCACAACTGGACAGTGGGGCAGGAGGAACACTGGTAAACTATGTGACTTGGTTCTATCTGTGACCTAAATTAAAATGCATCATGGATATAGCCCTGCCAATCAGGAGCCTGACCAGCTCAGGGGACTCAATTAAAATGCTAAATTAATTCAATTGAATAACTCCTCTTAATGACACATTCTTCTAAAAGGAAATTAGAGGAAATTTAAGATGTTCTTTTTTTCTTTCTTTTTGACTGATTGGTGATGAGTGCATTGTTCATAGCTCTGAAAAACAATGGATAGGATATTTGCATACAGTGATGATGATGGGTGGGGCCACCTCACCTGCTACAAGCTCCAGTTTCTCTCCAGGATCGCCCTCCGAGTAGAGCTTTGGGTGGCAGCGGTACCCAATCTGGCTGATGAGGCTGGCAGGCAGTGCCACCAGGTCTCGACGGATGAGGACACAGGAGCGGCTCTCCAGAGGCACCGGCTCTGGCTTCTCTTGCACTAAGGCAAAGAACTAACCCAATTAGGTAGTAGTCTGTGGGTGAACCTGGGTTGCTCTGCATCTGCCTACACATTCCCCAAGTCCCAGGTTAGAAACNTTCCACATCAGTCTGGGCTAACCTGAACCCATGGCAGCCACCCCTCCACACTGTACATGCAGTGTGTCCACCTCCACATCCAGTCCTGTCCTGCAATNACAGCCTGATAGCATGGGAAGACAGCCAGTAAGGAGTGCCCACCTAGGCCTGGCAACAGGCTGCCCAGGATGAGAGGTGGTTCCGAGTGTCCACCCAATGGGTCATGGGTTAGGTGGGAAGGAGGGCTGAAGGAGAGGAGAGGGCATATGCTGGAAGCAGGATATAAGACAGCCTGGCCAGAGACCTGAAAGCTGCAGATGGAGTTTGAACTCGGCAGCCTGTACCTTTCAGGGTGTGAGGCTGCCTGCTCTGCTGTCAGGAAAACTTACAGAAGAAGACAGGCAGGGAAACAGAACAGAACAGAACAGGGTCCCAGGCTCTCCTCAAAGTGGTTTCATGCAAGAGGTAACCAGATAGGACTAGTCCTACTTGGCAGGTGAGGGGATGGGTATCTTAGCACATTCAGGGATACAGCCCCTTGGACTATTTTGGTCTGGCAGAAGGAAGTGCTCCTAAATATTTGTCAGCAACAAAGCTAGGCTGTCCAGCATCCCTGTTGTCTGGGAATGTTCTGGCAAACCACTTCTGGAACAGGCAGCTGGGCCCAAGAGCTCCTCTGTACCTGCAGCTCTGAGATTGCACCCATGACACTGGTCCACAGAGGCAGCCCACAGGTATGAGTGCGCTCCACAGAGTGTAGGACACCAGGTAGCCAGCATCAGCATCCAACAGGCAGGAAGAACAGTCTCTTACAAGTCACAGAGGGCTCNGCCCAAGGCTTCTCAATAAGAACTACTTGCTGAGCACCCTATGCACTACAAGACCNGGGAGGACCTGTGGTCCTAACCCCAATCCTGCACAGTCTTCTCTCAGTCCCTCCATTCCCNCACTGCCTCTCCAGCCCCTTTTCCCAGGAGGCCTTGCACTTGGGCTAGCCTTTTAGCTAATCTTTGGTCCATGCTCCCATAGGACACAGAGACNGGNAGTAACACATACAGCCACCCTGCTCAGACAGAGGCCACAGGTGTCATATCACTCTCTCCTGTGTTTCCAGCACACAGGTTAGGTCCTAAGAAGGCCACCTGTTCTCAGCCAGCTGTTCCCTGATGTGTTTGTGTATGTGTGTGTCTGTGTGCATTTATGCATGTGTACTTGTGTATCTGTTTGAGTGTCTGTATCTANGAATGTATGTGTCTGTATGTGTTTATGTCTGTTTGTATCTGTGTCTGTGTGGTGCAGGTAGGACTTGGCCCTAAGACAGCTAGAGTCAGCTTGTTGGCCCCACAGGCTTAGAGCCTGGCAACACAGGTGGCACAGACTTAGATCTTGCCCTGAGGCAGCTCCAAGATCAGACACAGGTGCACCTGGTTGCTCCAGATGGGCTAGCTTCCTGTTCCTCCTCACAATANGGACCACACAGTAGGGACTCTCAGCACTTCTCAGCAGGGGGCCACTGTGCAGGGGCCCCATGAGGGCACATGGCAAGGGAGGGTCCTGCACAGGAAGGATTTGCAAGTCATTTTCACACCCTGCTCCTGAGGGAGATGTAGGGGCACCCATCCCCAAGGGCCAACATCCGGGCTCTGAAGTGACCACCCACACCCTAAGGAACAGTGAATCATTACAAGAGAATGCAGGAGGGGTTCCAGCCCAGATGGGAAGCTTATCTGTAGCTCAGCCCTGTCCCTGTCACAGAGCAGGGTCTCCAGGCTGCCTCAGGCCCACTACTTTTTGCTGCAGCTCAGGATAGCACAAGCCCACCTGCGTCTGAGGAAGTCTCAGAGTCGGCAGACAGTCAATGAGGACAGAGACAGGAAAATGGAAGCTGCTGAGATGCAGACCCCTGCCTGGTACCAACTGGTGGTCAGGCAGGCTGGCCAGGTGGCATTTCCCAACCAAGGGAGACTCGTTACAGCCCGGAATTACCCAGAGACTGAGGGAACACATCAAACAATCCGGATGGTATTTTAAAACATAATTATCCGCCCCCCGCCCCCCTGCCCCCCTGCTGTGATTACACATGCAAACGAGCAGTGCCAACGCTGTGCGCTGTGCGTGGCATTTACATAAAGAGTGTTCACCAACAGAAATAATTCTCCATCCGCAGCCAGCGCTCTCTTGAGATGTTTTTCTCAACAGCAGAAGTTGTTTGCGCTCCACACGCACACCCCTCCCCAGCCTGGCTCCCCGAGAGCCAGAGACTGTCAGCCTAGAGCCCCAAAAAACCTCTTCTATTTCTGCCCTGCCAAGTGCTGGATGCTGCCATCTCTATAAATACCCTAAACCGAGCCTTAGCTAATCGGCAAAGGTACTCTGAACTCCTTCGGGTGCCTCCGCCCCTTCCCCAGGTCCCCATGGAATGGCTTTGGTCACCACTCAGGTTACAGCATTAAGATGCAGCTAGGTGTTAAGGGAAACTCCAGAGACTCACTCCCAGAGGAGATTGGACATTCATTCCCAGTAGACCTCAATGGGCCCTGAGTCAGGGCTGGTACTTGTTCCAGGTGTGCTGAGAGTCCATNATCCCTGTCCCCCCACCCCACCCCCACAGAGAGGACTGTGANCTAAGGACAGATCCTGTGATCACATGAAGTTCCCTGCATCCTAGTCTCAGGTACCAGGAGACTTAAGTCTCCTATCATCCAGGACTGGTCCCAGTGCTATCAATGTCACTTTCACATTCCCCAGACCAGGTGACAAGGCTCTGGTTTCTAGGGCTGAGCATCCTAGGGAGAGAGCATGTGTGGCATAGTTAGCTGTCTTGATGAAGAGCTGACTAACCACTTGCTGAAGTGCAGTGACCTCCTGGTCATAGCAGAAAGATCTGTTATAGTGGCGCCCTAGACACTCAGGCACTGCTCCTCTCTCNAGGATCAGGAAGCCATCCCCTTTAGGTTACAAACTGGATACTGGTGGTCACATGATATGTGGGTTACATTCCAGGGTTCTTAACATGATCTCCTAGGAAGCCAGTTAAGCCTCTGAGCCCCAGTAGACACACAATGACTCGGTGCTGAGTGAGCTGAGCCAAGCACAGAAGGTCAAACCTGTACAATTTCACTTTTGTGAGGTTCCTAGGTGTCAAANCATATGGAACCAAGAGGCAAAATGTGGGTATTTTGAGTGGGGAATCTGTGTCAGTTTGGGAAGATCTCGGGGAGTTCTATGGATAGGACGTTAGTGATGGCTGAACAATGTGAATATGCTGTATGTCACTGAATAGCACACCGAAGATGACTGCAAAATATCACCTTATCCTATTGGTATAAGCACATCTAAAAGAAGGAAGAGGAGGAGGCTGGGCATGGTAGCTCATACCTATAATCCTAGCACTTGGCAAACACAGGAAGATCAGGAGTTCAAGGTCATCCTCAGCTACATAGCAAATCTGAGGTCAGCCTCATGAGACCCTGTCTTAAAAACAAAACAAACAAAACACTAGCAAAACAAAGTAAGCGCTTTGGGTGTAGCTTAGCTTTGGGTGTAATTAGCAGTAGAGCATGTTGAGCTGGGACGAGGCCTGCAAAAGAAGGCAAAGGAGAGTACTCCTACTCTCCTTTGTGGGAGGGGCAGATTCCACAGCCTGTTTCCCTCCCACGGGATCTGCCCCCAGGAGACTGCCAAGTAGGAGCTCCCCTCTCCCCAGCCTCTCCTAGCCTGTTCCCCACTGCTGGGAACCTCCTCAAGAAATCCCAAGCAGATACAAACAGCTGCCCCTGGGTGAGTGGCTACTCAGGTCAGAGCTGCACAGAGGCCTGGGGAAGGGGATTCCTACCTACTTCACAGACTAGAGGTACACAACACCCCCTCAAAATACAGAATCAGAAAATGAACCCTAGTTCTTAATTGTGAGTAGGAAAAAATAAGCCCATGATGAGAGAAAAATGCCAACTCTCACTGGAAGATTCCCTGTAATGCTGCAGTCATCAAGACCACATGGTACAGACAGACAGACAAGCTCATCCCAGAGCTGCCACAGATAATCTGCACAAGCNCACTCTGCTGACTTACACTGGTGTGAGCCAGTCAGCAGAGCTGGCTGACTTTCAGGCCCTTTTACAGTTACCCCAAACCAAAGCCAGGGCTACTGTCATTTGGNTCCTCATCCCTCATGCAGACATGACTCAGGAGACTTTTGGAAGCAAACAGTAGGAAAAACCTGTTCTTGGGTTTGGATAAGAGTTCTAACACTGTCAAAACTCAACTTTTAAAAACAACAAATGAGGGCTGGAGAGAGGACTCAGTGTTAAGAGCACTGGCTGCTCTTCTAGAGGTCCAGAGTTCAATTCTCAGCAACCACATGGAGGATCACAACTGTCTATAACTTAGCCCCATGAACTCCAATGCCCCCTTCTGGTGTGCAGACGAAAGTATCCATATGTATAAAGAGATACATCTTTAAGAACAAAACAAAACACCTGATCCTCAGTCCTCAAACCTAGGCAGACATGCAGAAGGATTTACAGATGTGAATTTGCTCTGGTGAAGTGCTTGCTCAACATTCAGTCAAGAAATGAAACTGAAACCACAATAGAATACCATCCTGTTCTTTGAAGTCAGNACCTAGAGCCAGCCACAAGGCCATGTACTAGTGAAGGTGGAACATGGAGGTCTTGCATCGTTAGTGAGAGTGCAAAATAAGAGCTACCCTGANAAGCAGCTCCACGGATTCTCAAAGTAGGAGACCAGGAGAAACCACTGTCTACCTCTGCAGGCCCCAGCTTCGCACAAACCAGAGTCTGGCAGTGAAGGGGTCAAACTTNTAAGGACATCCACCTGAACACAGTGATCTCGGGTCTTAGGAACAGGTTTACAGGGGTGAAGAGCACGAAGCCNAGAGGAGAGGCCTCACAGGTGGGGAGATGNGCAGGCTGTAACAGACACCTTGGTGATTGATGGCTGGAAGTGAGGATGTGGGAAGTACTACCTGGGCACCCAGGTAAAGGGAACCCCACACATGCTCTGATCTTCCACAGAGGACTGTGCCCCTGCCCCCCTCACCAAGCACCAAGCACACACTTCCTGCCTAACACCAGCCAGGGCTGGGCCACTAGCAGTTCCAGGCTCAGGAACTTCCTGATGACCAGGGCCTAGGCCAGCTGAACACTAGTTTGTAAGGTCACAGACACTCAGTGTGGTTCTCCTTCCTCTGGGTACCACCTCTTCACCCAGTGCTGAGGGTGGGCTCTATGGTTCAGCTGGCTTTCTGTTGGCTAGGCCAGCCAGNTGCATGCTCAGCACAACCTGCTGGTCAGTGGCCTGTCATCCTGTAAGGGCCTAACACACTTGGACTTCACCAGTACAGGCACTTCCTGAAGCAGTGTCCCTTTCACAGCTTCCAGAGTCCTGCAAAAAGGAAGCAAATAGACTCTAATTGCCAGGTGGGGCTCTCTGTAACAAAGGTCAGACATGCCACCAACATTACATGGACATAACCCATTTCACAGATGCCAAAATGTGGGACAAATCCATCTCAGATCCAAGATAATGTGGCAAAAGTTGGATAAACAAGNATACAATCTGAGTAAGATAATCCAGAGACGACANTGAATGTGGGGCCNGGGGATGCACACATGTTCACTGCTGATGTGGGCTCCCAGGTATAGGGCAGAGGGGCATATGGTCTGTAGACTCACTATGTTTAAGCTGCCAGAGATGACTTAGGCAGTGAGGGTACACACTCAACAGCACCCACAAGGGGCCCAAGTCAGACCCAGTGACCAGGTTTCTGGATCTAAATGGGACCCTGGGCTCTGCTTTCAGGACCCTTTTGGCTCCCATGAGTGACCTGTCCTCCACCCCATGTTTCTTGGCTGGCCAGCCTAACATGGCTGATACACCATGGTCCTGGCCAATGTTCCTCCCAAAAGCCAAGCTTCTGGCCCTAGCAGGTGAGGTGTTTTATCTCCAAGAGTCTCTGGCACCTGAGTCCAGCTGGATGCTCCCACCACGAAGCATCTCCCTCTCTCGTGGGCTACCCTGGTAGATGTCCTCATTGCCACTCTGGCCAAGCCTCCTTCTTGTTCTCTATCCTTCCATGAATTTTTCCACTTTGTCCAATGACACCCCAGAGACACACAATACCACCCTCACACGGGATAGGATGTGGTTTCCTTGACAAGTGTTGCAGAGAGAACAGGCCATGGTCACACAAAAGGCCTAGATCAAAGTAAAGATTTCTCTGCATGTAGAGGTAACCCCAGGACACTATATGAGTCAAAGCCAGGCACAGGGCTTAGCTAATATCTCACACTTACGTACATATACACACATACACCTTGGGCTTGGAAAAACACCTAGAATGTGGTATGCCCCAGGGAACAGACCAGCAAGCAAGTAATCCACCCCAGAGACCTTGCTTCAGCTACAGTCACCAGGGTAAGAACTTCTATGTGGAGAACAACAGCAAGAATTGTGTTTAAAAAAAGGGGGGGGGCCTTTTCAGTGGCCAGGATCAGCAGGACTAGGGACTGAGACCCCCAAAGAGAGGGAGGACAGAGAATGATGGGGGCACTTGGGACAGCGCAGGGAGACCTGGGGGAGACACAGGACTCAGGGATGGCATTCTGAGCACCATTCCTCACTATCCCTGGTGTCTCTGTAGAATACTAAATAGCAAGTGTGCAGGACAAGACTCTGAAAAACAACAGCCAAGACACAGCTTGGTGGTTTCTTTCCTGGGAGGCAGACTAGATCTCAGAGCCTGCCAGGGCAGTTCTGGCTTCCAGCTGCAATCCAGAACAGTCATGGCTGAGCCCAGAGCTCAGAAAGCAGCCTGTGCCGGCCCACCCAGGGCCTCTCACCGCAGACTGGGAGGACCAGTGCCCAGGCCCTCCTTGGAACAGCTGTTCAGGCTTCTAAAATGTTTTTAAGTAATGCCCAGCTATTGAGAAAACAATACCAGGAAGAACAGAAAACAGCAGCAAAAGTATTAGACACAGATCAAATGATTAAAAAAAAATCAATTACAAAAAGACATTAGATCTGACAATTAGCAGATGTGGACTTTAAGATATCTGCTGTGAACAAGGAAGGGAGCAAGGAATAAAACTGGGAGCCTCAAAGAAAACCAGAATCAATAAGGAACTAAAAGACAGCAGTAACTAAAATCATAACTCCAGAAGGATGATTTGGGGAAGAATAACACAGAGCAGATAAGATTTGTGAACCAGAAAATAATTCAATACAAAATACTCAGATGTAGGAAGGAAAAGAAGAAAGAAACACAGTGTGACAGAGAAGAGGGGCTAGAGAGATGGCTCAGTGGTCAAGAGCACTAGCTGCTCAAACAGAGGACACGGGTTCAATTTCCACATCCACATGGCAGCCCACAACCCTCTGTAACTCCAGTTCCAGGGGCACCCTCTTCTGGCCCCCATGGGCACTGCATACACATGGTACACAGACATACATGCAGGCAAAACACTCATACACATAAAATTAACAATTTTTAATCTTTAAAAGAAAAAGACAGAAAACAGAATAGGAGACATATGGAGAACCTGGACCTCAGCAGCAGCCTGGCCCTGGTGGCAATGATGCTCCAGAGGGAAGAAGGCAAGAAGGCTGCTGTGCTCAACACCAGTGCCAGAGAGCTAGCAGTGGTTTGAACACAAGCCCCTTGGGACCAAAGTGGCCCCGGGCAGGTCTGAGAGGCAGTGCAGGGTACTATAAAATAAACGCACAGGGAGACAAGAAAGCAACTTCTAAAACAACAAGCTGAATGGAGTTTAAACTGCTCACAGAATTAAGACAGGCCAGGGCAGCAACAGAGCAACAGGTGTGGGAGGCTCCTGGGCAGAAACGCTTTGTGATGCAGGGTGGGTGGTAAATGCCCCAAGTCTGTAAAATCCTAATGCGAGGCTGCTGAAAGCATTTGCCCTTAGAAGGATGGCATAAAAACTTACAAGTCTTATTCACAGAAAACAGGAAACTTGATTAATGCAAAAGGGGAGGAGGAAAAAAAAAAAAGGAAGGCCCAGCAGGGGTCAGGGTCAGTATGAATTAAACTCTAACAAGCAGGATGTTACAGGAAATGAGAGTGGGCCATGTACTCCAATAACTCAAACCTAGGAGCTGGGGTACTGACTGGCACTGTGGGTTTCAGCGACCCAGGAGATGGAAGGGAAAGGATGGCACTGTGCAACACAGTGAGGCTCCGTTACAAGACAAAGACAGGTTGACAGCAAGAGGCAGAAAAGACAGTCCAGGTACACAGTACATAGAAGACAGCTGGGTACTATGCAAACGTCAGACCAGGAGGCATTAATGTAAAGAAACACTGCCCGTCTTAACAGGTCTATTTCATAACAGGAAAACAAGCCTGGGATTAACATGCACCCAGTACAGTCGTCAAGGCAGCAGTGGGAACTCTCAAGAGTCACACACTGTCTCTGTTCTGCCTAAGACCAGGCCAACCTGGAAGAACTCCCAGCTCTGCCTTGAGCCTGGGTGTAGCTTATAAGCCAGCCCATGCAACCTCCTCTCAGCACATTTGGGACTAAGTAGGGCAGCAAGCACGTCTCCACAGACTCCAGAGAGGGGAGGTCTGAGCACACTCCAGAACCACACAGGATCCAGTTCGCTAAGATGAGCCTAATTCTGAACTTGCTTGGAAATCAAACAATGCCATAAACCCAAGGGCCATGGAAGTGGGGTGAGGTGGGGTCATACATCAGAAAAGATATTTATGGGGATGATAATAAAGACAACAGGGCACAGCAAAATAACTTGTGGAACCCCACCTGGCATTCAGGGTAGTGTGGGAGTACCAGGCTCCATCCTATGGCTCACAGGCCTAACAGTGTGGAGCTACTTCTATTTTATTATTTATTTGGGGTTTAAAATTTTTTAATTGTTTTATGTGTATGGATATTTTGCCTATAACTATGTCAGTGCACCATGTATATGCCTGGACCCCTGGAACTGGAATTATTGATAATTGTGGGCTACCACATGGGTTTTGGGAATTGAACCTGGTTCNTCTAGAAGAGCAGCCATGTGCTTAACCATTGAGCCATCTCTCTGGCTCCTAATTTTTGGTTTTATAGACTGATATTAAAACATATGTAATATAGCAAGCCAGGCATAGAAGTACATACCTTTAATCTCAATAGACAAATGGATCTTTTGAGTTCCAGACCAGCCTGATTTACATAGAGAGCTTCAGATAAGTTAAAGCTATAAGGCGAGATCCATCCTATCTTAAGCACAAATAAACAAACAAGCCCATGTAGGGTCCATGAGATGGGTAAAGGTGCCTGCTGCCAAGCTGGACACCCCAAGTTTGATCCCCAGGAGAGAACCAACTTCTACAAGTTGTCTTCTCATCTCTATACATGAGCCATGTCACATGCACAACCCGCCCCCCCACATANACTCTAANATATATATATATTTAGAAGAGACACTAATACAAAAAAGTTAGGCTAAAAGCAGATTCTGTGCAGGGGAGGGCTCTTGAAGAGCTGANTAACATAAAATCTGAGCTAATGGCCACCCATGGTCTTTGCATAGTGTGTCAACAGGCTATGGGACAGACACAGTAACAGGCCTGTCAGACATTAAGCTCTTGAGAGCATGTGGAACCTCATTCCAGTAAAAGTGAACACAGATGTAG
>LZPO01044266.1:409561-419834 GCA_001675575.1 Neotoma lepida
AAATTAAAAATAAATAAATATATAAACAAGTAAATCTGTGGGTGGCTCAGTGATGGAATACTTGCCTAACACTCCTGAGGCCCTGGGTTGGAAGGAGAGGAAGGAAGAGGGAGGGAGCGGGGAAGGGAATGAGTCAGGGTTAGTAGAGGACATGATTATATACAACCAACCCAAAAGAAACTGTAGGTAAACCAGTAGAGCAAATCAGAAAATGTGTCATCCAATTTGTTTCTATATATTATCAAGAGCAACACACAACTACAGAGAAACTTCAACATCATGTAATTAAACAAGAAATGGATTTCCAGGAATCAATGTAATGGAGGATTGCAGAGCATTATGAGAAAAACCAGGATATCAGGTGGCCATAGCTGGAGTGAAGGAGTCCATGAGACCCCGTGAAGTCCAAGTTGCTCCTGTGGGATCCAGTTGGCACCTTGATACTCAACAGTACTAGAAAATGAGGCCAAGGTCAGGCCAAGGTCAAGGGTGAAGAGAACAAAAAGCCTGAACAATTTACAAGGCAGAGAAATGAAGCTGCACACAGGCCTCGGGATAAACAAATCACCAGGGCAGCAAAGCTTGAATTAAGTTCTTACAGTTTACAGATACCTTACTAGGTACTGATAAAGGGGTGGACACTGGCATGGGGTGGTATGTAAAATGTCCCTCTCAATAATAAGTGACAAAGTGGCATGGAAAGTATGAACCCAGAACCCAGGGCCAGGCCACACTCAGACAGGAGTGTACCTTTAGGAGGTAACTTGGAGCTGGGTGGTAGTGGCACAGGCCTTTAATCCCAGTAATCAGGAGGCAGAGGCAGGTGGATCTCTGTGAGTTTGAGGCCAGCCAGGGCTACAAAGTGAGTTCCAGGAAAGAGAGTAAATCCTATCATTAGAGGATGTGACAGACAGACAGACAGAAGGCTTTACTGACAACAGCTCCGATTCATGAGTTCGTTGTTCATCTCCCACCCCTCCCCCAAGGTCTCAGTATATTCCCAGGCTGGTTTGATTGCTAAAAGGAGAGACAGACAGGCAGGCAGGCAGACAGACAGATAACAGGCAGACAAAGAGAACACTATTGAGCAAGCTCAACAGTAATGAATAAACCCAGCCTCAAGATCTTCATTTCTAAACACGTCTTGAGCATGACTCAGTGGCACACCACTTAAGAGTTACAAGAAGAAGAGGGGAAGGGAAGATGGAAGGAGAGAGGAAGAGAGAAAAGGAAAAGGGAGGAAGGGAAGAGGGGGAGGGGGAAAGAAAGGAAACACGGTCTCCACTGAAAGTTATAAACAACTAATTCTGGGCTAGCCATCAGGAGGGGTAAAATGAACCTGGTATGTTCTTGCTGAATAAGGCAGTAAGAAAATGCTTTTTGAAAAAATATGGTAAATAGCCGGGCATAGTAGTGCACACCTTTAGTCCTAGCAGTCACTCAGAAGGCAGAAACAGGCTGATCTCCAGGCCAGCCTGGTCTACAGAGCTTTCAGGACAGCCAGGGCTACACAGAGAAACTCTGTCTGGAAAATGTGCCCCTCCTCCAAAAAATTAGGTATATATGATAAATAGATCACAGCAACGGATGAAGGAAAGGAGTAAGTCAGCAGTAGGTTATGTCAGGAGAAATTACTATACAGGCTGCTAGCTGTAAGCGTAGGAGCTGTGGTGCTAGCAGTCTCTCCTGCAACAATGAAAAGCAATCCATCCCCAGCACCACCACAATAAGGGAGGCTGCCTACACANGGGACAGCTGCTGTGACCTCAAGGGGGGACAGTGGCTTCACCTGGACAGATGTGAAGGCACAGAAGAGCAGGGCTCTGTGGAACTGCAGAGAGGCCCTGGCCCCATCCTGGAGGATGGTCTTCCATAGGAACTGAGCTCCTCTCCAAGGCTAATAGTGCCTGGTGGACAGATTNTGAAGCTAGCCTGGACCGAAGTGAATGACCTGCTGATGCCTGGGGGCTGCAAATACAGACCCTAGACCAGATCACAGAGCGGAGGACAGAAAACTCGATGAACAGGGTGACTGTGGAAGAAAATGGACCGTTGAGGCAATGGTGTCTATTGCTTAACTGAAATACTCTGGAAAAACTACAAGTGTCGTGAGAAGAATGCAGGGACACACGTGGCAAATGGTGGTTGTCACTGTGCAAAGGGTGTAAGGATACAGCTTTGAACTCATCTTACAACTTTTAGGTGAGTTTAAAATAACTTCAAATTAAAGTGTTTTTATCCTTTACAAACATGAGGGGACATCATATTAACCTTAAGGTGGGAAACAGTTCTTCAAATAGTACATATAAGCTGTGATTGATTTTGAAATTTTAACTAACTTTATATCATGATTACATTTTGTGGGTGCAGCTCAATTGGAAAGTGCTTGCTTAGCATGCGTGAGACCCTAGGTTCCTAATACTGGAAACAAAGAAAGAGAGGGAGAAAGGGGAGGGCAGGGGAGGGAAGGAAGGAGGAACAGAGGGAGGGAGGGGAGAAGTCGAATACAAGGTTTATAACATACATGTCTGAAAAGCTGGAAATGGTGACACACGCCTGAAATCCCAGACACTTAGGAGGTGAAGGCAGGGGGATCAGGAGTTCAAGGGCATCCTTACCTTTATAGGACGTTTGAGGCCAGCCTGAGCTACAAGAGACCCCATCAAAAACCAACCAACCAATCAACATATAAACAAGAAATGTCTGATAAAGGTGCTAGGCTAGCAAAACACGGTGGCGCATGCCTTCCATCCCAGTAAAAGCAGGCAGATCTCTCTGAGTTAGAGACTAGCCTGGTCTACATAGTGAGTTCCAGGCCAGTCAAGGCTACATGGTGAGACCCCCATCTTAAAAAAATAATAATAATTTAAAAAAATAAAAATAAAAAAGCAAAGTTGACTCAGAGGAAAAGGCTTTGGGANATGATGAAAACCAGGTAAGCCACTCCACAGGAAACAAAGGACAAGCTGGGCACAGTGGCTCATGCCTGTTACATAGCACTTGAAAGGCTGGAGCGGGAGAACCGGCCACCAGTTCACTATATAGCCTAAGCTATATAAGTGAGTTCTAGGACAACCTGGAGTGAAACTCCATCTCAACAACAGTAACAAAAAATGGGACAAAATATTTAAATATTCACTTCACAAAGAGGATGTCCGAAACTATGTTTGACTATTAAAAATGTGACACCACTAAAGAGACTCAGCATATTGCAGAGGCTCAACACCTACAATGTCTAGCATCTACTTAAAAATCGAAAGTAGTGGCGCACGCCTTTAATCTCAGCACTTGGGGGGNAGAGGCAAGTGGATCTCTGTGAGTTCGAGGCCAGCCTGATCCACACAGTTGAGTTCCTGTCAGGGAACTACAGTGAAACCCTGTCTCGAAAAAACAAACAAACGAACAAAAAAATTAAAGGGTGTGGAGAACTACAGAAAGGAGAAGAATCAACCAATGAGAGCTGAGCCAGGAGTGGCAAGATGCCGACATTCGCAGGCACGGGTGTAACTGCTTAGGATAAGCATGACCGGAGCACTAGAAACAAAAGAGGGAGTATTCCAGAAGACAAGATGTAGAAAGGAAGATCCATGGGCATGAGTAAACTTATCTTACCTAAAGTCTAAAGAAGGCAAAAAAGCTACATAGTTAATAAATAAACTAACAGGGCCTGTGGTACCATCATAGCTGTCACTGGAGTGCAGGGCAGATGCAGAAAGTACCCTAGAAAGACAGGTGGGGCAGAATAGATAAGAACTACCACATTTCTGTACAAGACAAAACCAGCTATTACCAGCCTTGGTTTCACCTCTGGTAAAACGCAGCCTTCGAAAACAAAGGCACTGACAAACTGCACAGAAAACATATGTAAAGACTGTGTAAATTACACCTCAGTGAGGTACAATTTTCATTTTATTTATATTGAGACAGGTCTCTCTACATAGCCCTGGCTATTGTGGAACTTACTATGTAGATCAGGCTGCCCTCAAACTCACAGAGATCCTCCTCCCAAGGATTACAGGTGTGGGCCACCATGCAAGGTAATCTAAACATAATTTCTAATTTTTCAGAATTCATCACTGGCTGAACTCTGAGAGCCATTGAGAGCAATCCTTCAGCAGAAAGAAAGTAATGCCAGATGGAAACTCTAATCTTACCCAAGGATGAAGATGAGAGGGAACACCTGGGCAAAAACAAAAGCCATGTCCACTCATCTATCCCCCAGACTGACTCATAATCACTAAAATCCTAATGCCACTTATGGGGCAGTATACACACGAACTAAGGACTCACTGCAATGCGAGGAGGCTTGCTTAGCCATACAAAGAACAAACCTTTAACATACACCATGTGACCAAACCTCAAATAGGTATGGCTCTAAGGGCACAAGCTGAACCACTAATACGACCCCACTTGACTGACCTCAGCTGTGTAATGCTCTAAAGGTACAGGCTGCTTAAGGTTCCCATTTATATGACATAAAACAGGCTTGTGGTTGCCAAGAAACGAAAGAAAGAGATGCCTTTGAGGGGCCAAGAGAGCTGGACGAGAAGGGATATCGGCCTGCATCTCCACTGTGAGACTGGGCTGTGGACTGGCTCCCAGGACTCCTGGTATCAATCTGCTTAGCCTCAGAGAACTATATTCCAGAAGTAGCTTTTACTCATATAAATGCCAAAAGTTACTAAAGAGAGAAAGGATAGATAAATCATAACCANCCATTTAAGGTACAAATAACCTATTTCAAGACTCACTGCTCAGGGAAAGGCCGTGGGACCACAGCAGCACAAACGGAGAATGCAGGGAGGAGATGAGGAGGTGAGCTAGGCGGAGGGCAGAGTGTAAGACAAGACGCAGATGCCAGCTCAGAGCTGCAGAAACAGCCAGAGCCAACAGAGGACAGGAAGGAATGCCAGGGAATGTCCAGGGAGGAGAAAGGCTGGGAGCACAGGAAGAAACAAGGGCAAACAGCCACGACATGATGGCGGGCTGAACCCAACACCTTCAACTACACAAGGCACGGTGTCAGAATTAAACTAAAAATGTACACCCAGTCCATCCACCATCTACAAGAAGTGTGCTTCAACTGGGTGAGTTAAAGTGGGAGATGAGCCAACAGTATGCTATTAACTAAGACAGCTGGAGCTACAGGTGTGTCGTCCAGTGGTGGAACACATGCTTAGTATGAGTGAGGCCTTGGGTTCCATTCCTAGGGGAAGAGGGAGGGGGGAGAAGAAATGAGGGCAGGGAGGAGGCTGGAGTGGATCTGTTAACACCAAATTAGACTTTGGAGATGGATAAATTCCATGAAATACACAAATTAGCATGACAGGAACAAGATGAAAGGGAAAAATTTGAATGGTTCTATATCTAAAGTAATATTGGTAATTAAAGGAAATTGTAATTGGTAATACACTGGCAATTAAAATAAATTGGGAATTTAAAGCCTTCCCACAATTAAGAGCAACAAACACCAGGCTCGAGTGGGCTCACCAATGACACAATCTTACCCACAGTTTAAGCAGGAAGTGCCATCAAACTTATATGAGCTCTCTCCAAAAAAATAAAGGAAGGGGCTGGAGAGATGTCTCAGCAGTTAAGAGGGCTTATTGCTGGGGCTGGAGAGATGACTCAGTGGTTAAGAGAACTGACTGCTCTTCCAGAGGACCTGGGTTCANGTCCTAGCACCCACATAGCAGCTCACAACTGTCTGTAACTCCAAGATCTGAACATCCTCACACAGTCAAACATGCAGCAAAACACCAATGCAAATAAAATGAAAAAAAAAAATAAATTATATTTTTTAAAAAAGAGTGCTTATTGCTCTTTTAGAATACCTGAGTCTAGTTCCCAGCACCCAATTCACTTACAGGATCACAGCTACAGGGGATAGAACACCTCTGCCCTCCAAAGGTCATCTGCACTCAAGTACACACAACCACACACACAACTTAAAAATAAAATAAATCGCCAGGCGGTGGTGGCGCACACCTTTAATCCCAGCATTTGGGAGNCAGAGGCAAATGGATCTCTGTGAGTTCAAGGCCAGCCTGATCTACAAAGTGAGTTCCAGAACAGCCAGGGCTGTTACATAGAGAAACTCTGTCTTGAAAAAGAAATAAATATAAATAAATGAATAAATAAATAAGTAAATCTTAGGAAAAAAGTCTTGGGAAGCAGAGGCAGGGGAGCTCTGTGAGTTCAAGGCCAACCTGGTCTATATAGGGAGTTCCAGGACAGCCAGAGCTACAAAGTGAGATCCTGTCTCAAAGGATAAAAAATAAAAAATAAGTAAAAAAAAACAAAATTTAAAAACAATGGAGAAAAGAAGCGTAAGGACAGCATTTCCAAGCTTCTGAGTGAGGTCAGGTGACACATGACTCAAGTCCCAGCTCTTTGTGAATATGAGGCCAGCTTGGTCTACACAGTGAGTTGCAGGTCAGGCAGAGTTACGAGACCCTGTCTCAGACAATCAAACAGACAAATAGACAAAAACACAGAAGAAACAGATCAGCGGCTTTCGTGAGCACATGTGAACTTTCTCCAGAAAAGCTAGCAAACTGAACCTAGGACTATGTAGTTATTGTATCATGTTACAATAAGGCAATTAATGCCAAGAACGCAAGGATGGGTCAACATGGGCACAGCCACTAACAGAAATCAGCACGGGAGGAAACCTCATCAGAGGAAGGAGGCAAGGCTGCCTTATGTACCCTCAGCTACCACTGCCTGGGGGCAGAGGTGAAGGTTTTGTCCTCAAGACCTATATATACTCTCACCACCCCCTCTAGCCTGGAGACCCAGAAGTGAAAAGATCCTTAAGGTTGGAAAAGAGGCAGTGAAATGCTGTCCTAACACAGTAGGCAGGGGTATGTGGCATTCCGGGGAACCTCTGGACGGCCTGGGACTTGGAGCACAAGGTGGTAGGTGCAAGGCCAACATACAAGACTGCCTTTGTTTCTAAAAAGACTGNAAGGGTACTTACCAAAGCAGTGAATTAAACCACTCTTTAGGTCTGTAGCAAACATAGGAGAACACAGGCCTCCTTGGGCTGCTGCATTCACTTCCTGCTCACAGCTTCTGTGAACTAACATTAAACATCCAAGAACTCATTCTCAACCTTCAGGGAAAGCACGGTACATCCTCAGAGTGGATACTCCACACACACACCAAAAAAATGAAGTATCTCTCTGTCCTTGAGCACTAACGGCTCTTGATGTCAAATGTAGGAAGCTGGTGTCACTAAAGTCTTGACACCAGAATGCTTTGGGTCTGAACTGCCCAGACAACACCAATACACAGCCTGGCGGAGTGTGGGGAAATAGGTGACTGTTACATGGTATAGCGTTTTCTAAGGAGAACCATCTTCTAAAATTGACTGTGGTGATGGCTGCACAATTGAGAATGACCCAAAACCACTGAGCTGCAATCACTTCAGGAGTGATGGCTCACAGGCTACACCTCAGCAAAACTGCTNTGTGTATGAATGACTGGGACCAGAAGCCACAGTGGGGAGGAGCGACAGGGTGCAGGAGGCTTGGGGATCAGAAGCTCCATGTAGCACAGAGTGGGGCCCTGCCCATGTGGTCCTGCCCATTCTGCCCTACAGCTGAGCCCCATAGACACCAATAAAGGCTAGGATAGCGAAATAATTTTGAATAGGAAAACACAAAGGGCNTTACACCCAATGTGGGGACTTATTTAAAACTACGGTTACTCAGCCAGCGGGGAATTTGGCAGAAACAAAACTCCAGAACAAGCCCTCACAAAGGTGTGAATTCAATACAATTCCAAACATCCATATGGAAAAAAACAAACTTTCTGCTTACCTTACATCTCACACAAAAAGGAACCAGGGATCTGAATATAAAAGTAAACACATACCAAGCTCTGGGCTAGGCAGACAAAATCTTAACAAGCCAGACTCGGGCTTAAAATCCTAGTACGTGAGAGGCTGAACCAAGACTGCAGCAAACCCAAGGCCAACCCTGGATACACTGATCAAATAAAACAAAATAAAATCTGAGGGGTCTGATGGTGCACATCTTTAGTCCCAGGACCCAGCAGGCANAGGCAGGCAGATCTCTGTGGGTTCAAGGCCAGCCTCATCTTCATGGTGAGTGAGTTCCAGTACAACCAGGGATATATAGTAAGACCTTGTCTCAAAACACAAAAATAAATAAAATAAAGTCTTTAGTTGGCCATAAAAATAATGAATAAANTGGTCTTGTTGGACATAATAGCTCACATTTTTAATCCCAGCACTCAGGGAGCAGAGGCAGGCAGAACTCTGTGAATTTGAGGCCAGTTTGGTCTACACAGTGAGACTCTGTCTCAAAAATAAGTAAATAAACATTGGTCTCCAACAAAACTTTACACCTCTGGTCTTTCTAATACACATCATAATAAAAACACACTGGGCTACAGAAAACCTTTTTTTTTTTTTTTTTCAGAAAACCTTTTTATACATATATTTGACAAAGAACTTGTTTGTAAATTAGAGCAGGAACTCTATAACAGCCTTTAAAAAAAAGAAAGAAAAAAGAAACCCTGATAGGGCTGGAAAAATGGCTCTGTGGTTAAGAGCACTGGCTGCTCTCGAAGGAGACGCCAGGTTCAACTCCCAGCACCCACATGGTGGCTCACAATCATCCTTAACTCCACTTCCGGGGCATCCAACACCCTCTTCTGATTTCTGTGGGTACCAGGCATGCACGGGTATACATACGTACACACAAGCAAAACACTCATACACACAAAATAAATCTAAAAATTAAAAGGGAGGCAGAAAGAGCAACAGGGACCCAAGACAAAAACTGGCACCTCACGGATGAGAGCCCAGCCCAGCCCAAACCAACCACATGCACAACAACAACTTAGCCAAGAGTACACCCAGGGACACCTGCAGAGGGACTGAGATCCCAGGGGAAAGCAGTGTGCCACCACTGAATTCAAATGTATGTGTGTAAGCCACNCCTCAAAACTGGCTCAACTGGCTGGAAAGATGCTCAGAGGTTAAGAGTGTGTAATTCCCAACACTCATTTCAGGCCATTCACAACTGCCTGTAACTCTAGCTCCATGGTGACTGGATGCCTCTGGCTTCTTCGTGCTAATGTGCATATACCCACACAGATAGACACATAATTTTAAAAAATAAAAATACAGCTGGGTGCCTTTAATCCCAGCACTCGGGAGGCAGAGGCAGGCGGATCTCTGTGAGTTCGAGGCCAGCCTGGGCTACCGAGTGAGTTCCAGGAAAGGTGCAAAGCTAACAGAAAAACCCTGTCTCGAAAAAGCAAAAAAAATAAAAATAAATAAAAAATAAAAAAATAAAAATAGGGGCTGAAGGGATGGCTCAGTGGTTAAGAGCACTGATTGCTCTTCCAGAGGACCTGGGTTCAATTCCCAGCACCCACATGGCAGCTCACAACTGTCTGTAACTCCAGTTCCAGGGGACCTGACACCCTCACACATACACACAGGCAAAACACCAATGCACATAAAATAAAAAATAAATTAATTAATAAGAAAAAATAGAAATCTTGGGAGAAAAAACTGGCTTAGGGTGATGGACATGGTAGCTTATATCTACAATCCCAATACTGGGGAGGCTGAAGCAGGAGGCATAGGCCAGCCAGGGCTACACAGTGAGACCATGTCTCAACAAAACCAAACAACTGCCTAAAGCAGAAAGCTCAGGATTCAAGGATTCAAGCAAGGACACTGTGGGNAAGAGCCCTGCCAAAGTCAGGGCTAGGACAACCAAGGAGGTCACCACNGTAGGTGTCCAAGGAACCTCAGGGCAGCCGTCTTGCTGGGACAGTCATACGGGCCAGNACTACCTTCACTTAGTCCCAACTGCAAGGTATTGCCTTTTAAATGGGAAGGAGAGCNTCCTGCAGCAACCAGCAGTGCCCCTACCTACACTGACTTTTCTTCTTTGTCTCCACCCTGCAAACCAGGGATAAAAGCACCCCTGTTGGGCCCCTCTATGGACCAAGCAGGGCTCAGACATATATATATGTCCCTGCCCAGGTCAAAAGTGATCAGTGGAGCCTCTGCAGTCTTAACACCCTAATCCAGCCCCTCTCCCTTCTCTCGGGGAGCTGTGGCCGGAACATTCTCTAAGAGGCACCATGCCAGCTAGCCATGCAGGAGAATCTTTCCGTAAACTGTATCATGCTAGGAAAATTGGGAGACTGTGAGCAGGACTACCCAGGCCCGGGCAGCCCAGCAAGCTCAGGTATGGGATGGTTGAAGCCCCAAGTGACCACA
>LZPO01044266.1:419924-437480 GCA_001675575.1 Neotoma lepida
GTTTCTCTGTGTAGCTTTGCGCCTTTACTGGAACTCACTCGGTAGCCCAGGCTGGCCTCGAACTCACAGAAATCTGCCTGCCTCTGCCTCCCGAGTACTGGGATTAAAGGCACACTGCTTGCCTTTCTAACACCAGGCACCACCTTGTGGGTTTCTTTCAGTGGGCAGAGTCAGGATAATGATGCCACTATGTGCTGGGACAACTCCCAATGGTGTCCATCCATGTCAAGGAGTGGGGATAGTAGAGATAGTGGGTGAGGGCTCTGTGAGCAGCCCCAACTGCCCCCTAAATTTAGGTAGCCTTCACATGGTAGCCCACAGAGATGGGACNCTAATTCTCCTGTCTCAAAGAACAGAGTCAGGAGAATGGGCAGAACCCAGGAGTGGGTGCCCTCAGAGGGGAGATGGCATAAACACCAGGCAAGGCTTTGTCTCGAACTTCTAAGAGCAGCAGCTGGCAGCAACAACTAAGCATTTTCCAGGNCAGAGAGGAGCTGGCCTTGCCACCAANGCCTACTGAAGGGCTGGGGGAAGGCAGAGCATGGGGAGTTTGGTGGCCTGGGTCGGGATGTCCCATGGGACAGGATAAGGAGGCCTGCTGGTGCTAGTTACTGCCATGCTCTCTTGTCTAACTACCCTAACCCTCATCCTGCCCTATTATGGCAACCTCCTTAAGTTGGTATGACCTTGACCCCAACCACAGCTCAGTAACTACTCATGGTGCCCAGAAAGTGAACAGCAGCATGCCTATCTCTAAGGGAGTCGGGGTCGGGAGGGGGGGGTTCAGATTTGCTCCCTGGAAGCTATCAACAGAAGGCCTTGGGAGTAGAACCTGAGCACAACCAGGGTCCTTGGTCTCCCCANACCAGATCAATCCCACATTGCCCCACTGGGCCTGCTGCTGTGACTAAGGCATCCTCTCACTCTTGGGCTCACTGTCTGTGTGTCGACAACATGACCCAGCCTGGAGCCCTGAGAGCTCAGATAAGCTTCCTGTACNAGGGAAGGATAGGGTTGGGGGAGGGAGGAGAAGGGAAGTGGCTTGGGCTGTGGCTCTGTCTGTATCCTTGGTTATGTGGGATCCAAGACTGGTGCATCAGTCTCCTGCTCTTGAAGCGCTGGCCACTGACACACTGNAGGCAGACAATTGACAATCTCTCTAGCTTGGGGAGCAGTGGCTCCAGAGTGTACAAATGTGTGTGCTTTACTCCTGGAGAGGGCTTACCAGCAGCCCAAGGGAAGTGACATAGGACATCTTCTGCCTGTCCTCTCTTGTTCTCCCTCTATGACAGCATGAATATCCCAAGTGCCCATTGCCAGCACAGCAGGGCCGGGAGCAAGTTTCTGTACCTGCTGCCCTGCTACAGAAGTCTCGGGTACTAGAAGGGCTACCCTGTGTAGGTTGAGATAAGTGGGGTGGGCAGGAAGCAGAGATGGGTATCCTGCTGTGTAAACTGAGACAGTAAGCCTCAGAGGGTGGAGCTCTGTCCTGCCACAGAGCTTCTCAGTGGCCTCACTTCTTAAAGCAATGCCTGGCAGCTAAGATCAGAATAGGAGTCAGAGGGAGGGGACAAAAATGGCTCNAGGCACAGCAGGGCTGGGTTACGAGGGTGCNGCATTATTTAGGGAGGAAGTTAAGACAGGGTCTAATGTGTCCCAGGCTGGCCTCAAACTCCCTATGTAGCCAATAACCTTGAAGTTCTGAACCTCCTGCCTCCACCTCCTAGTGCTAGAATTACAGGGTGGATCATCGTGCCTGGTTTTAGAGAGGGTACTGTTTTGAGCAGTACAGCAAGGCACACTGGGAACAGCTCCTAAAAAACAGGGTGGCAAGGGGGTCCTAGCAGCCATTACACACAGGGCACACAGTGGACAGCAGACTGCGGGGTCCCTGAGTGGCACTGGCCAGCCCCTCACTTGGGAAACTGAAGCCATAAAGACTCTTTGTAGGAGCACCTGAGAACAGTCCAGAGTCTAGCAGCTCAGACTTAGGCATCTTACCTAAACAAGGAGCAATGGGCAACCAGCCCCAGGTGGTGGGCATGAGACTATCCCCAGACAAAGCCAGACCCAGGGAGCCTACAGCTCCATGGTCAGGGTCAGGTCTTCCCTACCTGCCCATCCCATGACTCCCTTCCCAAGCACGCCCAGGGTAGCAACGTCACCACCAATAACCTAGATTTTAACCAAGAAATTGCACACCCCCTTCTCTGCCCCACTTACGGGCCTGCTGAAGAGAAAGACACAAGGAAACCTAGGCTGTGCACAGGGGCCAACAGAGCAGGGCCAACCCCACAGCCTGTCTGTCTTCCAATACACCCCACACCACCACAAAATGGGTCAGGCAGGATTCCCTCCTGACACCCAAAGCCCCACAAAACAGACCTGGTGAGGTCCCTGCCCCACAGCCCTTAAAACTGGGAACTATCTGTGAACCAACAAGAAGGCTGAAGTGTTCGACTGGCCTGACCAAGGGTNGCTGAGAGCTGCCCAGCCTCCTGTTCCCACCCAACACATGCCAGCTCTGCGAAACCTTCCGAGGGCACNGTCCAACTGGCTCCTCAAAAAACCTGTTGAAGCAACTGGGCTGTCCCTGTGCAGGCAAGGTTAAGGAGTCTGACTGGCCAAGCATCGAAGAGCAGGTTCAACACATGGGATACCGGATACACTTTGCTCTGTTCCCACTCTCCCAACAATCCATAGCCAAGGTCACCCTGGAGAGGCAGGGGCTGCGCAAGAATGGTCCTAAGGGATAAGTAGAGATTGGATCCTTTCCTGGCTCTGTGGAATCCCAGTGAGCATCCCCTGCCCTCGGTCCACACTGATTCTGCCTTGACCCCACTGCAGAGTTGTGTCCAGCCATCAATACGGTGTGAAAAGGAATAACAGCCTCTATACTACAGAAACCTCCAAGCCTTAGGGTTCAGGGAACAAAGAGTCTTTGGTCCTTCCCTGGCCTCCTAACCAGTGGTCAGCAAGGGTGGAAGACCCTACACACTGGTGGATTCCTGCCTCCACCTCCTGGAGTGGGCCTGCCCACCCTGACCAATTCAGTGGCTAGCATGTATCTTGCTATCAGGAGAAAACCAGCTACCAGTCCTCCCCTAGAAAAGGAAACAGAAGCTATCTNCGCAGACCCAAGAGGGCCACAGCCCCATTCTGAAGTACTTCTANAATAGAGAAAGATTCATTAAACCCTAAGAGGACTNCTGGGCCAGAAGCCTTCAGCTCCTTCATTTGTTCAATACCAGGCAGAAACTCTNCACACTACGCTCCAACTCTGGCAGACCAATGTCCATCATCTCATGCAAAGGGTCCAAGCTCCTGCCTACCTCTTCCAGCCCACACACCTTGCCTGAAGCATAGTGACCTTCTACACNGGGCTGAAATCATCATACAGGCCCACTATGCAACATGCCCTCTGTAGGCTGTTTGCAAGGATGGCATAGTGCCAGGCCCTGCCATGTGTTACCTGCATAGTTTCCTGTGGCCTTAATGTACATCTGGCCATACTGCTCCTCCACCATGGTATCATAGGCCTCGTCATCTTCCTCATCCTCCTCGTTGTGGTAGGAGGTGGGGCTGTCAGTGGTGGGCAGGCTGCTGGCCCCAGGACTGGTCCGCTCCCCCTGGGGATAGGGTACCTGCTGGATGCTGGGGATGAGAGTGGCCAGGCTCGGCACACCATAGTAAGAAACTCGAGGCAGCTTCAGAGGGGCTGTGCCAGGTGTCCCTGCAGCACCTGTAGCTACTGCCACACCATCTCGAGGACCTGTCTCCAGTGGGCGCTTAGAAGCCAGGCCTGGGCCAGTGGTAGGTGGCATCTCCATAGCTTCATGCTTTACACGGGTCAGAAGTGGGATGGGCACAGAAGGGGAGGCGACATAGGCAGCAGTGGCCGGTTGCAGCTGGTTGCAGGGACTCTGGGGCTCTGAGCTGGCATCCTCGATCATAGCGGTCTGTGAGTCACAGTGGGGTGAGCTCACCTTGAACATGAGGTCTGTGCCCCGCTCAACGATGTGCTGGATCTGCAGGAAGCCTGCCGTGTACATGACCACGAGCTGCTCACTGGCCGCCATGGTGAGCTTGCCTGTGTAGCAGAAGGACAGAATCTGCTGGAAGCAGGCAGGCGGCACAGTGCCTGGCAGCTCGAATGCACTCTTGCTATTACCACTGAAGAGGTCTCGGAAATAGAGGCTACTGGCGGCCAGAACTGCACGGTGGGCCTTGAAGGCCTGGCCCTTGACCACAATGGACACATCACAGTAGAGGCCCAGCAGGCGCTGCTCATTCAGACAGCCAAGCACTGTGTTCCCGAAGTTGGGGATCTCGATGTGCAGCATCTGAGACATGGCGGGTGCCGTGGTGGGTGGGCTTCAGACTTAGCGTGGGACAGACTGGATGAGGCACATCTGTGGGGGGACAACACTAATCAATTAACTGCCAGATGCCCCCATCCTATCTAGTACCTAGCTCCCAGCCTCTGACAAGGCAAAGGACAGTGCCCTGCTCAGGCACTCTCCCTAGCTAGAACAGCCCCACATACCCAAGAAGGGCTCAGAATCCAGATCCTGACTTGGAAGCAGAACAGAAAGATCCTGAGCCCCTACACAGGCAAGAAGACCTCTGTCACCTACCCCATCCATAGCACCCATGAACTGCTCCCAACAATTCTGAGGGCAGGGCTTCGTTCTCCTATCTCTGCAGAGGACACTGGATAGAGGCCTGAAGCCTCCAGAGAACAAGACAGGAGTGAACTGGACAGACAAGTTACCCACTGGTTGGGATGTGAGGGGTAAGNACGGAGCCCACCAGCGATCTCAGAGACTCCTCTCTAGAGGGAAAAAGTTCCCTGAGCCAAGAAGCCCCTCACTGTGCAGCCTTCCCTGGGAAGGCCGTCCCAGAGCAGGGAGGGCTTTAGTTTCAGGTTTGTTTTCTCTCTTTGAGCAGCCTGCGGAGGGCACTCTGAGGAACTGCAGAGCAGCTGTCCCCCTCCCATATCCCTTGCTCAGCTTCAAGCTTCCTCTGACGGACAAGGAGGGACGAGGAGCATTAGGAAGGTGGACTAAGGCCGGAAGAACTCGGTGGGCTCCTTCCTCCACTCTTTCCTTGGGGACAGACCTCTATCTGCCGGGTGAAAGGCTATGGGTGCACTCTGTGCTTCCTGGCAGCTCCCGGCTCTCCAAACCCGGACCCAGGTCCTGAGCGCCCTCAGGGATGCAAAAGGAGTTGGCGCTTGTCGCAGAGCAGCCTCGCGCCTGTGCGCCCTCCCTCCGCCCCACTTCCAAAACTGGCCAATCCCTGCTGGCTTGGTCCCAGCCCAGGTAACTAGAAGGGTCTCAGGACTAAACCCGCCAGGGGGCAGGGGTGGGGGCAGGCTGCCACTGTTTATCAGCACAGGACTCTGCCGATAGCGGGTGGGGGTGGCCGGAGAAGGCGCAGGCCCTGGCCCAACTCTGCAGAGCCGCACAAAGGGCCGCTGTGTCCCACGGAGGAAAGTGCGGGCGGCCGCAGAGGCGCCGGGTGGCTGGAGAGGAGGGCGGAGCCACCCTGCGCCAGGAGTTGGGCAGGTGGGCGCAGCACCGGGGCGTCCCGCAGTGCCCCCGCTGCAGAGAAGTTGCTGGGCTGGCCCGCAGGCACTAGCCGGAGAGGAAAGACCTACCTTTAGCGGCTGTGGCCGGCGGCAGACACTGCCCGCTCAGCCTGGCAGCAGGCTCCCGCACGCCGGCCCGCCAGCTGCTCGGGGAATGCAGCAAGGAACCCTGAGGTGGGGAGGGTGTGAGGAGCCCTGCAGGAGGGGTGGGGGTGGCAGAGAGCTGGGCGCTGGGCTCGGCGGCCGCAGCTCAGCTGCACCCAGGCCGGCTCTCCCGGGCAGCGCGCAGCATCTCAATGAAGCAGCCGGATGCAGACGAACATCCAGGCAGCTCTCGGGAATGAATAGCCGCCTTTGATTTGGGAGCTGAAGTAAATGCCAGCTCCCAGCCCCAGCTTTAAAAACAGTGGCGCGTTGGTGCCAGAGGAATGCACGGCTCCGGGTGTTGGTGCAAGACAGACTTTTGATGACTCACTGCAATGCAAACAAAGATGGCAGAAATACTGTACTGTACGTGGAGAAATGCTTCGTGGTGCCACGGCAACTGAGACAGCTTGGAAATTTATAGTGCAGTTTTGCATATGAATTACCCAGTAAACTGCCTCTCTGCCATCCTGTACAGACCCAGTGTCAAAGCATTTAAACTATTCCAAACAGTCTGCAGAGCTGGCAGAGCGTCTAGCTTAACTCTTCCTGGGTAGCAGAGGCTGGGCAGGAGGCAGGGCAGGGCGGCTAGGGAGTGAGGAAGGATGGCGGCACCAGGGTGGGGAAGGGGTTCAAGCACAGCCAGGAGAGGGGGAAGCAGGAAAGAGGACGCCAGAAGGGTCCTAAAGAGGCACAGACTGGGAAGGGGCAGAACCCTAGAGCTATCTCCCCCACTTCTCCTCAGGGCCTCAGAGCCAAGTACTTTGTTACCCTGATGGGCCACAGACTCCATAACAGTAGGCCCTGTAGGTCCAGAACCCTGGCCCCAGCCCACCCTCATCTTCTTATCCCTGACTGATTTTTTAAGAAAGGAGCAACTCTGTGGCCAAGCAGACCCCTGCAGAGGTGAAGGGTGCCTGCTCTTTGATCTCCCTGAAACACTTCTTGGAAATGAAGACCAGCTTTGGGGCCTGTCTAAGGTGTCTCCCATGCCCTTTATGAGGTCTTTTTCTAGGAAGGAGCAGCCATGCTCTGCTTGTGTGAAGGGTAGACTTCTCCTTCCAGACTTACATCATTTGCTTAATTGCAAGGGCCTTAGGGAGAGCTATTAGCCTANATCAGTTTCCCTCACCTGTCACTAACTGTGCTTCCAGAAAAGAAAAACAAAAATTCTACCTGCAAGGCTGGACAGGGTCAAGGCTGGCAATGGTGATGTCTACTGAGCAGCAGTACCATCAAAGTGACACAGGCTGGAAGGAGGTGGTAACAGTAATGGTCCCTCGTTCCCAGTGTACCCTCCAAGACACCAAGAGAACAAAAAAGAGCCATCTGGCGCCTCCCTATTTACACACTGTGGGCTCCAGACAAAAAGCCGCTGNACAGGGAAGGGAGGAAATCCAGGTGTGGAAGCTGCCAGAGAGCCTAGCCTGCAAAGCCCTCCAAGCCTTTGTCCTAATCTTCTTTGCCTCCTAAAGGAGGTAGTGAGGACCCTCGGGATGGCCATGAGGCTCACTGGGGGCTATANACTAGTGCTCAGGGCTGCTGAAGGGCTGTTCTCCAAGGCCAGGAGACCCAGGGCTTTGCAGGGTCACCTCTGGGCTGTACCCTATCCACAACAAACACTCTACTTTCCTACTTAGTGGCTGCTTTCTTCCAGAAATCTAACACGTAAGCCTCACAAGCTCATCTTGGGCAGGACTGGGTGTATTCAGGGCTATACGGGCCACTGGCTGACTGCTGGGTCTGGCTAGAGAGAGACTGTGCTACTCAGAGACACACAGCACGTAAGAGACAAAAAGGCTCCATTTCCAGGTCTACAGCACCCACCACAGAGAAGCTTTCCTCTCAGAAAGCCACAGCTTCTGCCACAGGCAACCCCAACCAACCAGAGGCTCTCCTGAAGCCTGGCCAGGGGGACAGAAGCCAGCAAAGCTGCAGTATGACCCAGCTCCAGTAGGATCCCAATACCCAGGGCTAAGCTGATCAGTAACCAGGTACAAAGAATCAGAGAGCCAAGTAAAGCCCCCGGGACCAGCCCCTTCCAACAGAGTGGGCCCCGACTTGTGGGCCAAGTTGAAATTCTATGTCCTGCCAGCATCAGCCATTTCCTATGACCTGAAGTCTCGGGTGNCAGTTGTGTACTGGGGGTCAGAGTGGACTCTGGGGACATTACAGAGCACAGAATGAGACAGAATCTGTAGTGCCTGTAGCTTGGGCCTGCTATTGCGTAGACTGATGATGTCTAGGATTTGCTTTGACCTGAGCAGGTGAGGCGGCATTTTTGTCCATACCTCAGGGGCTGGTGCCCAGGACCTGGGCCAGTCCAGCTCAGNCAGAAAAGGGGCCATTATTCTCCCAGAAGGTGACGAGGCCGACTTGGTCCCCTGGGACTGAGGACAACTGGTTCATTTGCTACCTTGTCCTCAGGCCACCTGTGTTGGCAAGGCTGATGCCTGCACCCAGCCTGCAAGAACCGGACCGGAGCTGGTTTTAGGTTGCTTTCTTAGAAGCCTTGGCTGGGGCAAAACAAAGCTGAACTTTAGGAGAAAAGAATCAAATAAAGGCTTGGCTTACGCTCCAGGACCATGAAAGTAAGACTGGCCAGGGCTGACCTGGGGCTGCAGCTAGGGGATGAGGGAGCCTTGCACCTAAGTGGGCCAAAGGGCAGCTCTGTGGGANGGACAGAGCCTGACTCCAGCATCAAGGCCTCCTCACGGCTCTCTACACTAACCCTAAGTAGTGGTGTCCAGCTGTGCTCTGCAGCCTCCAGGTTCTTCTGTAACTCAATTTCCCTGTTTCCCTCCTTGCCCAGCAGGGCTCCTCTCCATGGTGAGCTCTGCTATATTCCTTTGCTTATGGAAATTTCTAGAGTCAAGTAGTAAATTGGCAGTCTCTGCCTTTGCTTGCCCCATCCATCCTCACAGTGTCTGCACTGAGAAACGGTCTCTTCATAACCACCTTCAGGATGGACCCTACTTTGGGAAACCCATGAAAACACCCCAAAGCCAAGTACAATTCCTACTGCTATTCCCTCCTTTGGTACCTTGCCCCACATAGCAGAGGCTCCTAGGAGTTCCCAGACATCTCCAGAACAGGAGATGGGTGAGGTCTTTGCAGACAATTCCCCAAGGAGGCTAGGGTCCTAACAGTCCCTTGAAAGCACCAAAGCCAACAGGCAGCTGTGGAAAGCAAACTGATAAGGGGGATATTTGGGGACAGAGGTGATGGTTCCAGACACACTTGGACGCAGGGGCAGGCAGTGTCTCACCAGAGTTCAGTTCCCAAGCAGAAGGGATTCACTTCCCAGGAAGGATTCAAATGAAAACACAGATTTCAGCCACACAGCACTCCAGGTATACCTGGGTCTTAGAACCACACCTCCGGAAAGCAAAGGCACAAAACATTTGGCAGGCATAAAACCACTCCAAGAATATCATCTCCAGGGACAGGACAAGCTCACCAATAAGCAGAGGCCAACCTTCCCAGCCCCCCAAACCAGTCTCAGCTCCAGGGCCTGTGGGTCCTGTCTGGAATCTGGCCAAAACTCTTTCATCTCACCAAGGACTCGAGGAACTTGCTAGACAGTGGCACGGCACTGGGAAGATGGTGCTTGGTGTCTGTACGATGACTACCAGCAAGCAAAGGNAGGAGAGAGAAATTAAATTATTTTGCAGGGTTTAATTCTGTCAATTTAATAAGACGCTCTGGACCTCAACAAACACACAGGTACCACTACCCAGTTGCCAAGGAAGGAAGAAGGCACTGTGAGGGAGCCCCTCCCCAAGCAGTCTCACCATCCTAGTCAGGCCAGAAGCACCAGGAGGTTTGTACAAGGCATCAACCCCAGGAGGGACTGCAGATGGAGGCTGCCAGAGGACATAGGCAGGAGCATGTGAGGTTCCAGGAACACAGCCTGGCATGAGCTCAGTGAAGACAGCAAAGAAACCCCTTTTTGTCACAGTGTAGGCTAGGGATCTGCTTCCTTCCCAACAGCTGACTAGGCATGTCATCACCAGGGAACAGCAGGGGATGGGGGGNGGTGCACCAGAGCCCCGGGTTAACCCTCCCAGGGTCCTGGCTGCTGGCTTGGGAGTGCTCAGGTCTCCAAGAGCTGGGTGAGGCACCAGGTTGGCCCTGAGGTTTGCATTAAACTTTTAAATGCCATCAGNCAGAGCTGGGCTGCCCCAGGCCTTGCTGCTAATGGAATCTTCAGCATCTCACACGAGGCAAGCAGAAGCAGGGGCTGCCAACGCCCCTTCCCACAGTGCTCATGTTAACTGCATATGCTGCTTGCTTGCCTATCTGAACCCCTCTAGATGGTACAAATGAGAAAACTGGGATCACAGGCCTGGGAGNTGCAGACCCAGGGTCTGAGTCCTGCACATCTAATTATCAAATTCCCTGACTTCTTTCTTTTGACATCCAGAGTCATAGGAGTCTTTGGTCATCAAATGACAAGAGCAAGAAGGTGAGGTCTGGACCTGCTCAACTGGCTGGGTCTTGGGTACCAGAGCTAGCATGCGTAAGGTTCCCTAGGGTTCTGTCACAAGAGAAGAATATATCCAGCCTCCATACTTGGAGAAAGAGAGAGAGGAGGTACAGGGACCTCCCCAGCTGTAGGTCACAGAAGAAGAGGCAGTTCCCCAACATGGTAGGGTCCCTTGGAGAAGCNGGGAGGAACCCTTTGGATAAGGCTCTTTCCTTCCACAGGCCACGAGCAGCCTCCACCCAGGACCACAGGCCTGGGCCAGCGTCAGCCATAAAAGCCTGTTTTAACTGCACAACCCAATGTTTGCCTGGAAGCTTTTTTCTTTTCATTTCTTTTCTTTTTTTCCCCAGAAGGATAAGGGAGGCAAGCCAATTCAAAAATTGGCGTGTCAATCGTTTCCCCCTTGCTGCTCTTTAACGGTCCTTAGAGAGAGAACAAAACGTGTGTGTGTGTGTGTGTGTGTGTGACATGAGCTGAGACCACCCAGCATGAGCTGTCTGTGGAGCACAACCACCCACGCCCAAGGATCACAATGACAGGTTGTGCTACTACTCCCAATGATGGTCAGTCTTGCATCTGACAGACAGCACTGGGCCTTGTGGGTTAGTATGGCCCANCAGAACCTTATGTCCACAGGAACAGCACAATCAGGTAACACCTTCTAACATCCACAGCTCACCTAAGGCATAACCACCTGCCCCAGAAGGACAGTCTATGTCCTTCTGAGCCAGCGCTTCTCAACCTGTGTCACAACCCATTTGGGGTTGCACAGCAGTTATCCTGCATATCAGGTATTTATATTACGATTTATAACAGTAGCAGAATTACAGANGTGGAGTAACAACGAAATAATTTTATGGTTGGGGGTCACCACAGCATGAGGAACTGTATTAAAGGGTCGTGGCATTAGGAAGGTTGAAAACCACTAGGCTAAGCACTAGGGCATGGTATCAGCTAGGGCAAACAAAACACTGCATGTCTTGCAGAATAGGTAAATCACTCAGAGATGGGGGTGCAGTGCACCAGGAATGCCCCCACACAAGCCCAACACCCTCCCTGTTGTACCTGAGCCCTGGCTTCCCGGCCCTGCAGACCAACTGCAACACTCTCAGGAGCCACAGGCTGGTTCCAGGTTTCCAAAGAATTAAGCAGTGTTTTGAGAAGAGCCGACAATCTTCCCTACTCGTATTTGTAATTTAAATAACGTAAGCTTGAAGAGTGTCTCCCTCGGGCATAGTTTAATAACTTAAAAAGCCAGTGCCAGCTCGGCATGCACCTGCCCCCTCGGCACTCCCTGAAAAGCAGACTCCCTGCTCCTGGCCCACCAGGGGTACTCCACAGCCTACAGCAGGGGCAGCTGTCTCTGCTCACCCCTTTCACTTGTGGGCCTGTCAGAGGTCCCATAGCAGCCTGTGACCTTGACCCTCCCCACCAGGGCACCAGGGGAGGGTCACCTGGATCTCAGGAGCTGTGAGGAAGCTGGGCAGGGGGTGACATAGATGCATGCTGGGCTGTGGGTCACCCAATCAGTACAGACAGCCACTTCCCAGCACACCCCATTTTTAATATTCATAGATCTCCTCATCTGCATATCATGCCATAAATAGTCAGAGGCGAGGTAAGACACAAAGATCTCCTGCATTTCTAATTATGCTTAAAAAGCTAATGTAAATCAGAGACACACAGAAGCACTAAATCAGCTGGGAGGACACAGCCTAGGAGCCCCCCATCTCCATGCCCAAGGAGGCTGCTAGTGATAGAGGCCCAAAGGACCCAAGTATGACCTTGGGGGAGTCAACCTCACCTGAGTGTATCCCCAAAATAGGAACACAGGCATCTTTCCACTTCCTTCCTTCTCTGGCCCAACACAGTTCCTATCCATAACAGATGCCCAGCCCCCACTTCTCATTGAGAGCAGCAGCAGGCACTGGACAGAAGAAAGGCTCCTGGGGGATGCTGATGGCCCTGATCACCACATTTAAGTGGCTGGACACACCTGTCAGAGCTTCCTACAGCCCTGTCTGGGAGTTGATTTCTGGTGACAATCAGATGCTCCCCTTTCTGGGGCTACTCCTGACTGAAGGACCAGGAAACTTGACAGAAGTGTTAGGCAGAGTACTAAGCCAATGAAGAGTCCCAGGGCTTGTACCCATCCCTACCCCAAATGGCAGCACTGTCCCTTGAAGGTTCCAGCCTTGTACAGGTAGATGAGGTGCAACTCCCCTACCTTTAGGGAAAAAGAATATGGAGACCTACAGGGAAGAAAGTTCTGGGCCAGAGACCAGCGAATGTGGGCCAACCTGGGAATCCATACTACTGCATGTGGCACTAACTTGAGAGTGACACTGAAACACAGATCTCTAAGGGCAGTGGTATTGCTGGGATCCTGCCAAGGGTACCCCAAGGGACCCTGGACCAAGACATCAGACAAAGGACAGTTCACAGTGCTTAGCCATTCCCAGGATGATCAGGTTGGACCAAAGTCCCAGAAAAGGGCCAACTCCCTGTGCTGAGAACAGAAGACATGCTCAGGGTACTTCTGGCCACCGGACTAGAGCCACACAAGGGCCAAAAGTGCTGAGTGAGAGGCNAGGGGCTAGATGAGGGGCAACAGGCACTCTTAGTCCTAGACACCAGTCCAGGCAGGCCTGTCTCGAGCAGGTCATGCCAAGTCTGTGACATAGAAGACCGGGGGACATGGGCCTGTACAAAAGCCTTGCATCTCGACAAAAAAGAGTAAAGAGGAATACCCTGCAGATATCAGGCTTGGGAGCCAGGCTCAAGCACACAGTTCAGGTGCCCCCTGACCTTAATTGTCATTTGGGTGTAGCTCAGAGATACTAGTGCAGAGGTTTACTGGAACCTGGTAGATACTGAATAAGAAGCATGTCTTTCAGCAAAGCACCAGGGGTCAGCACCAGCCACCAACCCAATCAGACAGAACTGGTTCTTAGCCAGCAGGATGAGCCTCTGTACAGGGGGCCCAGGGTATACAGAGGGTCCAGGGTGTGCAGTAGGTCCAGGGTGTGTGTGTGAGTGTGTATGCATTTCACATTTCCCCAGCCTGACTTAGGGCCCTCAGTCAAGACTTCCTACCCAGGAATGGTATGCTGCACCCTTCCCCTCTAGGAGTGCACTGGGAAGGCCAACTTGGAGGACCTGCTGGAGGCACAGGCCCAAAAGACACAAGGGTTACCCCGCTCACTATTGGTGAAATAACTGCCGCCCGCATCTGCCCTGGCAGTAGGCCCAGAACTATTTTTAAGCCCATTTACTAGAAATCCCACAAATTAAAGGAAATATGGATAATGCAGCAGGAATCCTGGGGGGCAAATTAAGGCTCATAGAGCCGTGTTCATGTTCCACAATGGAGTCTTAACTGGGAAACCCGTCTGCCGAACTCGTGCATAGCACCCATTGAGTCCCATAAGGAGGGCTGGGGACTTGCACTGGGCTCAGGGACTACAGAAAACATCCAAGTGCCCAGGTTGCTANACACCAAGCCATAAAAGGTAATTGCTGATATGAGAAACACAGTGCCCAGCTCACAGAAGTTCCCAGACAGGGAATTCCAACAGCAAACAGCAGCAACAACCACTCTTTCTAGAAAGTGAGGTATCTTTTTCTCCGCTCCAAGAGGCTCAAGGCCCCAAGACTCACTACCTGTCCACCCCTGCTAATGAGATTCAGGAACCCCCCTAGTCACATCCTACTCCAGTACTGGTCTACATAGTGAGTTCCAGGACAGTCAGGGCTATGTACCAAACAAATAAAACAAGAATTAGGCCCAAGCCTGACAGCCTCCAGAGACAGGGGGCTCAGTCACCAAAGCTGGATACCTGCCAGGGACCCTGNTCTGCCACCAAATGTTCAGCCCTACCAGGTCTAAAAGGTGCAAATTAGGGCAAGACAGAAAGGACAACATGGGCATTATACTCTTACCTACACAAGAGGTAAGGCTAGCCAGCCCTTCTCACTCACTGTAGCCATAAGGGGTACTTTCTGGCTTGAGGTAGAGAGGCAAGCACACATTCTCCTAGACAGGAGAAGGGGAGGAAGGGACAGGTCTGGGCTGGTGGGTGTTGATCACAGGAAGCCACACCACACCTGTCCGCATCCTGGGTCAGGCAGTCTCCTCTGGTGATATGACAGGTCTGCTGGGCTTAGGACAAGCAAGAATGCAACAATGGAACCTGAACCATGTAACATCAATCCCAGGTGTTAACAGACTAAGAAAAACTATCAAAAACATTGGGGCTGACCAGGCCCCATACACCCATAACCTCAGATCACCAGGAGGGAAAAGGGAGTTACAAATTCAAAGCAAACCTAGGCTACTTAATGAAACCCTGTCACAAAACAAGAACCCTAGGGACAAGCACGAGTGGAGGGACCACCCAGGGATGAGCCTTGTCCAGGGAAAGTCTCTCAGGCTTGCTGTTTACCTGCACAGCTATTTCCAGAATTCCTTCCTTGGGGAGACATAAACACCTACCTACCCACCCCCATAATGCCCCGAACTCCATTGCTGAACCTGTAGCCATCTCAGACCCCAAGTTAAAAAAGCATGACTTTCTCCTTTCTATCTCACTTCTTCAGGCAGCTGCCAAGATTATAGCTTTGTTTACCTCTGTTGTTTTTCTCTCAAATAAAGTTGTCCTCCAGCTTTTTTTTTTTCAAGACAGGGTTTCTCTGTATAGCTTTTTGTGGCGCCTTTCCTGGAACTCACTCGGTAGCCCAGGCTGGCCTCAAACTCACAGAGATCCACCTGCCTCTGCCTCCCGAGTGCTNGGATTAAAGGCGTGCACCACCACCGCCTGGCGTCCTCCAGCTTCTTTCTTAGTCCATTTTAATTTGTTTGTTTTTGAAGACAAGGTTTCTCTGTGTAGCCCTGGCTGTTCTGGAACTCACTCTGTAGTCCCTGTCTCTTATACACATCTAGATGTGTATAAGAGACAGGCCCAGTGCTGGGATTAAAGGCGTGCACCACCACCGCCTGGCGTCCTCCAGCTTCTTTCTTAGTCCATTTTAATTTGTTTGTTTTTGAAGACAAGGTTTCTCTGTGTAGCCCTGGCTGTTCTGGAACTCACTCTGTAGTCCAGGCTGGCCTTGAATTCAGAGATCCACCTGCCTCTGACTCCCGGTGCTGGGATTAAAGGTGTGCACCTAAAAAAATTTTAAAATTTTTATATTACCAAGACTAAGAACTTCAAAAAGGAGTCAGGTGTGATGTGTACACACTTTTAATCTTAGCACTTCGTAGGCAGGGGCAGGTGGGTCAGAGTTCAAGGTCATTCTCAGCCACAAGAGGCGAGTATGGGCTGCAAGAGACTGCCTCAAAACAAAACAGACAGAGCTGGGCCCTCACTGTTCTTAATATCTACTATCTTATGCCTGGGCGTGGTAGTGCATGCCTTTAGTCCCAGCACTTGGGAAGCAGAGGGAGGTGGGTTGGAGATCAGCTTGGTCTACACGGTGAGTTCCAGGACAGCCAGAAATGTACAGTGAGACCCTGTGTAAGACAGACAAACAACATGTACTCCTACTCTAAGCTTCAGTAGTTTAGACTGTGTGGTACTGTTAAAAGACAGGTGGAGCGCAACGGAAGAGAAGAGTCTTTAAATGACTTCCTATGTGTAAAGCCAATGATTTAATAAAGATGCCAAGACCTTTCCACGGAGAAAGAACTTTCTCTTCAAAATATGGCTCTGGAACACNGGGATAACACACATGCGAGGATGAAAGCAAACCGTTACCTCACACCACAGACAAACATGAACTCAGTGCATCAAAGACCTGAGTAANGGCTGGGGAGATGGCTTGATGGCTACAGTGCCTGCTGCATAAGCATGAGGATCTATGTGGATCATAAAAACCAGGCCACTGTGGCATGTGCCTGTAACCTAGCAGTTGGAGGCATGGAGACAAGTGGATCCCAGGGGCTTTCTGGCCAGTCAGTCTAACCAAAACAGAGCCCTAGGTTCAGTGAGAGACAGTCCCTCAAAAAATATGTGATAGAGAGTGACTGAAGACACTAGATATAGACCTCCAGCCTTCACATACACACACCTGTACACACACAGGTGCACACACTACCCATCCACCCACCCCTAAACACACAGTAAGGAGAAATCTGTTAAGGAATACCTGTTAGTCATATTTATGATGTGGCTCGTACCTAGAATATGTAAAATATGCAAAGCACCTAAAGAGACTTCCACCAAACAATAGGCACAAATTCCAATATGCACATAAAACTCAGTATCATTAGCCAGCAAGGAAACCAAAGAGAAAACCACTAGCCAGCAAGGAAACCAAAGAGAAAACCACAGTGAGGAGCTGCAGAGGTAGCTGGGGGTGGAATGTGTGTTTAACATCTAACCAGGCNCCTGGCTTCCATTCCCAGCACCAAAAACAAAAGAGAAAGAAGCAGGGCATAGCCAGTGGTGCGAATATGGTGGGATGTGAAACCTACAGCCACTTTGGAAAACAAACTGCAAACTCTCCCAAAAGTTAAACTGTATTTCTGCATGACCTAGAAATTCCACTTCTAGGAGTGTAGGCAAGAGAAAACACATTATCTACACAAAGCACACACTCTTAAAAACATTGGTTATCACAGCCAAGAGGTGGAAAAAGCCCAAGTATCTATCAATCAATGAAAGATAAATGAAATTTGGAAAATCAGATGGTAGAATATGATTTACAATAAGGGTAAGGAGTCAATACCATGTCATAGATGACTCTTAAATATCAGTAAGAGAGAAAAGCCAGTAGTCACTCCAGGCCACACTGTCTGTCTGTACAAAATGTCTAGAACAGGTAACTGATAGACAGGGGTTGGGGTTGGGGCTGGGGCTGGGACTGGGGGTTGCCTGCTAAAGAGTTTGGTTGTTTTGGGATTTTGCAGACAGGGTTTCTCTGTGTAACAGCTCTGGCTGTCCTGGAACTTGCTTTGTAGACCAGGCTGGCCTCGAACTCACATCACAGAGATCCACCTGCTTCTGACTCCTAAATGGTGTTCACCACCACGTCCCACCTGGNTGTCTGTTTTTGAGTGATAAAAATGTTCTGAATTGATTTCCATGAAGGTTATACAACTCTGATCATACTGTTACCTGGTTCATAAATTATGACCACANGGGCAAACTTTGCAGTACTTAAATAAAGATGTTTCAAACAGGAAAAAATGCTGAGTGTAGTGGTGCATGCCTTTAGTCCCAGTGCCTGGGAGGCAGAGGCAAGCAGATCTATGAGTTTGAGGCTGGCCTGTCTACACAGCAAGTTCCAGGCTAGCCAGGGCTACATAGTGAAACCCTGTGTGTGTGTG
>LZPO01044266.1:437635-451178 GCA_001675575.1 Neotoma lepida
GTAAAGAAAAAAAGATACCGAGAAGTTGAGGTGTGAAGATCACAAGTTCAAGGCAAGCCTGAGTTACATGGTAAGTTCAAGGCCAATTTGGGCTACAGAGCAAGCCTGGGCTCATAGGATTGTTAAGTGGATAAAGGTGTTTTCCACCAAGCCTGATGACCTGTGTTTCATCCTTGAGACCCAAATGGTAAAAGGAGAAATCGACTCCCACAAGTTGTCCTCTAATCTCTCTAAGAGTACCGTGGCATGTGCACCCTCAACCCTCACAAACACACAAATAAATAAATGCAACTAATTCATTTTAAAAGCTGTATGACCCAGATGTACATCATGTGTAAGAAATCCTCGCATATGGTGGTAAAGAGACCACGAGCAATACGTGCTNGGCGGTTAAGAGCANGTATTGCTCTTGCGGAGGACCTGAGCTGGGTTCCTAGCACCACATGGAGCAGCTCACAACCATTTCTAACTTCAGCCCAATGGGATCTGATGCCCCAGCCTCCACGGCACCTCACTCATAAGTACATACTCACCTCACAGACACTCATATACATAATTTAAAAAATTTTAAATCTTCAATAGGCCGTATAAAAAGAAATGGATAGGAAAAGATAAATCATACGAACACAATCAAAAGGCAGGGGCCACTTCATAACTAAAACAAATAAAGCAAATGATAAGACACACTGGAGAAGGACCAAGGGTCTGCCTACGAAGAACACTCAGCTACGCTCTAGTGCATTCTAGACAGCACCACCTCTAAGCATGAAACAGAAAGCGGCAGAGTCAAAGGCCTTCGGGAATCCTCTCCAGCCCTCTGACAACTAGTATAATAACTGAAGAGAAACTCAGCAACAACACAGAGAACTAAACACTACCAACTATCAGGATCTAATCCACACTTGCACACCACCGCACCCAAGCAGCAGCTTCAGGACTTCACTGTCCCAGAGCCTTCGGAGCACACCACAGGATAGAGAGCATCTCAACCCATAAACCAAGAAACTAAAGACTTGAAATTGAGCTAGGGCTGTAGCCTAGTGGCAGAGCCTCACACAGTGTTGCAAGACCCTGGGATCAATGGAAGCATGGTGGCTTACCCCTGGAATTCCAGCACTTGGGAGGTAGAAGCAGGAAGGACAGGCGCTCAAGGTCAAAGATATGTAGCAAGTTTGAGACCAGCCTGGTAACATAAAACTCTGCCTCAAAATAATAGTAGTGGCGGTGGTGGTGAGAACCCGATGCCCTGAGGCTGCACAAACAGCAACAAGAAAGCAGTGCAGAGCTGGCACCAAGCCGTGATGAGGCAGGGTACCCTAGGTGAGTGTAGGCATGGAGTTGGGGGCCTGACCCCCGAGTGGCCACTCCCACATGCCTCAATCCCAGCCTTTGGCATGGGCCCCCAGTTCCGCACTTCTGGTTTTCCACTTTGCCATTCATTGGTTAGGCAGGGACCACAGCCTTCTCCCTGGCCCACTCATTGAGACTCATAGCCTGCCCAAGCTAGAGCCAGCCAATCAGAAAAGGGCAGATCCTGCAAACCACCGTCTCTTCTCTTTGGATACATCTCTGGGTGTGCCCTGATACGTCCAAAGATGCCACAGCCAATCAAGTTTAAACTAATGCTTGCTTAACCAATCATGTTTGCTGGAGATGACCTAACTGTCCCTGGAATTCCCCTCGCTGGGCTTCAAAGGAGCCTGCAAGCTTCTCTCGAGGTCATCATCATTTTGTTGTGTGGCTGACCCCTGCATGCAGGAATTTTCTCTCGAGAAATAAACGCTCTTGCTTTTGCCTACATGAGTGGTGGTCTTTTGTGGGGTGATTCACGGACCCTAACAGTAGCAGTAATAATAGCTGGGCAGTGGTGGGGCATGCCTTTAATCCCAGCACTCAAGAAGCAGAGGCAGGCGGATCCAGGCCATCCTGATCTATGAAGTGAGTCCCAGGACAGCCAGGATTGTTACACAGAGAAACCCTGTCACAAAAAAACAAAATAAGTAAGTAAATAAATAATAGACCACTGATATACACAAAAAACATCAGTATGGTTGGTGGGCATGGTGGCTCACACTTATAATCCCAACACTCAGGAGGCTGAAGCCCAAGGATTAATCAGGAGTTTGATGTCAGCCTGGGCAACACAGTGAGTTCTAGGCTNAGTCTAGGCCACAGAGTAAGGTCATATGAATGAATGAATGGATGAACACCCTGAGATCCATCCTTAGCACAGGAGCAGCAGAAGGAAAGGGAAGAGGAGGAGAGGGAAGAAGAGGAATTATAGTAATACTCTCTGACCACAACCACAAAGGAATCAAGTTGGAAAGCAACAAAGAATTCTCCCAACACTTAGAACTAAGCAGCAGATTTCTGAGAAATTGACTCACATGTCAAACGGAAAAGGACAACACACAAAATTTGTGGGGCACCACTTAATGAAGTGGAAGACGCACAGAGACCTTAAGAGCACACAGTGGGCAAAAGTCTGAAATCTGAAACCTAAGCTCCTGGCCCAAGATCCCAGAAAAAGTAAGTCCATTCAAGGCCAGGAGAGCCATGAAGAAGCAGGCATCGATGACATGAAACAGAAAAAGAATGGGGAAATAAAACACACTCTTTCTGTTGTTGTTATTTTGCTTTTGTTTTTTTAAAATCAGTAAAACCGAAAGCCCTCTAGCAGGATTAACAAAGCAAAAAGAGGCATTTTAAAAAGAGAATGTATAAATTGACTACCAGTCTTAAAAACAAAACAAAGGACATTACTACAGACCTTCGAAACCTGAGCCTAATGTGAAGGTAACACACAGAACACCATCCACACTTGACAACCTGTGTTAAATGAACCAGTTCTTCAACAAAAAACACCCTACTATGTATGATCCAGCCAAAGTGAAAGAGTATGTTCAAACAAAAATAAAACTGAAATTTTTAACTTGGAAATTCTCAGAAAGAAATCTCAAAGTTCAAAGGAAAAGCTTCCCTGGAGAACCCTATGAACCGCTTTAGTACTGACAGACAAGTCTGCACATATCCCTTGCAGAACACAGGGTGTTTCCCAGTTTGCTGTTTATGTTTTCATGGTATTGGGGATATAACCCAGGGACTTGGACACTCCAGGCATGTACTCTACCACTGAGCTACAGCCCCCAACTTATTTTATAAAATTAATATCATCCTGATGAAAACTGGTATTAAAATGAAAAATAGTTCCAGCAAGATGGCTTAGTGGGTAAAGCGAACTCAGTCCCTGGAACTCATGTGAAGGCAGAAGGCAAGCACTAACTNTACAAAGCTGTCTGCTGACCTCCACACCCTGTGCACCACCCCTAAACATATATACACACAATGATAAATATTTTAGATTATAAATAAAATTTAAAATTTGTAAATAGTAAAAAGTAGAGTCTCTCCTGAACACAGACAGCATAAAAACCTTTCACAAACATTAATAGAAGTCAGTAACATTTGCACACTCACACACAAACACATACCCTCTTTTTCTCACACACATACACTTTTTAATTTTTTTTCTTGAGACAGGGTCTTACCACGTAACTCCAACCTGGTACTTGCTATATAGACCAGTGTGGCCCCAAACTTACAGAATTCTGTCTTCCTCATGAGTGCTAGAATTATAGACTTGCACCACCACACCTGGCCTCATACCTTTTCATTCTAATATTGGGATTGAACCCAGAATNCCATGCTGGCTCCCATCCTTGGCAACACAAAACAGTGATGATGGGAGGTGGGTACTAGGAATCCACTGAGGCACTCGCCCACAGGGCCAAGGAGCAGCCCCATCTTGCAATATATCCCATGCCCAGNCCTGTCACCCTACATTCCTGAGACTCCAGAATTCCAAATGCCAGGCTCTCCAAACCCAGTACCCAGAGCTGTGAAGGGGACAGCACATGTGAGCAGAGCCTGAATGATGTTATTCCATCCAGGTGATGTAAAGGTCAAAGCACCTTAACAACTCAGAAATGTACAAGAGATGCAGTAGCCCTACCTCTTTGAGGGGAAACTGAGGCTGGGCCATGCTCTCGGCCCTATATAGGACCCCAGGGTAAAGAGCTCCTGGACTAGAGTGAGCTGAAGTTGCCAGAGTGTAAGACATGCAAGACTCATGGGAAGAGTGGGGAGGTCGGAACTTAGTTACTTTTTAATTGCTATACTAAGACACCATGACCAAGACAACTTATAAAACAAGTGTTTAATTTGGGGGCTGACAGTTTCAGAGGGTGAGTCCATTACCATCATGGAAGGAAGCATGGTAGTTGTCAGGCAGGCATGGCACTGGCGCAGTGCTTGAGAGCTTCCATGCTCCCTAAGTAGGAGGCAGAGAGGGCTAAATGGGAAAGGCATGGACTGTTTGTTTGTTTGTTTGTTTGTTTGAGACAGGGTTTCTCTGTGTAGCTTTTGGAGCCTATCCTGGAACTTGCTCTTGTAGACCAGGCTGGCCTTGAACTTACAGAGATCCGCCTGCCTCTGCCTCCCAAGTGCTGGGATTAAAGGCGTGCGCCACCACTGCCCAGCAGGGATGGACTTTTTGAAATTTCAAAGCCCACCTTAGTGACACACCTCTTCCACACCTCCTGATTCTTCCTAAACAGCTCTACCAACTGGGGACCATCCATTCACATATATGAGCCTATGGGGGCCATTCTCATTCAAACTACCACACTGAATCAGGCCCTACTGGGGCAGACATACAAGGCAAGACCAAGGCTTGAGCAGGCCAAGCCAAGTGGCCCTCAGGAGGCACTAGCACAGTGAGTTGGTGGGTAGGGGCCAGCAGTCTCAGCAATCACCTCATAGCCCCAGCCAGGACCATGTATACACAAGAGACTAGTCTCTCACCTCATCCAGGAAACCCTACAAGGAGCCAGGAAGCCACGGGGAGGCTCAGGCACCTGTCCCCTGAGAGCTGACATCTATGTCACTGTCACAAGTGCGATGCAGCCGCTGCACCTCTCAGATTCTCTAACGGTTCCCACGGGAGCACTGAAGGTAAATATGTTAATTTGACTTCAATCATGACTTAAAAAAAAAAAAAGCACACACTATATTAGTTTAAGGCACAGACCCTAAGAACCACTTAGACATGTGTGTGCACTGCACGTACTCAGCAAGCAGAAGCTTGTGCCCCTGTTTCAGGTCCCAGAAGGCAGGATGCTCCCCCAGAGTGGGCAATAATTATGGCCTCTTGGGTGGATGAGGAGACCAAGGAGAAGCAGGGTGCCTACCCAGAGTGCCATGGAATGCCAGGATAAGGCAGGAGTCTTTCTTGGTCTGGCTGGCACACAACTACTCATGCTGGCCAGAGCAGTGGGTGCCATCCTTTGGATTCTAAGCAAGGTACACTTTCTCTAGGCACAAGGCTTCAACCACTGAACCTACCGTGCCAGCTCTGCAAGCCGTCCAGGCCAAGCTAATAATCCAGGGTTCCTGGAAGTCCTCTGCAGGGACTAAAGGACAGTCAGACACCTAGTTCTCAACTGGATGACAGGGACATTGTCACAGTATAGTCTAAACGCAGGACTTATGGCCAGCCATCCTTACTTCCAGCTGAGGGGACCCTGTGGCCCAGTAGGAAGGACATGGAGGTACAGATCCACTCAAAAGGGAGTAGGAAAGCCACCTAGCCCTCAGGGTAGGAAGGTNGGGCCAGGCCTGAAGGCACCTGGAGCTGGGGACCNTCTATCTCCTTCCACTGGTCTCAGGAGCCCCAATCCCATGTTGACTCATTCCCTAAAGTCTGGAAATGGCTGTATTAGCAAAGAGAAGTGGGTCTGAGGCCTCCCCCAACTGCCTATTCTGTGCTTAAGAACAGAAAGTTTCTAAAATCTAGAAGCTTATAAAATCCAGGGAAGTCTCTAAAACTCAGCGAAATCCCTAATACCANACTGTGGATNGAGCAGTCAGCCCCATGTGCCCCCACTGTTCTGGGAATGACCTGCAAGCTACTCACTGTTGTCAGCTGTGAAGACGGGAGCCCTGTTAGACAGCTGCAAACAACCATTCCCTGCTATGGGGGCTCCCAAGCTGGGGAGACCCTCTGAGTCTGAGCTGATCCCATAAGACAGGCTGCCAAGATCAGCCACNCCCACCCTGGCACAGAACCACATACCACCCAGGAAGGACCNCTATATTCTGTTGAGACCCAGTAACTGGACCATGAGCCCCTTTNCCCCTGCTCAGTGCAGCCTCTCTACATCCACTCTTCCCTGAGCCTGGGCCCTGTTGCTGCCTCCGCCTGGGCATCCAGAATCCAATCTAGGTTCTAGGAAACACAAAAGGAAGCNTACTGCCAAGTAGAGTCATAGGAACTTATTTGCATCCCAGAGAGCCAATGCCCAGCTCTGCAGACAGAAGAATTTCGCCCAGAGGACACTTGTGGAGTTCTCCGATTTGGGAGTAGTGCTGTGTGGGCCAGGAAGGGGCCTGAGTCTCAACAGAGACACCACAGAAGGGCAGAGGGAAGAAATGGAACCACCTCAGAGCTGGCCAGCTGGACCTGGCAAAACCACTCATGTGCAGGAGGTGATGGGGACACAGCCCTGGGCCATGTCCAGGACAGCAGCCCCTCCTGTACCCTCTAACTCAAGGGCACAGGAAACTTTCCCATGAACACCCAGGCTTGTGACCAAAGAGGTAAACAGCCCTGGGGAAAAAAACAGGGTGTTCTTATATCCCAGAACCAAAGAAGACACAGGAAACAATCTAGAGGAGAGATTCCTGGCCAAATGGGGCCCTTGAGGCCAGTTCAGGACTCTCCACCCCTCAGGCTGTTGGAAACCCAAGCAACCACTGGCTCTCTAGGGCTGGGAGGCAATGNTGTTGGGGCTGCTTGCTGGCACAAGGCTGGCAGAGTTAATGGACCAACTTAGACACTCCACTCCCCAAGTAAAGCTAAGGTAGACCCAGGGACAGGCCACTGGCTGTGTTTCTGTTCCTCTGCACATCTGGGAGCTACACAGAGAAACCTTGTCTCGAAAAAAAAAAAAAAATTTAGATCCAGGATGAATCCTAATCCAGAGAGCAGTGCAGTGAGGTGGGGCCCTGGGGAAGGGGCTTGAGTAATAGGGTAGAACTTCAAGAATGGATTTCCCATGGCTGGAGAAACAGTCAGTACCACTCAGCCTTAGTCAGGATCACAAGTGAGGGGCACCTGAAGCCTTAGGGAAACCCTGGACCCACAGAAGGATGAGGGCTGCCACAGGCCGGCCACTGCTGCCCACTCCTCAAGCAAGGACACAGACCCCTGCCCTGCTGTATTTACCCTTCCAGCATCTCTACCCAAAAAACACCTGTGGCCCCTGGATCCCTGTTGGGGCATTATTCAGATATTTGAGCACCAGGGACACCTCCCCCACAGCAGCATGGGCACCATCAAACCTCACTGCACAATCAACATAATTCCGGGGGTTCTTCTCCCCTCAGGAAAAAAAAAAATCAGACACTGTCTTCTGTAAGCAACTAATTGTTTTACTCGCTTCCCATCACACACAGCCTACCTCAAACCAAGATTGCCCATTGTCCTTCTCAGGCCCATCTAATATAGAGCTCAAGGGAACAGGTGTCTCACAGCTGTTCCACCAGAGCAGACATGCGCTANGGACAAGATATGATCAATTTTCTACTAGTAGGACTGTGAAGTTTGTAAGAGCTTTGCTGACCCTGTGCTGGTCCTCAACTCCAGAAACATCACTATCTCTGGACTGAAGGCCAAATATCCTCCCACCACCACCACCTCAGGTCCTAAAGTGGCCAAGCATACAGGGCTGCAGGAGGCAGGGACCACTGAGAACTGATCTCGGAGGGTCGGGATTGGTTTCTGTTGTTGATGATCTTTGCTTGTAAACTGTAGNCCCTGCTGACCTGGGACTCACTCTATAACCCAGATTGGCCTGGAACTCTTGGCAAACTTCCTGTCTTGGCCTCTCAAAGGCTAGGATTATAGACATGAGCTACCATGTCCCCATTTCATTTGTTCTATTGGTGGTTTTTGAGATGAAGTCTCATTATATTACCCAAGCTGGTCTCAAACTCCTAGACCCAAGCAATGCCTTGCCTCAGTCTCCTAAGCAGCTGGCACCACAGGTACACAACACTTAACCTGCTTGGTAAAGAATTCAGGGTCAACTGGATATGGTGGCACATGCCTTTAATCCCAGCACTTAAGAGGCAGAGACAGGCAGGCTGAGTTCGAGGCCAGCCTGGTCTACAGTGCAAGTTCTAAGACAGCCAGAGCTACACAAAGAAACCCTGTCGTGAAAAAAAAAAAAAATTTACAGGATGAATCCTAATCCAGAGAGCAGTGCAGTGAGGTGGGGCCCTGGGGAAGGGGCTTGAGTAATAGGGTAGAACTTCAAGAATGGATTTCCCATGGCTGGAGAAACAGCTCAGCAGTTAAGAACACTTACTGTTTTTGAAAAGGACCAAATGGCAGCTCTCAATTGTCTCTAACTCCAGCTCCAGGGTTCTGCTGCCTTCTCTGGCATCATTGGGCACTGTACTCATGTAGTGCACATACATATGTGGGCACACACTCAAACACGAAATAAAAATGAATTAACTTTAAAAAAAAAGTGGATTCCAATCTCATTGTGTCCCCATCTGGGTCAAGTTAGCTATGGGAGGGGTCACAAAGCAACCTGAGGTACAGGCCCACTCATCCTTCTACTTCCCATGTGAGCTGGGGGTGGTATTACCCCCCCACCTCCCACCCAGAAGTTATGAAGAGCAGGTACCAGTGTCGTGCTCTTAACTTCCCAACCTCCAAACCTGTGAACCCAAATGACCCTCTATTCTTCATAACCAGTCTTGGGTATCCTGTTATAGCAACAGAACGCAGACTGAGACAAAGACTGAGTGATGATGGGAGCCAAAGAAGACCAGGGGCTGCTGGTACTCCTGCAGACTGGCCAGGGCAAGAGAAACTCTCCCCACAGCCTGAGCAAGAAGAGTGCAACTTTGCAAAACCACAACTATACACCTGANCTTCAGAAGTGGTGAGTTTCCAGCTCCTAGTCTTCCACAATGGTGGTCCCATCCTGACCACACTGTCTGCCACAGCTCTAAAGGGACCCTGCTAGTGTCAATCAAGAAGACCCAAGCACTCCGGGGTCAGGAGAGAATCAGGACTTGCAGCTTGTCACCATCAGGTGTGGGGATGCCACACTTGGGCACACCACTCCCTCCTCCCTCCACAGCCCCACAATCTAAGGAAGAACAAGGGACACACCACCCACCCACAGGCTTCAAGGAACCCAGAGGGACATGCTGCTCACAGGATGAACCCTGCCTCTCGGTAGAGCTCTGTGAGTTCAAGGCCAGCCTGTTCTACACATGGAGTTCCAGGGTTGACAGGGCTACATAGTGAGACTGTGTCTCAAAAAGAAGAAGGGAAGGCGAAGANCCTGCCTCTCCAGAAACAGTTTTTGGTCGGGACATGACCCTAACACTCCTCACCACTCTGTAGTTCTACAGCTTCTTGCTTCTACCGAAGACTCAAGTCCTTCACACACACTTAAGATCATGTAGCTGACCCTTCCTCCACCATGGCCAGCCTTAGACACTCTGGCAACAAGCCAAGTATGGCAACTTATGCCTATAATTCCAGAACACAGGAGGCTGAAGCAGGAGGATTNCCATGACTTCAAAGCCAGTGTGGGCTACATGGTAAGATTTAGGACACTTTGGGCTATCATGAGAGACTGTCTCAAAACNGGAGAGAGAAAACCAAACAGATAGACAAGTTCCCCAGGTGACTAGAAGCACAGCTCTGAGCGTGCCACCATCTCCAGCTGTAGAGGTGACACCAGAGGACACAGTGGTGCATGTGTGATGTTCCTGCCCAAGACATGACAAGTCTGAGTTAAGGAAACCACAGGTAGACCCAAACTGGGAGCATTCTTCCAACTGGCCTGGCCTCTGGGTCAAGATTACAAGAAGTGAGAGGAGACATTGGAACATCCCAGGTTCCCTGCAACAAACACTTGCTACCTCCATTCATAGAAGCATCACATTTACCAGGCACACCAGGGTCCACCAGCCGTCGGCGGGATGTCCACACAAGGTGTAACACAGCACTTGCCAGCACCTGCCACAAGGCAGATGAACTTGGAGGATGTTACAGTAGTCAGCCATCTACAGAAGAACAATCTCAGGCTGGGATCCTCTCATCTGAAAACTCAAAGCTTTCTGAATGCCATTCTGACACTGGGAGCAGAAAAGCCCACAGCTGAGCCTAAGAGATGGGTCAAGGTCATACCACAAGGGAATCTAGCTTGGTAGCACATACCTGTAATCCTAGGACTGGAGAAGTTGGAGCAGGAGAATCAAGAGTTGGAGGCTAGCCTGGCCTACACAGAGAGGCCTNTTCTTAAGAAAACAAAAACAAACAAAACCCTCCAATACAAACAGGGCTGGTGCTGGGCGGTGGTGGCCCACGCCTTTAATCCCAGCACCGGGGAGGCAGAGGCAGGTGGATCTCTGAGTTCAAGGCCAACCTGGTCTACAGAGTGAGTTCCAAGACAGCCAGGGCTACACAGAGAAACCCTGTATGAAAAAACAAAACAAAACAAAAATTCAAAATATAGGAAACAGAACTCTAGTTACTTTCTAGCCACTCCTACTATTGCAGTGTAGCCAATAAACTATTCGTCAAAATAAATAAATAAGCCGGGCGGTGATGGTGCACACCTTTAATCCTAGCACTCGGGAGGCAGAGGCAGGGGGATCTCTGTGTGAGTTTGTAGCCAGCCTGGTCTACAGAATGAGTTCCAGGATAGCCNGAACTGTTGCATAGAGAAACCATCTTGAAAAACAAACAAATAAATAAATAAATAAATCCCTCAGATTCACTGAAAACATAAAATTACCTTCAAGCCACACAAAAATCTAAGATGCAACAAATAACNAGAACATGGCCTCTGTACCAGATGTCTCACTATGAAGGATGTCCCTGGTGATAGCTGGTGAGTGACTTCTTATAGAATGCAGGACTGCCAAGGTCACAGCATGTGCTGGCACAGGTAGGTGGCAGGTGGCCCTCGGCTCTTGTCTGAACAAGATACACTGAGGTATGCCAGGTAACTTACTCTGAAGAGGTTTGGGGAAGAGTTCTTTAAACAGTACACGTAATTCCTAAATTTGATTATCTTTACACCTATCCTCAAACTTCTGAACCATAGTCTCACCCACCAATGCTGGGTAGCCTGTTTATCAGTGGAGGCAGGGGTGCGCAGGAGCAAGAATGGAAGCCAGTCTCACTTTGGTGCTTAGAAAAGGAAGGGTACCTTCCACAAGTCTTGGCCTCAAACTGGAGGAGACCACAACACCCCATCAGACCCCAAAGAAGTGTATCCNGTCTGGGTCATGGGCCACATGCTCTGTCATCCCACAGAAGCAGCACACAGAATATAGGCAAGGTCTTACAAGCAACAAGGGCAACTGTCAGTCCTCCCAGAGACCCCTGCCAGTTGGTAGAGATAAGGCTGAGGGACATCTCCAAACTCTGAGGTGCCCCATACAGTACTGAGGGTGGGCAATTCTCAAGGATGTTCTGGCGGCTTCCCACCTTCCTACATCAGGAAGAACCTGGTAAGAGACCCAGAGCTAAACCCCAGGGTAGCCCCCAGTGACCTCGGGACCCACAGGCTCTATCTTCCACACAGCTGGTCACCTGAAAAGAAGAGACACCTGGGAGCCTGCTGTGCACCAGGAGAGAAGCCAAGGCTGTCACTTCGTATAAGCCCACCCCACTGACACCAATGTCAGACTAAGGCTGCTGCTGGTCCAGACACCAGCCTGGCACTCAGGTCCCAGGTACCAACAGAGGGAAGAAGCTGTGACAGAGGCTGCAGCATTGGTGCAGGCAAGGTCAAGTGTGCCTAGAACTGTGCAGTCATACTTCCCTGCAGTATGGGTTGGTTTGGACCCCAAGGATACCTCATCCTTTCAGCTGCAGCTGGTATATACCCTACACTGTCTGTCCCTGTACCAGCCATGTCACCCCAGGACTTCACTGTGACCCACGCGCTTCAGTTTCCAGGCCACTTCATGTGACACAGACTCACCGCTAAACTGGGTTACAATAATTAACACAAAGCCTGTCTCTCCTATCCCAAAGCTTATGTAAGCCTCGGCCCCATTTCCCTCCTTCGGCCCCNTCTGCTTTGCTCTTTCAAACATCTCTAGCTGGGCTGCTACTCACACATCCTCCATGAAGCTTTGAGAAGCACTAGACACAGTGTCTGAGGCCCACCCTGCTGACAAGTACTACAAGAGCCACCAAGGTTCTCTGTCCTGGACCAAAACTTCATACCCCCCCCCAAAAAACCTCCAATAGGGCCTTATTCACAAACAGGGCATTGATTGGTTAAGGAGCTGAGCTGAGCTCATCCAGAGTTAGAGGGAAGAGGCTGGGACAAAGCAGCAGCTAGAATGGTGCAGACAAGGTCAAATATGTCTAGAACCTAGAGCCATGAGAAGGTGAGAGGGGCTGGGGAAGGTCTCAGCATGTAGATTACCTGTGTTCCTGAGTTCAGCCTGGATGTCCATTGTTGTTTTCAAGATTTGTTGTTTTACTTTGGGCAGGGGCAGGAGAGATTGCTTAGTAGCTAAAAGCACTTGCTGCTCTTCCAGAGGACCCCGGTTCCATTCCCAGCACCCACATGACAGCTCACAACTATCTGTAATTCCAATTTTCAGGAGATCCAATGCTCTCTTCTGGCCTTCATAGATACCATGTACACACATGGTACACAGACATACATTCAGGCAAAACGTCCATACACATAAAATAATTTTTTTTAATTTCAAGATTTTTTTAAAGATTTATTTGCTTTATGTGTATGAGTGTTTTGTCTGCATTTATGTATAGGCATGTAGGCCAGAAGAGGGTGTTGAACCACCTGGAACTGGAGATACAGATGGTTGGAGACACCATGTAGGTGTTGGGAACCAAACCCACATCTTTTGCAAGAGCAGCCAGTGCTCTTAACTGCTGAGCCATCCCTCTAGTCCTGAATTTCTGCAATTTTTTGGGTTTTGTTTACACCTATCTACCTTTAGTACTTTTTAGGTCAGCCCAAGGCTATCATCCACTAAAACAATGCCCCCTCCTGCAGACCATATACTTTTCAGGTACTTTTCAGCAGATGTCTTACAGCAGCCATCGTAAGTGGGAAGGGCAGCAGCAGGAAAGAGGTAGCTGGCTATGTCATTAGGAAGACAGTTCTTTGGGACACCCTAGGATATGATACAAGGTGGCCTCCCCAGAGCTGACTTGGATCAGCCCTGGCCAGTGACACCGATGACTAAAGCGGGGTGCTGTATGCTATTCGGAGCTCATGATCAGCTTCCCTCATTTCACACAGAGAAACTGAGGCCCGGATCAGGACCCAAGTGCAGTGGGGGGCAGGGCCCACACCTCAAGAGGAGTATGAAAACCTGGGGGCAACAGCCACTAGGAACAGGCATCAGTATGATCCTTGAGAATGCCTCCACCTACTCCTGTCCTCAGCAAGAGCAA
>LZPO01044266.1:453101-471517 GCA_001675575.1 Neotoma lepida
ACTGCTGACAACAACAGAAAGTATCAATATACAAAATTTAACAAAGGCGCTTAGCAACGCAATACTAACTAGATTAAATGAGCAAAAACTGTGTTAACATTGTGATTTTTTTAAGAGCAGAGTTAAAAGTGGAGAGGGCAGAGGAGGAGAGGAAGGAGGGAGGCCAAGGACAAGCCCCAGGGCTCCAGGAGGGAGGGGGACGGCCCAGTACTGGGGTGCCTCAGAAGTCAGCAACAAGACAGGACAGCAGGCCACCTCCTCCCTCCAGCCCCCAGCAACACAGGAGATGGAGGGGAGAGATTCAGAAACAGCAGAGGATGGAACAGGGGCCTCCTCTTTATGCTCCTCTCTCTGCCGAACAGGGTTGNGGATGAGAAGGGACACTCAGCTGCCCTCATAAAAAGGGCTCCAGCATTTCCTATTGCAAAGACTGCCTCATCAGCAGGCACCAGATTCTACTATCCAGTCAGGGACCTCAGCCCACTCTTGACTATTACCTCTGACTTTTAAAAAACGGTGGTTTTCAAAGTATTCTTGGCTCTGACTACAGAGCAATTGGGAAATTTTTATTTTCAATCAACAAACATTCCTTGGAGGCTGGCTTTGCTGGACCCCATGTACTCTACCCCAGATCCTCCTGCCTTTCAGGCTGCCATCCCTCCCCACTGGAATGCCAGGGGGCATTGGCCACCTCAGGGCCAGACAGCTCAAAGGCATGACTCCCTGCTCACCCCCAGTGACTATATATGGGCACTTTCAAGGCCCGTTGATCCCGCCCCCTCTGCCCCACCCCTGCCTGCTTCCCAGACACCAGTGAGGGGCGGGCCTGGAGCTGGAGGCCCATCTGTGGCCGGATGCCCTCCTGGATGCCAGGCTTGATGCAGGGAGGAGGGGCAAGATTCCTAAGAGCCCCAGCCAGCTCTTCCCCAGGGACTTGGAAACAACTCCAGAGAAAAAGCCTTCTTCTCCCTGGGACTGAACCAGCCTCCCCTTAAAGGGCCAGCAACATTCCCACCAAGGGTCTCACCATCCCAACGGCAGCAGGCCAGGTAGAGCCAGCTTGGAGACCTGGAGTGGGTCCCAAACAGGGAGGATCATGCAGCCTGGGGAGAGGGCAAAATCTCCAGTAATCTGAAGTCAGGTTCCTATTGAAGCAGCTTCCCAGAACCCAGGCCCAGCACTGCAGACTCCAGGGCAGGCAGAGGCCTGGGTCAGAGTCCATTCTCTGCTTTGCTCAGAGGACTCCCAGACTCCTGTCTGGGAAAGGGACAGTATGAGCTCCAAATTGAGGACGCAGAGACTCCTCCANGTTCATGGGCCTGTCGTCTAGGAGAACCAGACACATGGGTCTCTGCTTCTAAAACCCAAACTTCCAACCTCAAAGACACCTGCAGCAGAGGCAACCCCTGGCTCTAGGAAAGTGAGGCCTGCAGGTGATGCCAACAGGAGGCAGGTCTGGGGAAGAGAGAATTTGCTAAAGCAGCAAAAGAGGTTGCCAGGATCCTTGCATTGGAGAGCAAGCCAGAACAGCCACCTCAAGCCAGATCACAAGCTGCTTCTCCAGTAGTGGGGGCCCAGACAAGGGTAGGGGTGGGGTGTATGGTGTATAAGGCTGAAAGGAAAAAGAAACCCAGAAGAGGAAGGCTATGGGCAGGGCCACGCACCTCTGAGAAACCAGGTAGAAACTATGCTAGCAAAGCTCCCCACCCCACTACACACACACCTTGTGATAACTCATGGCCAAGCTGCTTACACTGCCTTAGAGATGAAGTATGAGGTACAGGTAGCCCAGAATCTCCAGGCAGGAGCTTTGGGGTAAGGAGAGCAGCAAGTCAGTCCTAAACAGGTTCTAGCACCCCTTCATCACCTGACCACACCCAGGCAGAGCAGACTGTACACACTCCCCCATCNGGCCAGGTGAAGACANCCTACACCTGCCAGGAGCAGCTAAAGCCAGTGTCCCAGGGGCTGGTGGTACCTGTCCCCTGCGTTGAGGAGGTGTCCCTTGCATCACCACAGGGCTCTGCTCCCTTCTCCAAAAGGCCAGGCCTGGAGCAGGGTGTAAGGACACATACCTGTTATCCCAGGTTTAGGAGGCTGGAGGATCAGGGCTTCAAGGTCATCCTCAGGTATATATTGAGAGTTCAAGGCCAGCCTGAACTAGACTCTGTCTCAAAAAATCAAAGCAAAAACAGGTCTCAAAGTCCACGCAGGTTTCCTCAGCCCAGGGTGACCCCTACAAACATAGCCATGGGTACCAGCATCCATCCTCATTCCAACTAGGCAATACTCCTCAGAGCTAGAAGGCAGCCTTTGTCATCCTGAGAACCCAGGTCCAGTAGGAGGCCAGCATGAGCCAGACACACACTAGCAGCTATCAAGGCAAAGGTGGGTACCAGCAGAGAAAGCAGCACACACTGGGGCCAGGGGGAGTGGGGTGCACATCCAAGTCACTTTCTCAAATATGCTCCTTACACTGTTTATGGCTTTGTGGCAGATGAAGGTAAGGGACTGAGGTCTGACAGTTGGTTCATGGTCACTGAACCCACAAATAGCACACCTTCAGCAGCTTGGGAGGTGTTTATCCCACCCCTACACCCAAGCTGACTTCAACCCACCAAAATCTCTCCAGAAAATTCCCTGGAAGCCACCAGGCTGGAGGAGCAGAGTCCACAAGATAGGGGATAGGGTGACTTCATGGGCTAGGACATGCAGAAAATAGGTCTAGGGCAGGGAGTGGAGAACACATGGACAGCCAGAGCTGGCAGCCACTGGGTGCCATGCGCATTCTAGGATCAAGGATGTCAGAAGCACAGACCTCAGACAGAGACTCAACTCTTACTGAGGCAACCACAGCTCTCAGTTTCTGCCCCATCAGTGCTAGACCCCTATGCCAGGACCAGACAAGACCGTAGAGATAACGTCATTGCCTGCCCCCATGCAAACCTGGCAGAAGGACCTCTGAGGCAAACAGGGCCTCTGCACACCAGCTCACCACCTGAAACCACTGTTCTGATAGGACAATGCAGGCTCAAGAACTAGTCTGAAAAAAGACTTGGTGAGGCTGTCAACGTCATGTTCAAGCCCCTCTCCCAGGAAGAGGCACTCTGGGCACAGCAAACCTAACGCCAACAGTCCATAACACAGACTGANGGTAGATGAACAGCCCAGGAGCAGCCCGGTGCTCTTGCAGCACAAGCGTTTCTCTCTGATAGCATTTCCCAGCACTCTAAATGGCTGCGAACTCCCGGCATCAGCAAGGTTCAGATGCCAGGGTGCACAGCCATCACCGAGCACCATCCTGCTATGGGCATGGCCGCTGAGAAAAGACCCCTGGCCACTGAGAAGTGACAAGTGATACCTTGTTCTACTTGTGCTAATTCCAACCAGCTGGTCCAAAGAACAGGGTCTCACCTCTTTTCTTGCCTTCATCTGGGCTTCAGCCGAGGTGCCACCCAATAAGGAAGAGCCACGAAGCATCCTTGAAGGAATGAGGAGTGAAGGACACTGGTGGATAGAGTGGGTGGCTCCATGTGCCTGGATAAGATTGTTGAATGTTTGGACTAGAATGCTGGCTGTCCATCCCCCAGCGGAACAAGCCTTGTCCCCTCAACTGTGAAATGAAAAGTCACAGCCAACTCTCCCAGCATATCATGAGGTTTAAAGACCACACAGAGTGCAGAGCCCCATGGGACATCCTGCCCTCATCCTTGATCAAAATGGAAAACAGAAGGGAATAGCAGTCAAGAACTTGTAGGAGGAAGAAGACAGAAAAGGGAACCAGAGGCAGAGGAGCAAAGCCAGAGCACTGCACCAAGGAGGACTGGGACATGAATGTGCACATGAATTGCTCAGAAGGCAGGGCTTTACTGGACCAAGAGCCCAGCCAGGCCAGCAAGGATCATGACCTAGCCCTCTCCACCCCTATATAGGCTCAGCTGCAACATTTCCCAGAGCTACACCTGAAGGCTAGTATAGAGGGCCCCAAAAAATCTCCATCGGAAGCTCCAATAAGAGAGAGTAGGGGACAGTGGGAGTTGCCGGTGAGGTCAGCTCCAGGGAGCAGAACGCGGGAGCCCACAAACCCCAGGGTTCAAACAGCACCAGGAGGAGGGTATCAGCAGTCAGCAGCGCTGAACGGATCTGCCCAGGAAACGAACCCAGAGAACGGCTGAAGCCACCCGCAGACTCCCACAACATATGCACAGGAGAAGCAGGTACCGAGTCCCAGAATCTGATAAGAAGCCATTGAGACGCCCAATCTCACCTCCCCCAGCCCCAAACACTCTTCTTGGAGAAGAGCCCGGAGACCTTAACAACTTTGCGGAGATGCAGAAACAGGGATAAGCCAAAAGCCTCCTCCCACTGCAGCGAACCCCAGTGTCTCCCAAGGTTGGAGTTGTCACCAGAGAGAAAGGGAGGCAGTGACACCCTTGTCCACCAACCGGCCCACCTAGCTAGGGAGGGCGGGCGCGGGCCGAGTCTGACGCGCAGACGCGCTGCCTCTGACCTGGCGGGCCAGGAGGGGTGTGTCCCCTGTGCCCTGGCCAGGGGCCAGTGTCATCAGGGCTTCCCNTCCCGTCCGGGGCGTACCCGGGGTCTCCCGTGGCCAGAGGACCCCGGCGGGAAAGGAAGGCGCTAGCGCTCCCGGAGCCCCAGCTTTGGAGGGGCAGGGACCGGGCTCTGGGCCGGGACACCTCGGCCAGCCGGCCTCTCGGCTCCGGGGCCCGCGCGCAGCTCCAGAGCGGCCCGCGCCCCACTCGGCCGCGCCCCGGGAGCGCGGCGGGCACTGCGGCAGGCGGCGAGTGCGCAAGTTGGGCGGCCGCGCCGCGGAGTTTGCGGGAAGTACGGGCGGGACGACTGGCCCGCGGCGGAAACGGCGCGGCGCGCGCCAAGTTGGCCGTACCTGCGGGCACCCGGCCCGGTCCGGCCTGGGCAGCTGCGGCGCCGCCCGCGGCAGGAAGTGCTCCAGCGTCCCCGAGCTCCGGCGCCCGCGGACTTTCTCCGACCTCGCCCAGCACCGGCGGCCGCACCGCGGCGGGGGCGGGGCGCGGGGGAGGTGCCCGCGGGCTGTTTAAAGGGACAGAGCGCCGGCGCGCGCGCGCACTGGTCTCCAGGTGGGCGCGGGAGAAGGAAGCCTAGGGGTGTCTGGTGGGAGATCCCGACACAGAGAGTTGCTGCACCAGCCCTCCCGAGCGCTTAGCGTCCGAGATTGCGCGAAGCACCGGAGGGGCTGGGATCGGCGACCGGACAGGCGAAGGACCTGGGGCGCCCAGCCCCACTCTCTTAATTCCCCGCGGTCCCGCTTACACCCACCAGCCTTGGGTAGGAAATCGCGTGACCGAGCAACCTTGGAGCAAGTACCTTCGGGCACTGGTGCCTCCTGCCCATTGACTTACAGCAGTCTGGAGGAGGCTCTTGTATTCAAGCCCGGTGGGAATCCAGGAGTGTAACAATCTCCAGTCACTGTCAACAGGGCTCTCTGTTTGCCCAAGGCTATGCTCTCGTGGACAGAGATCTGATTTTAAGTCAAGTGTCTAGAAATAAAACCGACCACGCTCATGAAAGTACCCAGGAGTCCCCTTGTTTGCCCCTCCCAACCTGAGTCCCTTTGTGTGCTCAGGCACCAGTGCCCTTTGAGGGTCACAGCAATCCTTGACCCCATGCCCACACAAGGATCCTTCAGGAAAATAAGAATAGCTCCAGGAAAGAGGTCATGAGCAAGGTCACTGGGAGGAAGGGCATTAAATGAACAAAAGTTGGCCCATCCCTTCCCAAGACCTTGGCTGCTGGCTAAGGTCATTGCTAGGAGCTAGCCTGCCAGGGCATCCTGGACCCTGGCCTCAAACTTAGTCCTTGCCTTGGTCATAACTGGCCCTTGGCCTGAACTTGGCTTTAGTTCTGCTTCTAGAAAACACCTCCATCCTCAACCCCCACCCCAACACACACACACTAGCTCATACCCCTGCCTGCCTACCCAGAAGATGGCTATGGAACCTCAGTCCTGGGCTTTCCCCAGAACCCCACTTAGATCTATCTAAATTTGGCCTCAGGTCCAAAGCCGAGCCCCACTTGTCAGCCTATTGAGGGTGGTCTGATGTATTCAGGGAAGCGGGGAGAGGGGGCAAGAGTCTGAATGCTGGAAACCTCTCAACCACACCTAACTGAGCTGGAGGTGACTTGGGCATGTGGACCTGGCCTGTGAGTGCAGGCACTTATGCATTACTGCCACCTGCTTCACACAGCTGTGAGTGGATGGCTTGGGCTCCCAGAGGGGGAGCAAGGCTCTGAGCAAGCCTGAGGCCCAGTCAGGAAATGGCAACCACAGAAGATTCCTTCAGGCTTCCAACCTTAAATATCAGCTCCAGTGCCTTTAAGCCCTGCACTTGGTAGGCAGAGGCAAGAGGATCTCTGTGAGTTCAAGGCCAGCCTGATCTACACGGGAGCTCCAGGACAGCCAGAGCTACATAGAAAGACCCTGTCTCAAAAACAAAACAAAACAACAAAAAAAAATCACCTTTAATCCCAACACTCATGAGGCAGAGGCAGGCGGATCTCTGTGAGTTCAAGGCCAGCCTGGTCTACAGATTGAGTTCCAGAACAGCCAAGGCTACACAGAGAAACCCTGTCTCCAAAAGTTCAAAACAAAACAAAACAAACAACCCTCAGCTCCATTACACCAAGCAATCCACTAGGCACTCAAGTCTTTTAGTCACGAGGCCTGGGTCACTGTATACAGAAAGGACCCATAGGTGGAGGTGGTGCCAGGCACCCCTTCCACATTCAGTTAGCACCTTGCAGTGTGCATGTTTGTTTTATCCTTTTAATTTGTAAATATTATTATTAATATTTGGCAAAGCTAGTGATGAAATCTAAAACCCAGGGCTTCCTTGTGTACTAGATAGGAGCATTGCTTTCAGCCCAAAAACATTTCTTTATTTTTTTATGTGCATTAGTGTTTTGCCTGCATGTATGCCTGTCTAAGGATGTTGGATCCTGGAACTGGAGTTACCAACAGCTGTGAGCTGCCATGTGGGTGCTGGGAATTGAACTCTGGTCCTTTGAAAGAGCAGCCAGTGCCATCTCTCCAGCCCCAAAAACATTTTCTTTAATGATATATTAGGAAAACACCAGACAACGTCTTAGTGAATAAACCACATGCTAGGCAAACATGAGGACCAAAGTTCAGATACCCTGGACTCACATAAAAGCCAAGCAGGCATGACTGGTGAGCTCTGGCTTCAGGTGAAACCTGAACTCAGGGCCTCTAGGAGCCCAAGTCGTCCACTCACAGCTGTGTGGAGCAGGTGGCTGGAACAGGAGCAGGTTTATTTATTTATTCAGAAATAAAGTGGAGAGCAATCCAGAAGGACACCTAATATCATCCTCCGGTTTCTACATGTATGTGCAACATGTGCATATGCAACCTGCACACGTGTGCCTACACACACGCAAGCACACATACGTGTGAAGAAAAAGGCAACAGGTAGCAGTTACTTCTCATGCACACACGAGCATTTGCTTGTCTCCTTGCACATTTCAGTGCAAGCATGGAATATTTACAAATCCTAGCCTGGCCTGTGCCTGTGCTCAGAACATGAGCACATTGCCTAATTCAATGTTGACAACAAACCTATGAGGTCAGCTCTCTTAATTCCTGTTTTATACATGAGAAGAATTCAGTTTAGGAGGAAGATGCCGGCCAGCTCAGGCTCACTTAGTTGATGTTCTGCAGCAGAGTCTCTACAGAATGGGGACTTAGCAGAGTGTGGCCTCTGCAGTGCATTCCCTGAACTTGGTCAGTGTAAGACTCCCAGCATGAGGGAGTGGGATACAGCTTGGTGGCAGAGTGCTGGCCTGAACTGCATGAGGCTTTTGCAGTCCATCTGCCTTGCAAACAACAACCACTATGAAGGGCAGGTTCACCTCTAGCTGAGCCCTCAGGGTCTTCCCCCTTTTATCTGGAAAACAAAAGACTGGGGTAGGTCATAAATATCTCCTTAGTGGGGTGTGGTGGCGGCTGCACACACCTTTAATCCCAGCACTCAGGAGGCAGAGGCAGGTGGAGCTCTGTAAATTCAAGGGCAACCTGGTCTACAAAGTGAGTCCCAGGACAGCTAGGACTGTTAAACAGAGAAACCCTGTCTCGAAAAACAAACAACAACAAAAAAACTCCAAACATTAAGAAAATGTGGTACATATACACAATGGAGTACTACTCAGCAGAGAAAAACAATGACCATATGATATTTGCAGGCAAATGGATGGAACTAGAAAATATCATCCTGAGTGAGGTAACCCAGACTCAGAAGGACAAACATGGTATGTACTCACTAATAGGTGGATACTAGTCATAAACCAAAGGACAATCAGTCTGCAACCCACAGATCCAGGGAGGCTACCTAGCAGGAAGGACCCTAGGATGACTGTAGCATAAAATAAGTTTTGGTTTTGCCCAATCACTGGGCATGCTTTAGTGAAACATTTCACTATTAAGATAAGAATTTGTAACCTGTATTTATGCTCAAGATATCTGTATATTATCTCTCCTGCAGTTGTACATCAAATGTTTTAATAAAAAAAAAACAACAGACGTATAAAAAAAAAAACAAAACTCCAAACAAAGCCAGAGGTGGGGCCCTAAGCAGTCACATGATGGAAACCATATCACACAAAACTCTTGTTTCCCATGGAATCCTGAGAGTTTAGGAGATCCTACACTGAGGACTGAAGTCCCCAGAGGCCAGTGTGTGGGCTCCAAGAGTATATGCAGAGTGAGGTGTGTGTCTGAATGCCCAGGCCTGGGGTGAGAACTGCTTCTTTTCATTCAAGACTTATGTTACGGCTGCTTCTTCCACCCACAGATGCTCTGTGTCATTATTCAGTCATGAGTCTGGTCTCTTACAGACCTCCACCTCTACCTTTGAGCCCAGCATACCTCACTCTCCTCCAGATAAGAGCAGGCCTTCCACCCTCCCAGACTCTCTTCAAATCCCATCTCACAAGGTCCTTTCTGTTAATATTCTGATCCCGCCCCCTGGCGCCACCCTGTGTCCTGACGTAAATGTCTCTTTTTAAGGAAAAGCTCCATTCATCTCTCTCTCTGTCTCCCTCTTTGTCTCTCTGCCTCTTTATCTCTCTATTACAATAAACTCTCCACTCGGATATAGCATCTGGGCTGTGAATGTCCACCCACCGCCCCACCGCCGTGCCCCGAATGAAGTGGGGCGCCCGCCAGCCTGCCACTGCATCTGCCCAGCATGCCAGCATGGTTCCCTGCACACGAGGGATGCCTACGGGAGTCCCCCCCCCAATAATAAATCATAATACTTTCTGCTGTGACCAAATAGCTGACAAGAACATTTTAGGGAGCTGGACATAGTGGTGTGTGCCTTTAATCCCAGCACTGGAGAGGCAGAGGCAGGTGAATCTCTGAGTCTGAGGCTAGCTTGGACTACGTAGTGAGTTCCAGGATAGCCAGAGCTACATAGCAAGACCCTGTCTCTCAAAAAACAAAAACATTTCAGGAGAGGAAAGATTTGCTTTCACTTACAGTTCAGGGCTACTGTCCATCATGGCAGGGAAAGCATAGTGGCAGGAGGTCACTTGCTCACATCTCTCTGTAGTTCAGGAAGCAAACTGGAGAATGTTCCCTCCCCCCTCCACTCTAACTCCATGCTTGCCTGGTACCAGCACCACCCACCTCGGAAGCTCTAGTCACCTGGGTTTTACATAGAATGTTTTTCCACCAGTGCTGAGACTACTCTTGTGCCCCCGTGCCTTTGTTCCTGCTGTCCTGAGAAGTAGCTATGCCTAGCTACCCATTGCCCAATACAACAAAGAGTCAAGTAGCTTGGCATGGTCACAAACATGCCTATAATCTTAGCACTCTGCATGTAGAATCAGGAGGATCAGAAATTCAAGGTCATCTTCAGCTACATAGTAAATTCAAGGCAAGCCTCAGCTATATTGACACACGCCTTTAATCCCAGAACAGGGGAGGCAGAGGAAGGCAGATCTCTGTGAGTTCATGGTCAGCCTGGTCTACATAGTGAGTTCAGGTCAGCCAGGGCAAAACACACAGACACACACACACACACACACACACACACACACACACACACACACCAAGCAATACAAGAAGAACAAAGGAAACTTATTCAATATGTCTACATTAGAAAGAGAAGCCAAAAAAGGGGGTCCAATGAATCCCAAGACTATCTTCAGGGTGCTGACAGGTTCAGGATTGAACAGAAGGCTAAAGGTATGCAAAGTTCAGCATTCCTGATCTAGTTGTTCTCCTGTTCATCAGTGGCCCATCACAGTTTCTGCTCTGGTCTGTCTTACAAGCCAGTTTGATAAGTTGTTAAATTGTTAATAAGTTCATTGTCTTTTGAACCTAGGGTTTCACATGTACTAGGCAAATGCTCTACCATGAACTGTGTTCCCGGCCCTAATTTGTTCATTGTCTTTTCCTAGGAGGTAATCGATCCTGTGGGGCTTTGGAAGCCAAGGGGAATCCATAGGGAAAGGTCAAGGACAAGAGGACAACTTATATCTTCAGCCAAATGAGAAAGACAGACATCAAATGAAGACAGAGACCAGGACTTCATCCCGCTTTTGGTTACCTTGCGGGCCCAAGTGAGGTGTCAACCGCTTTTTAGCAGAAAGAAGTTTACCTCCTCCTCTTCTTTTTTAGGGGGGTGGGGTGGAGTTCTCTGTGTAACCTTGGCTGTCCTGGAGCTTACTTTGTAGACCAGGATGGCCTCGAACTCACTGAGATCCTCCTGCCCCTGGCCTCCCAAGTGCTAGGACTAAAGGTGTGTACCACCATGGCCCTGCTGGCTTCTTTTTCTTTTTCTTTTGAAGTGTCTTGGGTAACCCAGTTAGGCCTTAAACTCACTGTGTAGTCAAAGATGACCTTGAACTTCTGATCCTGCTACTTCTACCCTCAATGTTAGAATTATATAGGTCAGGTGTACATCACCATTCTAGGATTATTTTGGTGAATTACAGGTCAGGTGTGCACCACCATTCTAGAATTATTTTGGTGGTGGAGATCAAACCCAGGCCAGCACTCTACTAACTGAGCCATATCCTTAGCCCCCAAAGTGGCTTATAAATGCCTGTTTCCCCTCTGCATGAAAGAGTCACAAGGGCTGCCTGGCACTCCCTGTCCCTGCTTGACCTACATATACAGGTACAGGCCCCCATTTGTCCACTGTCTCATCTCTGGCAGTAGCAGCCCACGGATGTCTGCAAGATGAGAGCCTGAGGCAGTCTGTCTCCTTGTCCTGGGAACAGCCTGGGGGCATGGGGGGGTTCACAGGCTGATGAATAGATCCCTTTGCCCCTGCCTGAGTTCTGGCATCTTTAACTGCACTAGTTGCCCGGGGTACCTTGTCAGTAAGGCTAGAACTTTCCACAGGCCTTTGCCTGAGCTGCTCATCTGAGAAGGCTGTGCACCCTAACAATAAACTCACCAGAGTTCCCTCAACCTGGCTGGCTTGTAACTCCCAGGCATGCAAGTGGGCAAAGGCTGTGCTCAGCAAGACTGGTCCAGAACATAACGAGGGGCCTCACTCCACCACCTAGCTGGGGACCCAAGTGGCTCCCTTGCCAGAGCACAATCCTGTTGGTCAACTTTGGACACCAGCCCACATTCTTCTTCGCTCTGGGCCCTGGGTATCCAGCTCACCTGGCATGGTATACAGACTCCTGCAGGCCAAAGGAATATGCCCTGAGGTGTATTGGTGGAGCCCCTCCTNCAGAGCCTCCCACAAAGGCTCTTGCTCTGTTTTTGTTTGTTTGTTTGTTTGTTGTTTTTTTGTTCTTGTTGTTGTTTTTTGTTTTCTTGAGAGAGGGTTTCTCTATGTAACAGCCCTAGCTGTCCTGGAACTAGCTTTGTAGACCAGGCTGGCATCGAACTCACAGAGATCTGCCTGCCTCTGCCTCCCGAGTGCTGGGATTAAAGGCATGTGCCACCACCGCCCTGCCTCTCTTGCCCTCTTATCCCTTCCCCTGTCTTGAATCTAGTCTTTGGCAGTTATCCAGTGAATGGGTATGGACCCTGGTTGGGGCCACAGGCCATGTCTCTGGTTCCTGCCCAGGATCCAGCTCACACCGAGAGTCACCTTGAACCTCACAGTGCCTCCATTGGCTGAGGTATTGGGGCTTCCAATACCTTTGAATGTCATTTCTGGGATCACTACTGAGTCCAGCAAGTCAGCCCTGGCTCTGAGGGCAGATACCTATTACTTCTAGAAGGCTTGTGTCCACACCAGGCCTTCATCCCTGTGGGGAACAGGAACGGGCTGGCTCAGGAGGCCGGAAGCTGGTGACAGGCTCCAGAGTTCCAGCCCCAATACTCAATGGCCCAGTGAATGAGGCAGATCTGCTGGATCCATGTGGAAAGGGCTTCAGGTTCCTATGTTTCTGACTGTCCTGCAGACACAGGTGCTGGGGAAGAGGGTGGNATGTGACTCCTGAGGTGTGTGTGTATGTGTTCCTACTCTGTTCCTCCTGTGCCTAGTGACTTTCTATCTGGCCTCCACCCTCTCCCTCGCCTGCCACCTGCTAACCACATTGTCCTTAGCAGCCACAGGACCTTTGCACCTGTGACTCCTCTGAGGTGGAACATGTTGTCTTCACACTCTGACTCTTGAACTCTAGTCATCTCTCAGATCTGGGGGCTAGCAGATTGTCGTGGGGCATTTTCCTTGAGACAGAAACATTCCATCCTTGGGAGAAATGTTCTTAAGCCAGAAGGTAAACAACTCAAAACAGCTTTAGGGAGTCCCTGAAACTGATCAAATTCACTAGGCCCCCCTTCCCACCAAGAGTGCTTCTGAGAATCACTCTCAGAGAAGCCAGGCTTCAAAGAAGCCTCAGACCGGACCAGATGCCTGGAAAAGCAGAAACCAGCCAGGTTGCCAGGAAGACGTTTAGAACAACCAAGCCATTTGGAAGGGATAGTCTCGTACTTGCAGGCTGTGCGGTGTGCTCCAGGTTCCTAGTTTTTGTGAACTGTCACCCATGCAGGGGTGGGCTTTGGTGATGTGGCTGTCTTTGAGTCATTTCTGTTCCTGTAAGTAACTCCAATAAAACTCATGGGTTCACTACGCTGGACTTTGGTGGTATCTGTACTTTGGTCTGTCATGGGCTCCTTATCTGGCGTGAGATGTGTGTGTTGTGTCTCCCCAGGAAAAATCTTGTCACACAACACAGATTCTCAGGGAAAGTGTCCTCAGTACCCCAGCCAATGCTCAATAGCAGCAGTCCCTTTCTTGGGACTGAAGGGCCAAGAGCTGCCACTTACTGAAGGAATAAAATCTACTCAAGTTCCTTGATGATGGGACTTAGGTTCTGAGTCCAGAATAAAGATGGCCTGGATTTCTGCAGGCCAGGGCCTTCCTTGCCATTGGGAAGAGATGATGGGCACCACAGAATGAAGCTATAAAATAAACAGGACTTCTGTAAGGACATGCTTGTAGTCTTCTGTCCCAGGAGGGAAGATAGACCCATGAATAGAGTGTATCAGGGGGTTGGGGGTACAGTGTACATATTGGTACAGTGCTTGCCCAACATGCACAAACCCGTGGATTCCATCCTCAGCAGTGCATAAAGCAGGTATGGCACACACCCACAATATCACCACTTGGGAGATGGAGACACTAGGACCAGGAGTTCATTGTCATCCTCAGCTTCATAGTGAGTTCAAGACCAGCCTGGGCCACATGAGACAGGTGTCATGCTGCACACAAGGTGAGACTCCATATCACTGTCACTGCATCCATATCACTGTCATTGCAGCAGCTAAAATGGAAAGAAAGGAAGCAACCGAGAAGTCAGGGCTGATAAGATGTGGAGAATTTAGAATCCTGTGGGTGGCTGGGGAAATGTGGCCAGGCAGGCTTGAGAAATCATGTGTCAGGGCTGGAGAGATGGCTCAATGGTTAAGAACAATTGCTGTTCTCACAGAGGACTTGGATTTAGTTCCCAGCCCCACATGGTGACTCACAACCATCCTTAATGCCAGCTGCGGCTCTAATGCTCTCTTCTGGCCTCTGTGAGTACTGTGTGCACACAGTGCACACACATACACACAGGGGAAACACATACACATAAAATAAAAACAATAGGTCATGTTTGAAAAGAAAAGAAATGATGGGTGGTGGTAGTGCACACCTTAATCCGAGACAGTTGAGTCTCTGTAAGTTCAAGGCCAACCTGGTCTACAGAGTGAGTTCCAGGACAGCCAGGGCTGTTAACACAGAGAAACTCTGTCTTGAAAAACCAAAAAAAAAAAAGAAAAAAGAAAGAAAAGGAAATCCCCTGGCAGACTCTTTCCACCTACGCACAGAGGATGACCAGTTAACACAGCAGCCCTTCCTCTGAGCGAGCACCCAAAATAGGTGAAAGCGAGGGGTTGGTAGACAGTGAGCAGTGGTAGAGAGCTTACCTACCATGTGTAAGGCCTTGGAGTCTATCTCCAGCACCCCAAATATAAATAACTAGATAAAACAATTTAAAATAAATAAATAAAAGCAGGTGTCAATGAGATTACTTGTGCACTTGTGTATATATCGGCATACCAACCAACAGTGGAAGCAGCAGCAAGCAATGAGGGACAGTGGGTAACCGGCAAGGGGTCCATCCACACAACACAGCAGCCTCAGCCTCAGCCTCAGCCTCAGCAGGGAGGAGGGCTGCCACTTGCCACCCCAGGGATTGACTCTGAGGATCGCTTGCTGAGGAATGAGCCAGTCACAAAAGGTTATAGCCTGCAAGCCTCCACTCCTGTGAGGTCCCTAGAGTCCTCAGATCCATGGAGACAAAAGGAAGAGGGTGGTGTGAGGGGAGGAGAGGGCAGTCTGGGTTTGAATGGAGAATGGGATCTAGTGACAGCTGCCCAGCAAGGGAACTTAGCTTAACACATTGCTTACTCAGAAACCATTGAGATGGTGCAGTCTATGTTGGATTTCACCCTCACCCAAAAAGTGCCCCCACAGACACCAAGAGGGGCAGGACTGGAACACTTCTGGCTCCCACTGCAGAGGTGGACCTGGGAGAGAGTACTGATAGGTGTCCTGTGCTGTGACCTCCCCCAACAAGTCAAGCCCTTCCTGCAATGTATGAGCAGGGGTGTTGGAGAGGGCTGCTCATGGCAACTGTCCCCTTGTCCCCAGGGCAGAGATTTCTCCTTGTATCTCTATTTATTTATTTTACTTCTAATTTTTTTAGACAAGGTTTCTTGTCTAAAAAACCCTGGCTATTTTGAAACTTGCTATGTAGTTTAGGCTGCCTCAAACTCACAGAAATCCACCTACCTCTGCCTCCCAAGTGCTGGATTAAAGATGTGTGCCATGTCCAGTTTGGTATCTCTTGAATGTAGGTTGAAGGATGAACAGGCAGCCGGCAGTCTGCCACAAAAAACCATGCACATCCAGCTTTCCTGGACAGCACACACTCCTTTATCCCATTGATTCACCTCTCAGATCAGGGCAGAGTATCCTTGCCTTCAGTTTCCTGTCATTGCCTCAGAGAACCAGAGATCTCAGAGTCCCTGAGAAGGTAGTGTTAGAGTCAGCTGGCTTGCAGTTCACCCCAATCCTGTCCTGGTCTTCTTTCATCTCATTCACTTGGCATCATTCCATGGACCCCCTCAGAACCACTGGAGGCTGAGCCAAGTAAGCACGACAGGCCTGGGCCCCCAGTACTTGAAAGCCTGATGGCCAAGGGGCCCCTGGCTGCCTGTGAGCTGGCTGTTTGGTGGAGCAGGTGAACAGTGGAGTCTGCCCACTGCTCACTCTCTTGCTTATAGAACAACCCCACCCACCTCACCAGTGAAATTCTGAGAGCAGAATCAGGTTCATCTAAGCCTCAACCTTCTCCTCCATTTCTGCCTTCTGCAGTAAAGCTGTGTAGGGCCTTTGTTTAGCAGCTGGATGTACCTGGAGGCTCAAATTAAAAAGAAGCCCTCACATGGGCAGCCTCTGTGTCCCTGTGGCCACCACTGAGACACTCCTGAATATAGGAGCCTGAGCCACAGCACCAACCAGCCAGGGAAATTGAATTGTAGCCTGCTCCCCTCTATTTGGTACAGGCACAAGCAATGAGGACTGTGATGAAAGCTGGGAAAATTTATCATGGTCTCAGACAGGCTGACACTGGGGCTGGGAGTCTGCCTGCATGGCTGGAGTCTTGCTCTGTGGTGGTTTGAATAAGAATGGCTCCCATAGGCTCATATATTTGAATGCTTAGTCATCAGGGAGTGGCACCACTTAGAAGGATTAGGAGGTGTGGCCTTGTTGGGGCAGATGTAGCCTGTAGGAGGCAGTGTGTCACTGGGGATAGGCTTTGNGGTATGAGAAGCTCAAGCCAGGCCCAGTGGCTCTCTTCCTGCTGCCTGCCAATATGGATGTAGAATTCTCAGCTGTTTCTCCAGCAGCATACCTACCTGCATGCCACCATGTTCTCTGCCATGATGAGAGTGGAGTAAACCTCTGAAACTGNAAGCAAGCCTCAATTAAATGTTTTCCTTTATAAGAGTTCTGTGGTCATGATGTCTCTTCACAGCTATAGAACACTAAGACAGGCTCTGTCCATAGTAACACGTGTGTGCTTGGCCCCACTACTGGGTCTGTTGTGGAGATGCTCACNGAGTCCCTGTTGAACAAAAGGCAGGACCCGCAGCCTAGCCCAGGTCCTGAAAAGGTGTGACCAGGAGACACAGGTGGGCTCTCAGCATCATTATCCTCGGGGTGTGGATCTCTCTTTGGGGCAGGGACATGTGTGGGCTCCTAGCCAAGAGAGCTTGGATCTCTTCTGCAGGAGAAAACTGGGTGAGTATTTTGGTTTCTTGTCATTGCTGCAGAGCCTGTGACTCCCTCTGCTCAGGAATTAGGGCAGGACGGTTTTGGTTTCTGAATGCTTCCCCTCCATTTAAATTGGATGCTCTAATCTCCTTCCTCTTTTGTCCTAAATTTCCCTCCACTGCTCAGTGCAGCTGCTTCACAGCTGTTGCCTCCTGCTCTGGAGAAGCTGAGGGTCGAGCTGGTTGCAGACATTCATCTCCCAGGAGGGACAACAGAGCCCCAGATATATCCTACCCAGGGAGTATGGTACTTTATGGGTCAACTGTACCCTTTGCTGGCCATAGTGGGTAAGAGCTGGACATGTTGTTTGCAGAAAGAAGTCCAGACTGGGTCAGCAGTCAGGCCTAACACAGCCATTCAGAAAGTGAGCACTGAAGGCCTGTCCTGTGCCAGGCCTGGGGACACGAGAGACAACAATCCATTCATTTGCTTGCTCACTCATTCATTCAACAATTGGCCACTGAGTTCAAGGCCAGTGCTCAGAGAGCAGGTCTGGCACTCTCTGCATGGTTACTCCTAGAAGCTCTGGCCCACAGGATGCAACCTAAGGGTAAGACTCAGGAATGTGTTTGTGCCCCTCAGTTCCTCTGGTCCTCCCAGCCTAGCATGGTATCCCTAGGACTACCAAGAGAAGGTGGGGCCAGCAGGGTGGTCTGAGATCCTATCCAGGCCTTCACAGAATGGGGTTGCAGGCTCTGGGAGAGCCTTTTGCTCACTTAGGATGCCCCCAACACTGTTTCTCTTCAGCTGAGCCTGAGTGGAGACACCACCTAGAGCTGTAGCCTGCAGGCGTGGTCCTGCCTCCTGCTCTCTCTCCTTACTCCACTGGTCCTGGAGCAGATAGTGGCTGTGTGGGATAAGCATGGGTAGCATGGGAAGAACATCTGTCTGCCAGCTGTTTACCGTAGACCTTGTCTCTGCAGGACCGTGGGAGCAGGGCAGTCATCTGGGCTTCTTCTAGCCATCAAAACATCTGGAAGGAGTGATGTTTGGCAAAACCAAGTGAGAAGCAGGATGGTGGCGCCTACACACTCACCACTCACACTGAGGCACATCTTTGCACTAACAAACACATGACAGGCACACACCTGGCTGCTAATAGGGATGAGAGTGGGGTTGAGGTGTCAGCCTATGGCTGGTGCTACCAGAGATGATGGTGTTCAGGGGGTGCCTTTTGTATTACAGAGTCAGGAAAACAGACAGGGTTATCACAGCACAATTCGAAAAACACACAAATAATTCATGTTATTATGATGTCATAGTGCTGTAAATAATGAATTTTCACTAATGCTGGGCTTACTCACTCCCCAGGCAGGCAGTGGGGACAGAGCAAAGCCTGCAACAGCTGGGTCTAGAAGAGACACACATGGAGCTCCCATACTAGAAACAAACATGTGCCAGGCGGTGGTGGCACACACCTGCCTTTAATCCCAGCACTCGGGAGGCAGAGGCAGGCGGATTTCTGTGAGTTCGAGGCCAGCCTGTGCTACCAAGTGAGTTCCAGGAAAGGCACCAAAGCTACACAGAGAAACCTTGTCT
>LZPO01044266.1:471522-482938 GCA_001675575.1 Neotoma lepida
CATATTCCTCACAGAGGCAAGGAGGGAGAGGCCAGACCTGGTCTGGCAGGCTGGCTATGGATAAGAAGATCCAGGCCCCAACATGCAACCTGAAGTTACTGGGACTGTCTGGAAGACTAGTTTAAGCTGCCTAGTACATCAGGCTGCTTGCTCAGGAATTCTGATGCCTGTCTTCCTGGGGGTCCATCCTTGGCTGCAAACCCCAGTGTGTGAGCACACAAAGTTCACCACGCAACCACTAGCACCCACCCTAAAACCAGAGGCTGCTTCAACCTGGTTCCCAGGCTGAGGGTGGCCACAGGGCAGGATGCTATCTGCTTGTCCAGAGGGTCAAGGGACCTGCAGGAGTGGCAGAATGCACAGCCACACCCCTGATGGTGCTCTTTCCATACGTCACTAACTACCTGGTAGGTCCCATCTCTTGGTGCCACCACTGGTGCCACTATCAGAAGCCTGGATTTGATTGATCTCTGCATGAATATTCATGCAGCAGCCAGCAGGACTGTCATTAATATTCCAAGAAAGGGGAAAGAATACCTGTCTTCATTTAATGAGTGAGGAGTGAGGTCAGTCTGCAGCGTATGACTACTGTGTCCACCTATAGGCTTCCAAGCTTGACAGGGTGTCCATCCTGCCCCCAGTCCCACCCCCACCTCGTCCTCTGACAGGTGACCCCTCACAGTTCCTGCCTGCCTTATTAGCCATGCCCTCCTGACCAATCCAGCTCCTTCTTTCTGCTTCTGGCCAGCCTCACCTGACCCTCCCTCCCCTCCTCTGGAGCTCCAGCCCAAAGCCCTGGCTGTTTCCCACCCTGCCGGAACCGCTCACCTAAGCCCGTAGCCCCATTGTAATAGGATACCAAGGGCTGTGTATNAGCTCATCAAGCTTGCTTACAGGCCCTGCTTTCTCAAGTAGCTGGCACAGCCCTGCCCNTAGACCTGGTCAGTGATTCGCACAGATCCCCCTGTCCTGCCCAGTGTTGGCAGTTAGATACAACCCCAGGCAGCAGTTAGGACCAGCTACAAGCTAGACCTCCAGAGAAGAGGGTATCCGCTTCATTCCCTGCTCTGTTCCTGCTGATATGGGAACCCCTGGGGCCCCAGCCTCTGTCTTGTGCTGGCTAGTCCTAGGTCAGGATGGGATGCCCCCCTCCCATCCTGGGAGATGGTCACAGTTGGCCACACCAGAGATGGACAAGAACTCTACCCCAGACCTTGGCTTCTGAGAGACTGGTTGTGTCCTGGGGGTGTTGTGGGGGAGTAGGGGCTGTTTCTTTGGGATGGGATGAGATTTCCCAGAAGCCCCAAAGCACAGCTCAGCAGCACACACCCCATGCTTCCCCCCACTGAGCCCATGGCAACCTCCTATGGCTGCTCTGCTGCAGGAGACTGAAAAAGCACTGCAGGAGTGGGGGTAGGGAAGCTGGCCAGGCAGGGAGGGGTCACCTAGCAGTCTGTGCCCTTCAGTCTGCCACCCACCCCCAGGCGCAGTGCGGGCCACACAACTCTGCCTGAAGCCCCATGTGACACAGCTGCCAACCGGCCCGGGCAAGCTGCCTGGCGGGGCGGGGGAGGGGCCCTGGGCCCTGGATCGCTGAATCAGCTGCGCTGGACCATCCCTGCCTAGGCAAGGCTGCTGCTGAGGGGCAGCTCCCTCTTTTGGGAACTGTTGGGGAGGCATGCCAGAATGCTGGAGTTTCCGGAAAATCGCCGCCACTTGCTTCAGCCTGGGACTGTAGCTTCCTGGGAGCTAGTGCCTCTAGGGGAGGGAAAGCTTCCTAGGAGGGCCGGGCAGATGGGGACCCTTCTTTCCAAACAAGACCAAAAACGGAGAAGAGAAAGGCACCCTGGCTGCTGTGGATCTAGCACGTTTCCGTCCCCACAAATCGCTGACTCAGCATGTGAAGGCGCCGCTGGCTCCCTCCCCCTCACTCGCTGGCAGGGACAGGGCCTTCCCAAGGTCAGGGGACATCAATAACTGTGCAGCTGAGTCTGTGGCGGCACAGAGTTGTGCTCTGGGTTGCCCCTGCCATCCTTGCTGAGTAGGGACCATCTGGCTCCCTTCCTCACCCCACCCTGGGAAGGTCACAGGTACTATGTTTGTTTTGGGTGTCCACCCGAGACTGCAGAAACTGCTCCTTGGTACAGGAGCAGCNAATGGGAGCCACTAGTCCATCCCAAACCTGGGGCCCTGCAGCACCTGGCTTCTTATTGCTAGAAATTCCCCAGCCGCTGCACCCTTCTTGTCACTCGCCCTCTGCTGGCTCCTTGGCTCTGATCCCATTTGCTACAGCGGGAGACTATATATATATATATATATATATACACATATATATCCTCCTCGGGATTGTAGGTAACACACAGTGACCACTTCCCTGCACCTGACATGGGCTAGAAAGAACCTGAGTCATGGGTAGACAGAACTGGTTTCAGCCTTTCCTTCTGTACCCCTCACATCTGGCTGAGCTTGCCTACTCCATCCACCCTGCTCACCTCCACTCCTTCTTCCTTGGCCCTGGCTCCCAACCATCCTGCCCAGGGACCAGCCTCTAGGTCTTCATGGGCACAATTTCCTCTGCCTTGGATGCCCTTTTCTTGTTTGTGTGGGCCAATCGTGTATTCCTACCCTCCAGGAAGACCCAGAACCTCGCTCCTGTCTCTCAAATTAACATCTGGCCATCTGACACTGCTGCCCAAGTACTCTCACTGGGTCCCCTGAGCCAGCTCTAGGCTGGGTAGCTCTGCCAACCTCATANCAGTCCTAGCAGGTGGCTGGATTCCTGTTCTTCACTCCTTTCCCACCACCCACTGGGTAGCCGGCATCCCTTGCCCACCCTTCTTCACAAGGCCAGGTCACAGGGCCAGCCTGAAAGCTATCCGGTTGCCTTTTCTACCTCATGTGCAGCATGGGCCCAGGGTGGCAGCAGCTAACCTAATGGGTGACTTTATCAGTGTTGATCCTGTTTGATATTCAACTACTGAGGACTTCTGTGGGCAGGTACATCCTATCTGTGTCCAGGTCTGGCCCCCTCATCACTTCCCCTGTCCTTGATTCCTCCTGCCCTGCCCTCCAGCAGGCAGGTCATTCCCATTTTTATACTCTGATATAGTGCCTTAATAAACAAACTAATATGCTTGAAATAAGGCATTTTAGCAGAATGCTCAGGCCTGGGTAGTAGTCCTAAAGTGTCTCTCCACCCTGCAGAGGCACAGTTACTACTGGAGTTTCTTGGGCTATGCCCAATGGATGGCTTCAAAATGTTGCCTTATCCAGGACCTGGCTTACATGTCTGTCACTAAGAGCAATCACCAGTCTTCCTCAGACAGGCTGTAGCCCCAGATACAGCTCAAAATGTCACCTAGGGTCTCAAGACCAACACACTCAAAAAACAGTGCTAATGTCCGGGTAATGTGGCCCATAGGCCCAGTCCTGCTGATCAGGGAAGCCAGGAGTTACTTCATAACAAAGTCCCAGAAGGGCTCAACCAGGCTTTTCCAAGGCCTTGTGGCACCCAAGGAAGCCATGGCTTCCAGAGCCTGAAGCAGGTCAATACCCTTATTGCACTAACCACTGGTCCTCAGCTACCTTGGGTCTGAGCAGCTTGTTCTCGGTAGCTATGTTCCCTGCGCTCAGTGGCCTCTCAGCCTAGTGGCCCCACTGGACAGNGAGGATAGCATCTACTCAAACAAGGTGTTTCCCAGCAAAGGGACAATGGGGACCCCTCCAAGGCTTTGGATAAGACTAAGTGGAAGCCACTTGCCTATTACATGTTCAGCTCTGGGTTCCATCCCCCAGCACTGTCAAACCAACCAACCAGCCCACCATTCCAGATCCACAGAAAACAAAGCAGGCCCAGCGAAGTTCCTGGAAAGTATGTGTTGTCCCCTCTGGTGTGATGAGCAGCTTAGAAGGCTACNNTCATTGCACAGCTACCTTTACCATGCCTATCTGCTATTGAGCCCAGCTTTGGATTCTTGGATAAGTGTGCCTGGGCAGCCATCCCAGAACTATTCCTCAGCATGGCTTTACCTGGGCCAGGAGCCCCATCCATACCAAGTCCTAGCCCTGGTCTATGAAGCTAACCTTCCCCTCCTCAGGTCCTGAGCTGTCTGGGACAAAGGATTTGCAAATTTCTCTTATCAAAAAAACTAAAACTTGTCAGGTATGGTGGCGCATGTCCTTAATCCCAGCACTTGCGAGGTAGGGGCAGGTGGATCTCTGTGAGTTGGAGGCCAGCCTGGTCTTCAAAGCAAGTTCCAGGACAGCCAGGGCTGTTATACAGAGAAACCCTGTCTTGAAAATCCACACACACACATACACACATGGGCTTGCTCTCCTACTCCTTTAATCCCAGCACTGGGGAGGCAGAGGCAGGTGGATCTCTATGAATTCGAAGCCAGCCTGGTCTACACAACCCAGGCACATGGTGAGACAATCCCTCCTCTCTTTTGGGTTTTTGAGACAGGGATTACCTGTGTAACAGCCCTGGCTGTTCTGGGACTCACTATGTAGACCAACTCACAGGGATCCACCTGCCTCTGCCTCCCAAGTGCTGGGATTAAAGGTGTGCACCACCACTGCCTTGCTGAGACCCTAGCTCAAAAACAAAACAAAACAAATCCCCCAAACAAAATTCAAGACTGGAGGGATGGCCCATTAGTTAAGAGTACTGANTTCTAGAAGTGCTGGGTTTGTTCCCAGCACCACATGGTGGCTCATAACCAACTAGTTCCAGAGTGATCTTTTGGCCTCTACAGGCACCAGGACACACATGGTACACATACATGCATGCAGGAAAAATACCTATACACATAAAACAAAAATAAACAATCTTTTTAAAACACACACACACACACACACACACACACACAAACAAACCCAACATGCCTCAAGCTGGATATGGTTGACTCATGCCTATAATCACAGCATTTGCGAGTTTGAGGCCAGCCTGTACAAGTTAGTGAGACCTTACCCCCTACCTTAAACTCCCTAGTAAGAGCTAGAGAGGTGGTTCAGCAGTTAAGAGCACTGGCTGCTCTTCCAGAGGACCCCATTTTGATCTCCAGAACTTACATGGTGGCTCACAACTGTCTAATCCCAGTCCCACGGACCCCAATACTTTCTTCTGGCCTCCATGAGGCATGAAAGTGGTACACAGACATACATGCAGGCCATATAACATACATGTGAAATAAAAAAAAAAATCCCAGTAACACATCTCACAAACACAGCTAAAAGAAAATTTGGTTTCTTGCTCCTCCCAGCATCTAGACACTGCATCTCCAAGTGTGCATGGTACCCACGCCTGTCCTTTCTGGAAAGCACCAGAAATCCAGCCCTCACTTTCATTGACCAACTCAACTCTAGGCTCTTAGCAGGCCACCTGACCTGNTGTTTTGAGGATTCCACACGTAACACTAAAATCAGACACTTTGAAAACTCAATCCCGCAGGGAATGGTTTCCATGACATTCTAGACGACATCCTTTGAAAAGGAAAAGATTTCTGGCTTCACAGAGATCGCAGCGCTGTCTCAGAGCACTCGCCTAACATGTATGAGGCCCCAGCACAGCAAAACTTAAGCAATCACTCCATCAACACATTAAAAAAATAGGTTTAATGCAGGTGATTCATCTCATAAAGAATTCAACAGGCACTCAGGACACTGGGCAGCTGGGTGTGCAATGGGTGACAAGGTCCTGTCATCCTCTCCCACCACCGGCCCTCTGACACACCCACCATCACCCAGCAAATGGGGCTTCNGGCTGCTCTGAGGAACATGAGCTAATTAACAGAGAACAAAGCTGCTTGGGGGAAGAGTGTCATTAGTGCAAACAATTCTCTGCAGCTAGCAAGCAGTGGGGTCCACTGGGAAGGCACCTCACCTGCTGTCCTGGGGGGCAGACAGACTTCCTCCACGAGCCCTCCCGCTACACCAATGGGCACAGTGGCTACAAGTTAAAGAGCTACGACAGTCTTGCATCTCTGCTTTCCCTGTTTGGGTTTCTTCAAGTTTCTCTTCAATGGAACACAACTGGCTTTCCTGGCAAGGTAGGGTCAAAGGGGCCACTCCCATGCCCAGGGNATGGGGTGACAATTAGGGGTGAAGCATGTGTTGGCAGGATCTGCTCAGTGTCCTGCCCCGCAGTTACTACTCAAAGTACTTCACTAACTACCCAGGCCCTTGTTACCAGTGAGAGCTACAACCCACTCCTGACAGAGGCCAAAGGTGGTCAGGTACTCCCTTCATTTTTTTTATCTCACAGACCAGATCTAACAGCCATGTGGGGAAGGTGCAGCTAGCCCATCCAGGCTGCCCATTGGGGCTGGTAAATACCACTGAGGAGGTACAATCTGTTTGCTCCTGCTTTCCACAGGTTTAGCCAAGACTTTGGGAGGCTGATGGAGGCTTCCATCCCTCAGAGACAGTCAAAGCTCCTCCCAGTGCTAAGTGGAAATGGCTTCCTAGGCTCTTTAAGTTTGCAGAGCTCCAGCATGGCCTGACACACAGACCTGCCCAGAGTATGGACCAGCCCCTGCTCTGGAGTCCAAGCCTTGGTGTCTGTGCTCCCTTGCATCAGGGACTGGCCAATGCCATATATGGTGTCTTGCTAGACTGCACCTATGCAAACCAAGGTGACCCTGAGGCCTGACTTGGGGTTCAAGAGGGACATAGCCACTTGGTGACAGCAGCGAGTGGTCCATGGGCTTAGGATTCAAGCAGCTCAGAAGTGGGTGTCTAGTGGCAGTGGGGTGTCTGCCTGTATAGCCAGATTGGGTCCCTGAGGCTAGAGCCAGGAACAGGGCACATAAAGGGGCTGTGCAACCCAGAGGCACCCCTTGTGTGTCCCACTGGTTGGGCCTGACGTTGGTGAGAACGTCACTCAGAAGGTTTCAAGGTGCAGAAAGGACAGATGGGCCACCCACTGGACAACCTGAAAATGTACAGGCAACCAGAGGCAAGAGGCTAAGAGGGATGTCACATCTGGGGAAGTGCACAGGAAGGACAGCACAGAAGCCAACAGGGAGACTGTGGTGTCCCCATCACAGAGTAGTCTCAGCCCTTTTCTCTCATCAGTGGGAGTGTGTGCTTCAGGCCTTACCTTTGGGATGGGGCAAAAAAGGCCCCTACCAAGCTCCACCCTTCAAGGAAAGAAACTTGATACAGCACAATCAAGAGCCCCATGGAGGTTGGGTCCTTACATGTCCACAAAGACCATGAAGCACCAGCCCAGACCCCCAACTAGCAGCATGGTCACATGGATGCCGTAGATGAGCAGCTCGTTCATGAGGCGGAAGTCCATTCGCCTGCGCCCCAAAAGCAGCAGCAGTACCGACAGCTTGAGCTGGAAGCGGAGCAGCATACGTACACCCAGGTACTGCAGGCAGAAGAGCGCAGCCAGAGCGCCCCAAAGGGCCGCGGTGAACAGGCTGCAGCTGAAGTAGAGCAGGAAGCGGATAAAGCCGTAGAGCCAGCGGGTCTTGACATACACATCGAAGTTGTTGTACTTGGTGCGAGCCAGGTGAGAGGTTCTTGCTGGCCCACAGGCTGCATGCAGGCAGGTGGTGTGCGGGCCGTGGAAGGAGCGCACCCGCCGCGGGATGGGCATGACCGGCATTGGGCCCAGGCGGCAGTGCTATTTTGCAGTGGTAGTGCAGCGTCCAGATGGCTAGCATAGGTGTCATCAGCACCTAGGAGCCCTCAGCTGAGCCTTGGGGGAGGTGTTGGCCTGCAGGGTGAAGTACAAAGAGAGTGCCAGGTCAGACTTCTGCAAGGGTGTGTCTGGAAATCAGTTGCACCCTAAGATTGTCCCCTTAATCTTTTCACAAACCCTCAACCTGTACAAAGCAAAAGTACTATTCTACTCACAGTGCTGGGGAAGGGGAATGACAGTAACTATGTCCCTCTCTTAGCAGCTGCTAAGGGAGCGCCCTCTCTAAGGGCCATCAATGATAGAATGCGGACAGTAGTCTAGCCAAGCCCACTCTATAGCTTCTTGAAAACCCCAAGCACTACTCTACTGGTTGCATTCCACCGGCCCATTACTCGCCAGTACTTCTACGGTGACTTATCTAGTAACAAGTTCCTTCAAGGGCACGCCATGCAGAACCACAACAGGACTGAGATGAAGACAGGGTGTCCACATTGCCAGACCCTAAGGTCATCCGCTGGACCTGAACTCTGGCATTATTTTGGCAGGTTACCGCACCTCCCATTGCTCTTACTCTGTAAATGGAGGCAACAAGACCTCTTTCCCAGGGGCTGCCTGTACACGGAAGCATTGCTGGCTTGTCTAGGCTGGGTATAGGACCAGAGTACTCCAAACTGTTCCACAAAGAGAGGGGAAATGGCATGTGGTTCCTTCCTTGTTTCATCAAGCAAATGTCATTTGCAGCTGCCTATGTTAATTTGTGGGTGGAAAAAAAAATAAAGTTCAGACTATACGACATTAGAGACTAAATGTTGGTAACAGATAGGGAAACATCGCCAACAGGCTTTTGCGAGTTCGACTCCAGACCAGCTTCCTTCACCGCCGCACGTCCTGAGCAAATGGCCGCCAGTGCAGTTGTGGCCGAGGCTCAGTGGGAAGAAACCTGTCCCGAGCCCGGGGGCTTTGGCTATGTTTTACCCAGCTAGACAGGGAAATGGCCCTTATTCAGGTGTGTCATTGGACACCGCGTACTAAGGGTTTGCATCTTCAGCAGGTGTATTCGGGTGGAGGTGCGTGCACTCCAGCGCTCCACAGCTCGCCCTTCGGGCGGCCGGGCACCAAGGCACGCATTTGCACACACGGGACCCCAGAGCAAGAGGCTCCGCCAACCCGGCACTGGAGACACGGCCCTCGCAAGCCTTAGGCTACGCACGGACCCCGGCCCTCTGCCCGCGTCCTCTGCAGGCGCCACTTCCGGTGTCGGGGCGCCGTTGCCGTGGAGACGGCCCTTGGGTCCACGGCCGGTCCCCGCCCGTCCTCGGCCGCTCACCCGGTGCCCTCTCCGCGGCGGTGCCGGTGTCCGGAACCATGCGGCAGGCCGACGGCGCTGGGGACCGGGCCTGCGGGCGAGCCTGTGCCCCGGGCTTGCGATGCCGGGGCGGGCTCATGCCGCCGAAGACGGGGTCGCTTCGCGCGGCCCTTCAACTGCCCCCGGCTGGCGCCCGCCCGGAGGGGAGAGCGCGCCCGAGCCGGGCCGGAGGCGTTTGTCCCAGCGTGGGAGCCGTAGCTTCGTCCCTCGGCGGCCACCGTAGTGCGGTCCTCACGCCCCCTCCGCCTGCGCCTACACCCTGGAGCCTCGCAGCGCCCGCGTCGACCCCGCGCGGAGCGTCCGGGAACTCGACGTTGTCCGAGGATGCGCGCCCGCGTGCGCGCGCCGCGAGCCGTCCATGACGTCATGGCCCGCGGCCGCAACCGGAGGCATGACTTGTCGTGCGCAGGCGCAGATGAGGATCGAAGGGAGCCCTGGCTGATCGACTCGGTGTTGGTGCGCTTGCGCAACAGTGGGCGGGGCTTCCTCGCTCGGGTGTGAGCTAGCNGTCTCCTTTCGTGAGATACTGCGGAGCTTAGCTCTCCTGTGTGCCAACGGGCGCTGCTAGGCATCCAGAGAGCAGAGACGGTTGCAGATGAAGCAGGCGATCGTGGGTTTTAGGGATACCCGCTGTGGAGCAGAGGGGTCCTGGAAGCTGCAGAAAAAAGAGTGAGACTGGTGTACCACCGGCCTAAATGACCTTGCCTGGTTCCTACAAGTAGGTGTCAAGAGTTTGAGCTAAAAGTTGATGTGGTGTGCTCTTGGTGTTAGGAAGGCATCATCCCATGGAGGACCAAAAAGTGGCTGGCCCTTCAGGGTTGTCCCACATTGACTCTCCTGCTTACCAGATGTAGGCTCCCCAGGGATGGAAAACGAACCTAATCCAAGCGGTTCTTGGGTGTAGCGCAGGCCCTTTGCAGCTAAGAATCGGCTGGGGGCTGGTCACAAGACAGATTTGCACTGCACAGGGGGCACTTGGAGGCCCCAGCCCACTCGGGCCCAAGAGCGGCTGCAAGCTGTGGCATAGGTACATCCCGCTTCTACCACCCACAAATAAATAAATAGATGCAAAAATAAGGAAATGTACCATGTGTTATGACATTCACCTTTAATCCCAGCACTCAGGAGGCAGAGGCAGGCAGATCTCTGTAAATTCGACACCAGCTAGGGCTACATAGTGAGAACATGTCAAACAAACGTCTTAGTCCAGTGAGATGGCTTAGTGGGTAAAGGCACTTGCCACCAAACTGACGATCTGAATTCCATCCTTGGTACCTACATAATGAAGGAGAAGATCAATGCCTTCATGTTGCCCTCTGACTTTCATACTGTCACCCCCTCCACACACACTTATTTCTTTTCTTTCTTTTATTTTTATTTATTTTTTGTCTTTTGGGGCTGGATAGATGGCTCAGTTAAGAGCACTTGCTGCTTTTACAGAGGACCTGGCTTTGGTTCCCAGCACCCACATGGTGGCTCACATTCTATAACTCCATTTCAAGAAATCCTGCACTCTCTTCTGGTCTCCACAGGCACAAGGCATCCATATGGTACACACACATACATGCCAGCACACACACATACACATAAAACAAATTTTCTTAATTATTTTATAAAGGTTGTATCTTGTCAGGTATGATCACTCGTGCCTTTAATCCCCACACTAGGAAGGCAGAGACAGGAAGATCTCTGTGAGTTTGAGGCCAGCCTAGTCTACATATTGAGTAGGACAGCCAGGACTACATAGAGACCCTGTCTCAAAATAAAGACTGTATCTTAAAAAGAAAAAAGAGAGAGATGGAGATCCATAGAGAAAGACACCTGATGTTGACCTCTGGCCCCCACACGTGTACACACACCCCTCATGCACATGTGTACATGACGTGTACACACACACCTCATGCACACACGGAAGTAATGCTTACAATACACCTTCTGTAGCTGGGTAGGGTGGTCCTCTTCTGAGATCTCACTTGGAAGCAGGAGGATCAGCCTCCGCTACACAGTGAACTGGAACCCCTAGATTGCGAGAGACTTTCTCAAAACAAAACCAAGCAAACGTTCCTGTTCTCCCCTCTCCCCTGGCCTCAGTTTCTGACACCATGGAGTGGCGGTTTTCTGTTTTCCTCATCCTCTCCACCTTAAACTCCCTCCTTGGTCCTATGACTCATTCCAGGGCAAGCTTTGTTCCTTCATTCTTTTTCCATCTCTCTGCTTCCCGTCCACATGCTCAGCTCCGTTCCTCCTGTAAGACCCCAATGAATGCAAGACGGGCAGCAGTGGCACACGCCTTTAATACCAGCACTGGGGAGGCAGAGCCAGGTGGATCTCTGTGAGTTCCAGGCCAGCCTGATCTATATAGTGAGTTCTAAGTCAGCCAGGGCTACGTAGAGAGA